>OY757027.1:12121570-12721570 GCA_963580285.1 Lucinisca nassula
TTATCTGATTAATTTGAGTACTTTGTTATTCGATTCCTTAAGAAAAATGATGAAAGTAACCCTCCCAGGGCATTTTTCCTTATTCGACCAAGTTTTTCCTTATTCGTTTTCTTATAGAAAACGATAAAATAAACACGTTCAGGTGTCTTTCCTGATGAATCTGAGCATTTCCGTATTCGATTCCTTACGAAAAATGACGAAACCAACCCTCCCAGCGCATTTTTCCTTATTCGACCAAGTTTTTCCTTATTCGTTTTCTTATAGAAAACGATGAAATAAACTCGTTCAGGGGTCTTATCTGATTCATTTGAGTACTTTCTTATTCGATTCCTTAAGAAAAATGATGAAAGTAACCCTCCCAGGGCATTTTTCCTTATTCGACCAAGTTTGTCCTTATTCGTTTTCTTATAGAAAACGAAAAAATAAACTCATTCAGGTGTCTTTCCTGATTAATCTGAGCATTTCCTTATTCGATTCCTTATGAAAAATGATGAAACTAACCCTCCCAGGGCATTTTTCCTTATTCGACCAAGTTTTTCCTTATTCGTTTTCTTATAGAAAACGATAAAATAAACTCGTTCAGGTGTCTTTCCTGATTAATCTGAGCATTCCCTTATTCGATTCCTTATGACAAATGAGGAAACTAACCCTCCCAGGGCATTTTTCCTTATTCGACCAAGTTTTTCCTTATTCGCTTTCTTAAAGAAAACGATGAAATAAACCCGTTCAGGGGTCTTACCTGATTCATTTGAGTACTTTCTTATTCGATTCCTTACAAAAAATGATGAAATTAACCCTCCCAAGGTATTTTTCCTTATTCGACCAAGTTTTTCCTTATTCGTTTTCTTATAGAAAACGATGAAATAAACTCGTTCAGGTGTCTTTCCTGATTAATCTGAGCATTCCCTTATTCGATTCCTTATGACAAATGATGAAATTAATCCTCCCAGGGCATTTTTCCTTATTCGACCAAGTTTTTCCTTATTCGCTTTCTTAAAGAAAACGATGAAATAAACCCGTTCAGGGGTCTTACCTGATTCATTTGAGTACTTTCTTATTCGATTCCTTACGAAATATGTTGAAATTAGCTCTCCCAGGGCATTTTTCCTTATTCGACCAAGTTTTTCCTTATTCGTTTTCTTATAGAAAACGATGAAATAAACTCGTTTAGGGGTCTTATCTGATTCACCTGAGTACTTTGTTATTCGATTCCTTAAGAAAAATGATGAAAGTAACCCTCCCAGGGCATTTTTCCGTATTCGACCAAGTTTTTCCTTATTCGTTTTCTTATAGAAAACGATACAATAAACACGTTCAGGTGTCTTTCCTGATTAATCTGAGCATTTCCGTATTCGATTCCTTACGAAAAATGACGAAACCAACCCTCCCAGCGCATTTTTTTACTTATTCGACCAAGTTTTTCCTTATTCGTTTTCTTATAGAAAACGATGAAATAAACTCGTTCAGGGGTCTTATCTGATTCATTTGAGTACTTTCTTATTCGATTCCTTAAGAAAAATGATGAAAGTAACCCTCCCAGGGCATTTTTCCTTATTCGACCAAGTTTGTCCTTATTCGTTTTCTTATAGAAAAAGATAAAATAAACTCGTTCAGGTGTCTTTCCTGATTAATCTGAGCATTTCCTTATTCGATTCCTTATGAAAAATGATGAAACTAACCCTCCGAGCGCATTTTTCCTTATTCGACCAAGTTTTTCCTTATTCGTTTTCTTGTCGGAAACGATGAAATAAACTCGTTCATGTGTCTTACCTGATTCATTTGAGTATTTTCTAATTCGATTCCTTACGAAAAATGATGAAATTAATCCTCCCAGGGCATTTTTCCTTATTCGACCAAGTTTTTCCTTATTCGTTTTCTTATAGAAAACGATCAAATAAACCCGTTCTGGGGTCTTACCTGATTCATTTGAGTACTTTCTTATTCGATTCCTTACGAAAAATGATGAAATTAACCCTCCCAGGGCATTTTTCCTTATTCGACCAAGTTTTTCCTTGTTCGTTTTCTTATAGAAAACGATAAAATAAACTCGTTCAGGTGTCTTTCCTGATTAATCTGACCATTTCCGTATTCGATTCCTTACGAAAAATGTTGAAATTAACTCTCCCTGGGCATTTTTCCTTATTCGACCAAGTTTTTCCTTATTCGTTTTCTTATAGAAAACGATGAAATAAACTCGTTTAGGGGTCTTATCTGATTAATTTGAGTACTTTGTTATTCGATTCCTTAAGAAAAATGATGAAAGTAACCCTCCCAGGGCATTTTTCCTTATTCGACCAAGTTTTTCCTTATTCGTTTTCTTATAGAAAACGATAAAATAAACACGTTCAGGTGTCTTTCCTGATTAATCTGAGCATTTCCGTATTCGATTCCTTACGAAAAATGACGAAACCAACCCTCCCAGCGCATTTTTCCTTATTCGACCAAGTTTTTCCTTATTCGTTTTCTTATAGAAAACGATGAAATAAACTCGTTCAGGGGTCTTATCTGATTTCGATTCCTTAAGAAAAATGATGAAAGTAACCCTCCCAGGGCATTTTTCCTTATTCGACCAAGTTTGTCCTTATTCGTTTTCTTATAGAAAACGATAAAATAAACTCGTTCAGGTGTCTTTCCTGATTTATCTGAGCATTTCCTTATTCGATTCCTTATGAAAAATGATGAAACTAACCCTCCGAGGGCATTTTTCCTTATTCGACCAAGTTTTTCCTTATTCGTTTTCTTGTCGGAAACGATGAAATAAACTCGTTCATGTGTCTTACCTGATTCATCTGAGTATTTTCTAATTCGATTCCTTACGAAAAATGATGAAATTAATCCTCCCAGGGCATTTTTCCTTATTCGACCAAGTTTTTCCTTATTCGTTTTCTTATAGAAAACGATGAAATAAACCCGTTCTGGGGTCTTACCTGATTCATTTGAGTACTTTCTTATTCGATTCCTTACGAAAAATGATGAAATTAATCCTCCCAGGGCATTTTTCCTTATTCGACCAAGTTTTTCCTTATTCGTTTTCTTATAGAAAACGATGAAATAAACCCGTTCTGGGGTCTTACCTGATTCATTTGAGTACTTTCTTATTCGATTCCTTACGAAAAATGATGAAATTAACCCTCCCAGGGCATTTTTCCTTATTCGACCAAGTTTTTCCTTATTCGTTTTCTTATAGAAAACGATAAAATAAACTCGTTCAGGTGTCTTTCCTGATTCATCTGAGTATGTTCTTATTCGATTCCTTACGAAAAGGCTGCGCCTCGGACAATATCACTTTTTCCTTGGGCAAAAAAAAAATTCATATCCCAAACGGGTTCGGTCCATATGTGATAATTATACCGTGCCCAAAGCCAATCTCCCTACGTCATTGGTTTGTCCCCGTCCATAGGGGCTTGGAGAAATATATGGACTGCATGATGCTTCCACGCAGAGCTGATACCGACCGCCCATTAGTACTGGTAATCTGCTTAGAAGGTCTAAGCCTGCCCAGGAAAACTGCTGCAAGTCGGCCCGTCCATGCATATAAACCTTATTTGCGGCAGGGATTGAGATGTCATTTCATCTCGGTATCGGGTAAAAGTCCCGCAAAATTGGAAGCAATGTCTCCAAAATGACCTACATTGTGTTGACGGGGACGTTAAACCTCCAATCAAACAAACAAGCCCGCGTCTTAAGGTCAAAACAGAGTCACATGCGATACATCGACCGGTCAATAATTATAGGTTATTGACTTTATATTGTGAAATATTCGGCCCGAGTTCATATGGCGGAGACAATATGAACTCGGGCCGAATATTTCACAATATAAAGTCAATAACCTTTTTATTATATACCCAAAACTTTAACTCTTTTCAAAATTTAGATCTGCCTGGCATGGGAATCTGAATGCAAAATTCGAGTATATATACTTTTAAGTGGTTTGAAATAGAAAATAATGCAACTCGTTTAATGTCTTCCTACACATTGCGAAACCACGCCCAATGGAGCCGAAGTCAATATGACTTTAACGTCGTTGGATGTGACGTCATTAAAAACATCGACGTTTGCCAACGCAGGACGCCATTTTTTTCGGAGTGTCCGTTAGTTTCTTTCAAAATACTCCTGATTTACTGAAAGAAATTTTTGTAAACCTTTACAGATAGCAGGTAGGTCATATTTTTTAGCATAAAATGCGCTTTATGCTCTGTGTTACAGCATACATTCGTTTTGTTTTTTTGCTCGACAAGATGGCTGCCGAGTGCTATGATTCAAATCTGAGAAATTTGAAAGTAGTCCTATTGTGCACGAGACTCCTTATCTCCGGGCAATATCAACTTGACTACAGGCAATATGGAAAATATTGACAGGTAACTTCTTACAAAGTAAACGGGACATTTTCTGGGTATATAATAAATCATGGTGTTGCCCGGCAGTCGCACGCACACAACTCCGCATGTATCGAATAACAATACGATCCAATCGAATGAACTAATCGATATTATTGAATGACCGATTTGATTTTATCGAAGAGCTTATTCGATTGTATCCAATAAGACGTCAAATAACAATTTGATTCTATCGAATACACCATTCGATACAATCGAATTATATATTCGATTATCGATAATTAAAATATAGATCAGCTCTAGCCGTGAATTGTTGAGTAATAAATCACAGTTTGGAGGTCAGTTGAAAGTAGGTCAAATCACGAGCGCGTAGCGCGAGTGATTTGTCTACTGTCAACTGACCGACAAACTGTGATTTATTACTCAACAATTCACATGATAGAGCTGATCTATTTCGATTCTAACACACTGAAAATGGGTAATCATGCTGTTGATTTCTACAAATTCTCCCAACCCTACACCATTGTTAGACGAAATCCCGCCAAAACTGTCGACTGTGATACGTAAATTTACGTCCTTTTCTAACGTTGTAGATGCGAGAAAGTGACGTTACACCGTCTAACGTCAAGAAAACCGACTTGTGACGTCATAAATTTGTATGTTTAATGACGTCACTCGTCACGCTCTTCCTAGCCATGATTTGTTGTAGAATAAAACACGGTTCTTTTCCATTGCTTATATAGGCATGCTGTGTTAGAATTAAGAAATAGATCAGCTCTAGCCGTGAATTGTTGAGTAATAAATCACACGTTGGAGGTCAGTTGAAAGTAGATCAAATCACGAGCGCGTAGCGCGAGTGATTTGTCTACCATCTACTGATCGACAAACTGTGAATTATTACTCAACAATTCACATGGTAGAGCTGATCTATTTCGATTCTAACACACTGAAAATGGGTAATCATGCTGTAGATTTCTACAAATTCTCCCAACCCTACACCATTGTTAACGAAATCCGCCAAAACTGTCGACTGTGATACGTGAATTTACGTCCTTTTCTAACGTTGTAAATGCGAGAAAGTGACGTTACACCGACTAACGTCAAGAAAACCAACTTGTGACGTCATAAATTTGTATTTTTAATGACGTCATTCGTCACGCTCTTCCTAGCCGTGATTTGTTGTAGAATAAAACACGGTTCTTTTCCATTGTTTATATTGGCATGCTGTGTTAGAATCGAATATATAATTCGATTGTATCGAATAAAATGGCCATATGTCGATCGAAATTGTGATAATATCGAACGAATATGTAAGAATCGATCGAATGAGCAAAAATAGAATTTTGCTGAAAAAAAAAAACATGCCATAGCATTTCGCCTATATAGACCTACTAAGTACACTATTGGCGCGCTGTGAGGAAACTCGCTGTACGGTATCGAAAATCAATAGTTCGTCCCAATGACGCTGGTAAATTGGCTATTGACATGGTATAAAGCAAATACGGACGGATCCATCGGGCAATATGGTGTTTCTGGCCCTCGGAAAAGTGATATTCCTTTTCCTCGGGCCAGAAAACTCAATATCGCCATCAATATCGGTCCTTATTTGATAATTGTTATATCGGATGGTGCGTCACACCGGCTGAAAGCGGGGTTGAAAGAAGACTGGACAAAAAGGTCCGGAATTCGGGTCTCACATGCGGCAAAACTTCGGATACCCCTTTAAGGGTTATGTCAGGTGACCTTTTGTGGGGGGGAGGGGGTGGGGTTATGGCTCTTTCAAGATTAGTTCACTTATATCGAGCCGATCGTTAATCATACGTGGGCGAAAACCGGGGTACTCGGAGAAAAACCACCTGAACTTCCATTGCAGAACTTGGCGTCTCGCACGTGACCCGAGCGAGGCTCGAATCCACGGCGGTGAGAGACATAATGACTAATAGTCATCGCTCTTATCCATTAGGCCACGAAGGCCCATCATAAAGTGACCTGTGAGGGATGAAGTAAAAATCTAACACCCATCAAAAACATCGAAAGGAGTGTCAGAAGCAAGTGAAACTCGCCCCAGTCAGTTTATGTTATAAACCAAAAAAGATATGACACAAAGTGCCATATGAAGTGACTCGATTGTAAAAGACTAGCTACTAGGCTGATGATTGAGTGATATCCAGCTATCTTTAGTCTTGTTCAAGGCTCAGAAATTTAACCAAAAAAATTTATATGATTTTCTTCCATTTTCAAATAAATTGTCAGAAATACTTTGTAGCTATAGTCTACAGGTTAGCTTCGATTTCTAAGCTTGAAAATGCAGACTAAAGATAGTTGGATATCACTAAGTAAATAGACTAGCCATGGACAAGAAGTGAAATTAATATGAATATATATAATTGATTTAAAGAAACTCAATAATCAGACTAGTAGCTAGTCAACAGAAGCCAACCAATAAACTAGCTACAGAGTATTTCATACAATTGAAGAAAATTAGACCTTTTTTTATGAAATTTCTAAGGCTTGGGAAAGGCTACGATTGTAACTGCATTGTGAAAAAGGCAAACACATATTTGTTTGATTTGAGGTTTAAAGTCCCCGTCAACACAATTTAGGTCATTTTGGAGACGTTGCTTCCAATTTTGTGGGACTTTTACCCGACATTGAGATGAAATGACATCTCAATCCCTGCTATCAAATAAAACCAATAGGGTTTATGTGCATGGGTGGGCCGACTCGCAGCGGTTTTCCTGGACAGGCTTAGACCTTCTAAGCAGATTACCAGTACTCATCTGCGGTCGGGAAGCATCGTGCAGCCCATCTATTTCTCCAAGCCCCGATGGGCGGGGGCGGGGGCGGGACAAATGCATGTAGTACACTCAGAAACTTATAAACTAAATTTACTCGGCATGAACACTAAATTTGCAGCACCAAATTCGACAAGACCGGCTTTTTCTTCGTTTTTTTTATGCCCCCCCCCCCCCCGCCATTCTTGGAAGGGGCATATACGTCCGTCCATCCATTCGTTTTAATGATCGTTCGTCCGTCCGCCCGTCCGTCCGAAACATAAACGCTGTAAATAAATACTTATTCATGAATCAATTTGAAATTACCTGTAAGAAATATTAACCACCATGAGACAATGTATGGCGCGCAAATACCTAGGCCCCACCTACAAGGTCAAGGTCATACTGAAGGGTCAAAGGTAGAAAAAGGAGTCCGACACTTGAATGCTGACAATAACTTTCTTATGCTGGATCAATTTAGAAATTACATGGCAGCAATTTTTAAAATCATGAGTTGATGTGTTGCGTGCAAAAACCCAGGTCCCTATCTGCAAGGTCAGTGTCATACTTAGAGGCCAGAGGTAAAATAAGGGGCCCAAATTTTAACCACTGACAATAACTTTCTTATTTCAGGATAATTTACAAATGACTTGGCAAAACTTTTACCCATCATTTTTATGCCCCAGCATCGCCAATGCCTGGGACGTATGGTTTTTTGGTTTTCCTCACGTGTGTTCGTATGCACGTCCGTCTGCTCTTGTGTGTGTGTGTGTGTGTGTGTGTGTGTGTGTGTGTGTGTGTGTGTGTGTGTGTGTGTGTGTGTGTGTGTGTGTGTGTGTGTGTGTGCATGATTCTGTGTTTTTGTATAAGGTAGAGGTTTAACTTCTAAAAGTCACATTTTCCAAACCATTTGATGGAATCGGTTCATATTTGGTATGATGATAGATATAGGTCCAGTTTTATTTGGCAATACCCCACCCATGCCAATGACCACAAATTCAAGGTAACAGACTTAGAAATTTTTTATGTTAAAGACTCGTGTTAAGATTTTTGTTATAGGTGAAAACTGAACTTTTATGATGAGTTTGCTTATGTTTGGTATCATAATAGATATGTGTTCGAAGTTTGATTCACCAATGCCAGCGACTATGCAAATGACCTCAAGGTCAAGGACATGGACTAAGAGATTTTTAATGTTAAAGACTCAGGTTAAGGTATTTATTAGATATCAACGGACTTTTTATTATCATAATAGATAAAAGTCAGAAGTTTGATTCATCAATGCACACGCCCATGGCTTTGACTTTAAGGTCATGGACAAATACTTATTTTTGAATTATGAAGATTTTAAAGACCTCAAATTGTTCAAATTATGTAATGGATTTGATTAACATTTGCTATCATGATTGAAACAGGTCCTGCAATTTTTCAAATTTGACTATACCTCCACCAATGCCTATAACTTCAAGGTCATGGTAACAAGCTTATAAGCTTTAGTTAGACATTTAAGAGTTTATATTGTCCCATTCGTATGATGCATTGGGTTTATATTTTCTATGGTGATAGATACATGTCCTAAGTGACATTCAACAGTACCCATGCGCTGACGGTCCTAAACGCCAAGATCACAGTCATAAATATTATTTGATTTAAAGAGCTCATACTTACCAAACTATTTCATGGATTAGCTTCACATTTGGTATGATGATAGTTACAGGTCTGAAATTTCTTTCAGCTGTATCCCACACCTGACCTCAAGGTCAAGGTCACAGACATAAATCTTTATACTGTTTTTACGGATCATATTTTTTCAAACTATACTATGGCTTGACTTCATAGTTGGAATGGTGCTTGTTAAAGGCACAAACATTCATTAAGTTCTACCATCAAAGCTGCCAACAACATCAAAGTCACGGACATCAACTTGTTTTTCTAGATGGACCCTAGGCGGAGGTATCTGTGTCGTGGTGACACATTTCTGGTTTTTCTAGTTCGATAGATTGAATATGTAAACCTGGAAGTTTGATGTTTGTGGAAAACCGTAATGAATTTAGACAGAGTTTAATTCAACAAGAACTGATCAGTGGGCATAGCCTGAGTGACAAGCGCAATCAGCATAACGAGATACATGCATCATGCACCCTCCTTTCAACATAAGGATCAACACTAATGCCGTGCGCATTTTTTCATCGTCATCATCATCATCAGCAGCAGCAGCAGCATCTTCATTATTATTTTTAATATTATTATTATTATTATTATTATTAATATTATTATTATTGTTGTTGTTGTTTTGCCCCCGCCGGGCTTAAAATAGATAGGTTTGCTTGATGTTTCCATGCAGACCTTAAACCAACAGCCTAGTAAACCGCTTGCAGGTTCTAAGCCTGTCCAGGAAAAGTGATGCGAGTCGGACCATCCTATAGCTTTCATTGGGCGGCAGGGCTTGGTATATCATTTTATCTCAGTGCAGGGTAGCACTCCCACAAAAATGGAAGCCAAGTCCCCAAAATGGACTTAACAGTGCATATAGCAAATATAAATTTAACTACTGTATTAACAGGTGAAGGCTTATTTATTTCCAAAGTCAGCGTACAGCAAACTGTACTAGTACTCTTCTGCTATAGATAGATAGATAGATAGATAGATAGATAGATAGATAGATAGATAGATAGATAGATAGATAGATAGATAGATAGATAGATAAGTGCCCTGGGGGTTAATTTCATCATTTTTCATAAAGAATCGACAAAGGAAATACTCAGATGAATCAGGAAAGACACCTGAACGAGTTTATTCCATCGTTTTCCATAAGAAAACGAATAAGGAAAAACTTTGTCGGATAAGGAAAAATGCAGTGGGAGGGTTAGTTTCATCATTTTTCGTAAGGAATCGACTAAGAAAGAACTCATATGAATCAGGTAAGACCCCTGAACGAGGTTAATTTATCGTTTTCTATAAGAAATCGAATAAGTAAAAACTTGGTCGAATAAGGAAAAATGCCCTGGGAGGGTAAATTTCGTCCTTTTTCGTAAGGAATCGACTAAGGACATACTCAGATGAATCAGAAAAGACACTTGAACGAGTTTATTTAATCATTTTCTATAAGAAAACGAATAAGGAAAAACTAGGTCGAATAAGGAAAAATGCCCTATGAGGGTTAATTTCATCATTTTTCGTAAGGAATCGACTAAGGAAATACGCAGATGAATCAAGAAAGACACCTGAACGAGTTTATTTCATCGTTTTCTATAAGAAAACAAATACGGAAAACATGTTCGAATAAGGAAAAATGCCCTGGGAGTGTTAATTTCGTCATTTTTCTTAAGGAATCGAATAAGAAAGTACTCAGATGAATCAGGTAAGACCCCTGAACGAGTTTATTTGATCATTTTCTATAAGGAAACGAATAAGGAAAAACTTGGTCGAATAAGGAAAAATGCCCTAGGAGGGTTAGTTTCATCATTTTTCGTAAGGAATCGAATAAGGAAATACTCAGATGAATCAGGTAAGACACATGAACGAGTTTATTTCATCGTTTTCTACAAGAAAACGAATAAGGAAAAACTTGGTCGAATAAGGAAAAATGCCCTGGGAGGGTTAATTTCATCATTTTTCGTAAGGAATCGAATAAGGAAATACTCAGATGAATCAGGGAAGACACCTGAACGAGTTTATTTCATCGTTTTCTACAAAAAAGCGAATAAGGAAAAACATGGTCGATTAAGGAAAAATGCCCTGGGAGGGTTACTTTCATCATTCGTCTTAAGGAATCGAATAAGAAAGTACTCAAATGAATCCGATAATACCCCTGAACGAGTTTATTTCATCGTTTTCTATAAGAAAACGAATAAGGAAAAACTTGGTCAAATAAGGAAAAATGCCCTGGGAGGGTTAGTTTCGTCATTTTTCGTAAGAAATCGAATACGGAAATGCTCAGATTAATCAGGAAAGACACCTGAACGTGTTTATTTTATCGTTTTCTATAAGAAAACGAACAAGGAAAAACTTGGTCGAATAAGGAAAAATGCCCTGGGAGGGTTACTTCCATCATTTTTCTTAAGGAATCGAATAACAAAGTACTCAAATTAATCAGATTTGACCCCTAAACGAGTTTATTTCATCGTTTTCTATAACAAAACGAATAAGGAAAAACTTGGTCGAATAAGGAAAAATGCCCTGGGAGAGTTAATTTCAACATTTTTGGTAAGGAATCGAATAAGAACATACTCAGATGAATCAGGAAAGACACCTGAACGAGTTTATTTTATCGTTTTCTATAAGAAAACGAATAAGGAAAAACTTGGTCGAATAAGGAAAAATGCCCTGGGAGGGTTAATTTTATCATTTTTCGTAAGGAATCGAATAAGAAAGTACTCACATGAATCAGGTAAGACCCCTGAACGGGTTTATTTCATCGTTTTCTTTAAAAAAGCGAATAAGGAAAAACTTGGTCGAATAAGGAAAAATGCCCTGGGAGGATTAATATCATCATTTTTCGTAAGGAATCGAATTAGAAAATACTCAGATGAATCAGGTAAGACACATGAACGAGTTTATTTCATCGTTTCCTACAAGAAAACGAATAAGGAAAAACTTGGTCGAATAAGGAAAAATGCCCTTGTAGGCTTAGTTTCATCATTTTTCATAAGGAATCGAATAAGGAAATGCTCAGATTAATCAGGAAAGACACCTGAACGAGTTTATTTTATCGTTTTCTATAAGAAAACGAATAAGGACAAACTTGGTCGAATAAGGAAAAATGCCCTGGGAGGGTTACTTTCATCATTTTTCTTAAGGAATCGAATAAGAAAGTACTCAAATGAATCAGATAAGACCCCTGAACGAGTTTATTTCATCGTTTTCTATAAGAAAACGAATAAGGAAAAACTTGGTCGAATAAGGAAAAATGCCCTGGGAGGGTTAATTTCATCATTTTTCGTAAGGAATCGAATAAGAAAGTACTCAAATGAATTAGGTAAGAACCCAGAACGGGTTTATTTCATCGTTTTCTATAAGAAAACGAATAAGGAAAAACTTGGTCGAATAAGGAAAAATGCCCTGGGAGGATTAATTTCATCATTTTTCGTAAGGAATCGAATTAAAAAATACTCAGATGAATCAGGTAAGACACATGAACGAGTTTATTTCATCGTTTCCTACAAGAAAACGAATAAGGAAAAACTTGGTCGAATAAGGAAAAATGCCCTTGGAGGGTTAGTTTCATCATTTTTCATAAGGAATCGAATAAGGAAATGCTCAGATTAATCAGGAAAGACACCTGAACGAGTTTATTTTATCGTTTTCTATAAGAAAACGAATAAGGAAAAACTTGGTCGAATAAGGAAAAATGCCCTGGGAGGGTTACTTTCATCATTTTTCTTAAGGAATCGAATAACAAAGTACTCAAATTAATCAGATAAGACCCCTAAACGAGTTTATTTCATCGTTTTCTATAAGACAACGAATAAGGAAAAACTTGGTCGAATAAGGAAAAATGCCCAGGGAGAGTTAATTTCAACATTTTTCGTAGGGAATCGAATAAGAACATACTCAGATGAATCAGGAAAGACACCTGAACGAGTTTATTTTATCGTTTTCTATAAGAAAACGAATAAGGAAAAACTTGGTCGAATAAGGAAAAATGCCGTGGGAGGGTTAATTTCATCATTTTTCGTAAGGAATCGAATAAGAAAGTACTCAAATGAATCAGGTAAGACCCCAGAACGGGTTTATTTCATCGTTTTCTATAAGAAAACGAATAAGGAAAAACTTGGTCGAATAAGGAAAAATGCCCTGGGAGGATTAATTTCATCATTTTTCGTAAGGAATCAAATTAGAAAATACTCAGATGAATCAGGTAAGACACATGAGAGAGTTAATTTCATCGTTTCCGACAAGAAAACGAATAAGGAAAAACTTGGTCGAATAAGGAAAAATGCCCTCGGAGGGTTAGTTTCATCATTTTTCATAAGAAATCGAATAAGGAAATGCTCAGATTAATCAGGAAAGACACCTGAACGAGTTTATTTTATCGTTTTCTATAAGAAAACGAATAAGGACAAGCTTGGTCGAATAAGGAAAAATGCCCTGGGAGGGTTACTTTCATCATTTTTCTTAAGGAATCGAATAAGAAAGTACTCAAATGAATCAGATAAGACCCCTGAACGAGTTTATTTCATCGTTTTCTATAAGAAAACGAATAAGGAAAAACTTGGTCGAATAAGGAAAAATGCGCTGGGAGGGTTGGTTTAGTCATTTTTCGTAAGGAATCGAATACGGAAATGCTCAGATTAATCAGGAAAGACACCTGAACGTGTTTATTTTATCGTTTTCTATAAGAAAACGAATAAGGAAAAACTTGGTCGAATAAGGAAAAATGCCCTGGGAGGGTTACTTTCATCATTTTTCTTAAGGAATCGAATAACAAAGTACTCAAATTAATCAGATAAGACCCCTAAACGAGTTTATTTCATCGTTTTCTATAAGAAAACGAATAAGGAAAAACTTGGTCGAATAAGGAAAAATGCCCAGGGAGAGTTAATTTCAACATTTTTCGTAAGGAATCGAATAAGAACATACTCAGATGAATCAGGAAAGACACCTGAACGAGTTTATTTTATCGTTTTCTATAAGAAAACGAATAAGGAAAAACTTGGTCGAATAAGGAAAAATGCCGTGGGAGGGTTAATTTCATCATTTTTCGTAAGGAATCGAATAAGAAAGTACTCAAATGAATCAGGTAAGACCCCAGAACGGGTTTATTTCATCGTTTTCTATAAGAAAACGAATAAGGAAAAACTTGGTCGAATAAGGAAAAATGCCCTGGGAGGATTAATTTCATCATTTTTCGTAAGGAATCGAATTAGAAAATACTCAGATGAATCAGGTAAGACACATGAGAGAGTTAATTTCATCGTTTCCGACAAGAAAACGAATAAGGAAAAACTTGGTCGAATAAGGAAAAATGCCCTCGGAGGGTTAGTTTCATCATTTTTCATAAGAAATCGAATAAGGAAATGCTCAGATTAATCAGGAAAGACACCTGAACGAGTTTATTTTATCGTTTTCTATAAGAAAACGAATAAGGACAAACTTGGTCGAATAAGGAAAAATGCCCTGGGAGGGTTACTTTCATCATTTTTCTTAAGGAATCGAATAAGAAAGTACTCAAATGAATCAGATAAGACCCCTGAACGAGTTTATTTCATCGTTTTCTATAAGAAAACGAATAAGGAAAAACTTGGTCGAATAAGGAAAAATGCCCAGGGAGAGTTAATTTCAACATTTTTCGTAAGGAATCGAATAAGAACATACTCAGATGAATCAGGAAAGACACCTGAACGAGTTTATTTTATCGTTTTCTATAAGAAAACGAATAAGGAAAAACTTGGTCGAATAAGGAAAAATGCCGTGGGAGGGTTAATTTCATCATTTTTCGTAAGGAATCGAATAAGAAAGTACTCAAATGAATCAGGTAAGACCCCAGAACGGGTTTATTTCATCGTTTTCTATAAGAAAACGAATAAGGAAAAACTTGGTCGAATAAGGAAAAATGCCCTGGGAGGATTAATTTCATCATTTTTCGTAAGGAATCGAATTAGAAAATACTCAGATGAATCAGGTAAGACACATGAGAGAGTTAATTTCATCGTTTCCGACAAGAAAACGAATAAGGAAAAACTTGGTCGAATAAGGAAAAATGCCCTCGGAGGGTTAGTTTCATCATTTTTCATAAGAAATCGAATAAGGAAATGCTCAGATTAATCAGGAAAGACACCTGAACGAGTTTATTTTATCGTTTTCTATAAGAAAACGAATAAGGACAAACTTGGTCGAATAAGGAAAAATGCCCTGGGAGGGTTACTTTCATCATTTTTCTTAAGGAATCGAATAAGAAAGTACTCAAATGAATCAGATAAGACCCCTGAACGAGTTTATTTCATCGTTTTCTATAAGAAAACGAATAAGGAAAAACTTGGTCGAATAAGGAAAAATGCGCTGGGAGGGTTGGTTTCGTCATTTTTCGTAAGGAATCGAATACGGAAATGCTCAGATTAATCAGGAAAGACACCTGAACGTGTTTATTTTATCGTTTTCTATAAGAAAACGAATAAGGAAAAACTTGGTCGAATAAGGAAAAATGCCCTGGGAGGGTTACTTTCATCATTTTTCTTAAGGAATCGAATAACAAAGTACTCAAATTAATCAGATAAGACCCCTAAACGAGTTTATTTCATCGTTTTCTATAAGAAAACGAATAAGGAAAAACTTGGTCGAATAAGGAAAAATGCCCAGGGAGAGTTAATTTCAACATTTTTCGTAAGGAATCGAATAAGAACATACTCAGATGAATCAGGAAAGACACCTGAACGAGTTTATTTTATCGTTTTCTATAAGAAAACGAATAAGGAAAAACTTGGTCGAATAAGGAAAAATGCCGTGGGAGGGTTAATTTCATCATTTTTCGTAAGGAATCGAATAAGAAAGTACTCAAATGAATCAGGTAAGACCCCAGAACGGGTTTATTTCATCGTTTTCTATAAGAAAACGAATAAGGAAAAACTTGGTCGAATAAGGAAAAATGCCCTGGGAGGATTAATTTCATCATTTTTCGTAAGGAATCGAATTAGAAAATACTCAGATGAATCAGGTAAGACACATGAGAGAGTTAATTTCATCGTTTCCGACAAGAAAACGAATAAGGAAAAACTTGGTCGAATAAGGAAAAATGCCCTCGGAGGGTTAGTTTCATCATTTTTCATAAGAAATCGAATAAGGAAATGCTCAGATTAATCAGGAAAGACACCTGAACGAGTTTATTTTATCGTTTTCTATAAGAAAACGAATAAGGACAAACTTGGTCGAATAAGGAAAAATGCCCTGGGAGGGTTACTTTCATCATTTTTCTTAAGGAATCGAATAAGAAAGTACTCAAATGAATCAGATAAGACCCCTGAACGAGTTTATTTCATCGTTTTCTATAAGAAAACGAATAAGGAAAAACTTGGTCGAATAAGGAAAAATGCCCAGGGAGAGTTAATTTCAACATTTTTCGTAAGGAATCGAATAAGAACATACTCAGATGAATCAGGAAAGACACCTGAACGAGTTTATTTTATCGTTTTCTATAAGAAAACGAATAAGGAAAAACTTGGTCGAATAAGGAAAAATGCCGTGGGAGGGTTAATTTCATCATTTTTCGTAAGGAATCGAATAAGAAAGTACTCAAATGAATCAGGTAAGACCCCAGAACGGGTTTATTTCATCGTTTTCTATAAGAAAACGAATAAGGAAAAACTTGGTCGAATAAGGAAAAATGCCCTGGGAGGATTAATTTCATCATTTTTCGTAAGGAATCGAATTAGAAAATACTCAGATGAATCAGGTAAGACACATGAGAGAGTTAATTTCATCGTTTCCGACAAGAAAACGAATAAGGAAAAACTTGGTCGAATAAGGAAAAATGCCCTCGGAGGGTTAGTTTCATCATTTTTCATAAGAAATCGAATAAGGAAATGCTCAGATTAATCAGGAAAGACACCTGAACGAGTTTATTTTATCGTTTTCTATAAGAAAACGAATAAGGACAAACTTGGTCGAATAAGGAAAAATGCCCTGGGAGGGTTACTTTCATCATTTTTCTTAAGGAATCGAATAAGAAAGTACTCAAATGAATCAGATAAGACCCCTGAACGAGTTTATTTCATCGTTTTCTATAAGAAAACGAATAAGGAAAAACTTGGTCGAATAAGGAAAAATGCGCTGGGAGGGTTGGTTTCGTCATTTTTCGTAAGGAATCGAATACGGAAATGCTCAGATTAATCAGGAAAGACACCTGAACGTGTTTATTTTATCGTTTTCTATAAGAAAACGAATAAGGAAAAACTTGGTCGAATAAGGAAAAATGCCCTGGGAGGGTTACTTTCATCATTTTTCTTAAGGAATCGAATAACAAAGTACTCAAATTAATCAGATAAGACCCCTAAACGAGTTTATTTCATCGTTTTCTATAAGAAAACGAATAAGGAAAAACTTGGTCGAATAAGGAAAAATGCCCAGGGAGAGTTAATTTCAACATTTTTCGTAAGGAATCGAATAAGAACATACTCAGATGAATCAGGAAAGACACCTGAACGAGTTTATTTTATCGTTTTCTATAAGAAAACGAATAAGGAAAAACTTGGTCGAATAAGGAAAAATGCCGTGGGAGGGTTAATTTCATCATTTTTCGTAAGGAATCGAATAAGAAAGTACTCAAATGAATCAGGTAAGACCCCAGAACGGGTTTATTTCATCGTTTTCTATAAGAAAACGAATAAGGAAAAACTTGGTCGAATAAGGAAAAATGCCCTGGGAGGATTAATTTCATCATTTTTCGTAAGGAATCGAATTAGAAAATACTCAGATGAATCAGGTAAGACACATGAGAGAGTTAATTTCATCGTTTCCGACAAGAAAACGAATAAGGAAAAACTTGGTCGAATAAGGAAAAATGCCCTCGGAGGGTTAGTTTCATCATTTTTCATAAGAAATCGAATAAGGAAATGCTCAGATTAATCAGGAAAGACACCTGAACGAGTTTATTTTATCGTTTTCTATAAGAAAACGAATAAGGACAAACTTGGTCGAATAAGGAAAAATGCCCTGGGAGGGTTACTTTCATCATTTTTCTTAAGGAATCGAATAAGAAAGTACTCAAATGAATCAGATAAGACCCCTGAACGAGTTTATTTCATCGTTTTCTATAAGAAAACGAATAAGGAAAAACTTGGTCGAATAAGGAAAAATGCCCAGGGAGAGTTAATTTCAACATTTTTCGTAAGGAATCGAATAAGAACATACTCAGATGAATCAGGAAAGACACCTGAACGAGTTTATTTTATCGTTTTCTATAAGAAAACGAATAAGGAAAAACTTGGTCGAATAAGGAAAAATGCCGTGGGAGGGTTAATTTCATCATTTTTCGTAAGGAATCGAATAAGAAAGTACTCAAATGAATCAGGTAAGACCCCAGAACGGGTTTATTTCATCGTTTTCTATAAGAAAACGAATAAGGAAAAACTTGGTCGAATAAGGAAAAATGCCCTGGGAGGATTAATTTCATCATTTTTCGTAAGGAATCGATTTAGAAAATACTCAGATGAATCAGGTAAGACACATGAGAGAGTTAATTTCATCGTTTCCGACAAGAAAACGAATAAGGAAAAACTTGGTCGAATAAGGAAAAATGCCGTGGGAGGGTTAATTTCATCATTTTTCGTAAGGAATCGAATAAGAAAGTACTCAAATGAATCAGGTAAGACCCCAGAACGGGTTTATTTCATCGTTTTCTATAAGAAAACGAATAAGGAAAAACTTGGTCGAATAAGGAAAAATGCCCTGGGAGGATTAATTTCATCATTTTTCGTAAGGAATCGAATTAGAAAATACTCAGATGAATCAGGTAAGACACATGAGAGAGTTAATTTCATCGTTTCCGACAAGAAAACGAATAAGGAAAAACTTGGTCGAATAAGGAAAAATGCCCTCGGAGGGTTAGTTTCATCATTTTTCATAAGAAATCGAATAAGGAAATGCTCAGATTAATCAGGAAAGACACCTGAACGAGTTTATTTTATCGTTTTCTATAAGAAAACGAATAAGGACAAACTTGGTCGAATAAGGAAAAATGCCCTGGGAGGGTTACTTTCATCATTTTTCTTAAGGAATCGAATAAGAAAGTACTCAAATGAATCAGATAAGACCCCTGAACGAGTTTATTTCATCGTTTTCTATAAGAAAACGAATAAGGAAAAACTTGGTCGAATAAGGAAAAATGCCCAGGGAGAGTTAATTTCAACATTTTTCGTAAGGAATCGAATAAGAACATACTCAGATGAATCAGGAAAGACACCTGAACGAGTTTATTTTATCGTTTTCTATAAGAAAACGAATAAGGAAAAACTTGGTCGAATAAGGAAAAATGCCGTGGGAGGGTTAATTTCATCATTTTTCGTAAGGAATCGAATAAGAAAGTACTCAAATGAATCAGGTAAGACCCCAGAACGGGTTTATTTCATCGTTTTCTATAAGAAAACGAATAGTTTTCTATAAGAAAACGAATAAGGAAAAACTTGGTCGAATAAGGAAAAATGCCCTGGGAGGATTAATTTCATCATTTTTCGTAAGGAATCGAATTAGAAAATACTCAGATGAATCAGGTAAGACACATGAGAGAGTTAATTTCATCGTTTCCGACAAGAAAACGAATAAGGAAAAACTTGGTCGAATAAGGAAAAATGCCCTCGGAGGGTTAGTTTCATCATTTTTCATAAGAAATCGAATAAGGAAATGCTCAGATTAATCAGGAAAGACACCTGAACGAGTTTATTTTATCGTTTTCTATAAGAAAACGAATAAGGACAAACTTGGTCGAATAAGGAAAAATGCCCTGGGAGGGTTACTTTCATCATTTTTCTTAAGGAATCGAATAAGAAAGTACTCAAATGAATCAGATAAGACCCCTGAACGAGTTTATTTCATCGTTTTCTATAAGAAAACGAATAAGGAAAAACTTGGTCGAATAAGGAAAAATGCGCTGGGAGGGTTGGTTTCGTCATTTTTCGTAAGGAATCGAATACGGAAATGCTCAGATTAATCAGGAAAGACACCTGAACGTGTTTATTTTATCGTTTTCTATAAGAAAACGAATAAGGAAAAACTTGGTCGAATAAGGAAAAATGCCCTGGGAGGGTTACTTTCATCATTTTTCTTAAGGAATCGAATAACAAAGTACTCAAATTAATCAGATAAGACCCCTAAACGAGTTTATTTCATCGTTTTCTATAAGAAAACGAATAAGGAAAAACTTGGTCGAATAAGGAAAAATGCCCAGGGAGAGTTAATTTCAACATTTTTCGTAAGGAATCGAATAAGAACATACTCAGATGAATCAGGAAAGACACCTGAACGAGTTTATTTTATCGTTTTCTATAAGAAAACGAATAAGGAAAAACTTGGTCGAATAAGGAAAAATGCCGTGGGAGGGTTAATTTCATCATTTTTCGTAAGGAATCGAATAAGAAAGTACTCAAATGAATCAGGTAAGACCCCAGAACGGGTTTATTTCATCGTTTTCTATAAGAAAACGAATAAGGAAAAACTTGGTCGAATAAGGAAAAATGCCCTGGGAGGATTAATTTCATCATTTTTCGTAAGGAATCGAATTAGAAAATACTCAGATGAATCAGGTAAGACACATGAGAGAGTTAATTTCATCGTTTCCGACAAGAAAACGAATAAGGAAAAACTTGGTCGAATAAGGAAAAATGCCCTCGGAGGGTTAGTTTCATCATTTTTCATAAGAAATCGAATAAGGAAATGCTCAGATTAATCAGGAAAGACACCTGAACGAGTTTATTTTATCGTTTTCTATAAGAAAACGAATAAGGACAAACTTGGTCGAATAAGGAAAAATGCCCTGGGAGGGTTACTTTCATCATTTTTCTTAAGGAATCGAATAAGAAAGTACTCAAATGAATCAGATAAGACCCCTGAACGAGTTTATTTCATCGTTTTCTATAAGAAAACGAATAAGGAAAAACTTGGTCGAATAAGGAAAAATGCCCAGGGAGAGTTAATTTCAACATTTTTCGTAAGGAATCGAATAAGAACATACTCAGATGAATCAGGAAAGACACCTGAACGAGTTTATTTTATCGTTTTCTATAAGAAAACGAATAAGGAAAAACTTGGTCAAATAAGGAAAAATGCCGTGGGAGGGTTAATTTCATCATTTTTCGTAAGGAATCGAATAAGAAAGTACTCAAATGAATCAGGTAAGACCCCAGAACGGGTTTATTTCATCGTTTTCTATAAGAAAACGAATAAGGAAAAACTTGGTCGAATAAGGAAAAATGCCATGGGAGGATTAATTTCATCATTTTTCGTAAGGAATCGAATTAGAAAATACTCAGATGAATCAGGTAAGACACATGAGAGAGTTAATTTCATCGTTTCCGACAAGAAAACGAATAAGGAAAAACTTGGTCGAATAAGGAAAAATGCCCTCGGAGGGTTAGTTTCATCATTTTTCATAAGAAATCGAATAAGGAAATGCTCAGATTAATCAGGAAAGACACCTGAACGAGTTTATTTTATCGTTTTCTATAAGAAAACGAATAAGGACAAACTTGGTCGAATAAGGAAAAATGCCCTGGGAGGGTTACTTTCATCATTTTTCTTAAGGAATCGAATAAGAAAGTACTCAAATGAATCAGATAAGACCCCTGAACGAGTTTATTTCATCGTTTTCTATAAGAAAACGAATAAGGAAAAACTTGGTCGAATAAGGAAAAATGCGCTGGGAGGGTTGGTTTCGTCATTTTTCGTAAGGAATCGAATACGGAAATGCTCAGATTAATCAGGAAAGACACCTGAACGTGTTTATTTTATCGTTTTCTATAAGAAAACGAATAAGGAAAAACTTGGTCGAATAAGGAAAAATGCCCTGGGAGGGTTACTTTCATCATTTTTCTTAAGGAATCGAATAACAAAGTACTCAAATTAATCAGATAAGACCCCTAAACGAGTTTATTTCATCGTTTTCTATAAGAAAACGAATAAGGAAAAACTTGGTCGAATAAGGAAAAATGCCCAGGGAGAGTTAATTTCAACATTTTTCGTAAGGAATCGAATACGGAAATGGTCAGATTAATCAGGAAAGACACCTGAACGAGTTTATTTTATCGTTTTCTATAAGAAAACGAACAAGGAAAAACTTGGTCGAATAAGGAAAAATGCCCTGGGAGGGTTAATTTCATCATTTTTCGTAAGGAATCGAATAAGAAAGTACTCAAATGAATCAGGTAAGACCCCAGAACGGGTTTATTTCATCGTTTTCTATAAGAAAACGAATAAGGAAAAACTTGGTCGAATAAGGAAAAATGCCCTGGGAGGATTAATTTCATCATTTTTCGTAAGGAATCGAATTAGAAAATACTCAGATGAATCAGGTAAGACACATGAACGAGTTTATTCCATCGTTTCCGACAAGAAAACGAATAAGGAAAAACTTGGTCGAATAAGGAAAAATGCCCTCGGAGGGTTAGTTTCATCATTTTTCATAAGGAATCGAATAAGGAAATGCTCAGATTAATCAGGAAAGACACCTGAACGAGTTTATTTTATCGTTTTCTATAAGAAAACGAATAAGGACAAACTTGGTCGAATAAGGAAAAATGCCCTGGGAGGGTTACTTTCATCATTTTTCTTAAGGAATCGAAATCAGATAAGACCCCTGAACGAGTTTATTTCATCGTTTTCTATAAGAAAACGAATAAGGAAAAACTTGGTCGAATAAGGATAAATGCGCTGGGAGGGTTGGTTTCGTCATTTTTCGTAAGGAATCGAATACGGAAATGCTCAGATTAATCAGGAAAGACACCTGAACGTGTTTATTTTATCGTTTTCTATAAGAAAACGAATAAGGAAAAACTTGGTCGAATAAGGAAAAATACCCTGGGAGGGTTACTTTCATCATTTTTCTTAAGGAATCGAATAACAAAGTACTCAAATTAATAAGATAAGACCCCTAAACGAGTTTATTTCATCGTTTTCTATAAGAAAACGAATAAGGAAAAACTTGGTCGAATAAGGAAAAATGCCCAGGGAGAGTTAATTTCAACATTTTTCGTAAGGAATCGAATAAGAACATACTCAGATGAATCAGGAAAGACACCTGAACGAGTTTATTTTATCGTTTTCTATAAGAAAACGAACAAGGAAAAACTTGGTCGAATAAGGAAAAATGCCCTGGGAGGGTTAATTTCATCATTTTTCGTAAGGAATCGAATAAGAAAGTACTCAAATGAATCAGGTAAGACCCCAGAACGGGTTTATTTCATCGTTTTCTATAAGAAAACGAATAAGGAAAAACTTGGTCGAATAAGGAAAAATGCCCTGGGAGGATTAATTTCATCATTTTTCGTAAGGAATCGAATTAGAAAATACTCAAATGAATCAGGTAAGACACATGAACGAGTTTATTTAATCATTTCCGACAAGAAAACGAATAAGGAAAAACTTGGTCGAATAAGGAAAAATGCCCTCGGAGGGTTAGTTTCATCATTTTTCATAAGGAATCGAATAAGGAAATGCTCAGATTAATCAGGAAAGACACCTGAACGAGTTTATTTTATCGTTTTCTATAAGAAAACGAATAAAGACAAACTTGGTCGAATAAGGAAAAATGCCCTGGGAGGGTTACTTTCATCATTTTTCTTAAGGAATCGAATAAGAAAGTACTCAAATGAATCAGATAAGACCCCTGAACGAGTTTATTTCATCGTTTTCTATAAGAAAACGAATAAGGAAAAACTTGGTCGAATAAGGAAAAATGCCCTAAGAGGCTTAGTTTCATCATTTTTCGTGAGGAATCGAATCAAAAAGTACTCAGATGAATCAGGTAAGACCCCTGAACGAGTTTGTTTGATCGTTTTCTATAAGGAAACGAATAAGGAAAAACTTGGTCGAATAAGGAAAAATGCCCTAGGAGGGTTAGTTTCATCATTTTTCGTAAGGAATCGAATAAGGAAATACTCAGATGAATCAGGTAAGACACCTGAACGAGTTTATTTCATCGTTTTCTATAAGAAAACGAATAAGGAAAAACTTGGTCGAATAAGGAAAAATGCCCTGGGAGAGTTAATTTCATCATTTTTCGTAAGGAATCGAATAAGGAAATACTCAGATGAATCAGGTAAGACACGTGAACGAGTTTATTTCATCGTTTTCTACAAGAAAACGAATAAGGAAAAACTTGGTGGAATAAGGAAAAATGCCCTGGGAGGGTTAATTTCATCATTTTTCGTAAGGAATCGAATAAGGAAATACTCAGATGAATAAGGAAAAAGGAATAAGGAGACAACTTCACATTCGAATAAGGAAAAAGGAAAAAGGAGACAACTTCACATTCGAATAAGGAAAAAGGAAAAAGGAATAAGGAGACAACTTCACATTCGAATAAGGAAAAAGGAAAAAGGAATAAGGAGACAACTTCACATTCGAATAAGGAAAAAGGAAAAAGGAATAAGGAGACAACTTCACATTCGAATAAGGAAAAAGGAAAAAGGAAAAAGTAGACAACTTCCAGCACCTATTCTTTATACGGATCGCTGTGTCGCAATGCATCGCATTAAAGTGCACTAAACACACCTAAACGTCTATGAAATGAACAACCTCATAAAAAAACGTTACAAGAGCCATTTAACCTCGCCAGCATTTTACGGGCACGTCATATTAATGCTACAATGAATGTTTGTTGTTGGGTGGGGTGGAGGATGGGGGTATACTCAATGATATGATGCAGAGGACAGTTTCGTTCAGTTAACCGCCTCTTGGGAGATTTGGTGATTTGCATATCATAGGATGCCATGAAAGTGAATGTCATTGAATAATTCTGATTCTGAATTCCGCAGATAGCTGTAGCAGGCAATGTTGCGCTTTGTTGTGCTAATCAGAAGTATAAATTACAGCGGAGGAAGTGGAATAATTCAGCCATTTCACGGTATTTGCATAAATAACGTATGACAATTGAGGCCTGTCAAATGAAAAATCTGTCTTCAAGGTCCACGACAAGCTCAGACATTAGGAAACATGGCCCGTGTGAAATAATGGCATCCAACATGGTGCCAGACATCACAAATATAAGGAAAAGATGTAATATCTTTCTTATTTTTGCTTTCAAGATAGATTGTAGGTGCTCGTTAGAACCGCCTCAATGAGGTGGTTTTAAAGAGTACCCACAACCTTGTCTTGGAACAAAAATAAGAAAAGTAATGTTTAACCCCAATAAACCACAGTTTTGTCCATATAAAGTGGGTTTTAGATGGGTCTTCGTTTCACGGACTCGTTATCGTTATAATAGCAAGATTCCTCTAAAGCCCCCTCTAAACCCCGCTTTATATAGAGAAAACTTAGGTTACATGTAACGGGGTATACATTATTTTACTTATCTCTGCTGCAAGACATTGCAAAACCAATCATATTCATACGAGTATACTGGGAATTTTGGAATAGTGCCGATAAAAAATCCAATAGTTTTCACATTTCTGCCATTAACATCGATTGCGGGTATTTTTGCACCCACAAAATATGTTTTAGCAGCAAAAAGAAAAAAACGTTTACCCCTGTAAACTCAATATTTACTATATAAACCTTGGAGTTGAGGGGGTCAAAATTATAAAGGTGTGCTTTCATGATGCATAGGTTGTGGGACCTCGTTAGGACCGCCTCAGTCAGGCGGTCCTAACGAGCACATACAACCTACATGTATGTTTGTAGTAAAAGTAATAAAAAGTACAGTTATTGTAACAATTTTAGAGATAAGAAATATTACCTTATGCCACACGGGGAATTGTTCGGTAATGGAAACACAAAGGGGCTGAACACGGCTGATACGATGAAATCCTTCGTGTCACTTGGAATTCTGCTTTCGTGATGAATTTCATACATATGTTTATCATATGACGTCGCGTCTGAGAGTGTAATAACGCCATGTATTATTTTCGATAATCCACTAGTGGATTAAATATGCAAATTAGCTAGATACGTCCCATAACGTTACATGTACGACGTCGCATTTACTAACAGTGGAATATTGACATTTTTGTAAACAATCGTGAATAAAATGCGTTTTAAATGTCATATGATAAATGGAATCTGTCATTCGTGCTCATGTATTATTGAGTTTATTAAACTCGTTGAGGAAAAGGGATAAAATGCTCGGCAAAGCCTCGCATTTATCCCTTTTCCTCAACTCGTTTAATAAATTCAATAATACATGACCACTCATGTAAGATCCTCTATATACCGGTGCCCAAACACATTCAGTCATACATGTATTTCCCTTTCTCTCTTGTCCCGTCTCTTTCACTTACTCTGCTACTCTTCTATCTCTTTTCTCCCTTTCTCCGGGAGACTACAAGGGTTGACGTGTGAGTCTCTTTGGTAGAGTGAGTGAGTGAGTTTGTATTTTACGTCCCACCAACACCTAAGGTCATACGGAGACGGGACCTCGGTTTAAATACTCATCCGAAAGACTGAAAAACCCGCGATCGAACCCACGACCCCTGGTTTATGAGTGGAGTAGCTTATCTACTACACCACGAAGGCTTCTAATCACTCTCTGGTAGAAGGTTGGGGTTAAAGTACACAACAACCCTTGTAGTCTCCCGGAGAAAGGGAGAAAAGAGATAGAAGAGTTGCAGAGTAAGTGAAAGAGAAGGGACAGGAGAGAAAGAGAAATGCGTGTATGATTGAATGTGTTTGGGTTAAGCGACATGTCAACACTTGTAGATCATCTGTGTCGTCTCCCAGAGAAAGAGAGAACACAGAAATAATAGAGTGTGTGGATTGGGGGGGGGGGGGGGGCGTTGAGGGACAGGGAAAAAAACGGACAATTAGAGATGTGTAGAATTGAGGAAAAAAACACTATTTTTTTCCTTTACCCCCTGCAAGGACAACCGGTCTTGCCCAACTGTAAGCCAATATCTTTTGGACGCCCTAGTGACACGACATCTTCGCCTCACCCACCGCAAATCATCGGAGTCATATCAACAAAGTATAAACAGTAAAACTCCTATAGAAAGACCACCTTTCGGTCTGTTCAAAGGTGGTCTCTAAGACCACTTTTGAACAGTCCCAAAGGTGGTCCCTGACCAGAGGACACTGTGGGCAGGAAACACAAAGAAAGATACAGTGCACCATTCAAAATAAGATTTTTAAAGCAGAATGATTGTTAATTTTAGATGGCCTTAATAGCGAAATTATTGTTAATTTTAGATGGGCTTAATAGCAGAATTGTTGTTAATTTTAGATGGCCTTAATAGCGGAATTTCACTGTGTAGGATTGCCTGAAGGTTGTAGAAGACTCAAGTGAACACCGACGACTCCGATCAGGCTGCGCGTATGCGCAGCCTGATCGGAGTCTTCGATGGTCACACATTAGTTTTTCTAGTCTAAGAATTTGCCATGCCCAGACGCCGTTGTTTTGGGGATAGCGCCAGTCTATGTCATATAACATGAGACAAATTGACAATCGGGCAATCTTGTAATTTACTTTATGCAATAAATTATATTTGGGCCTATAAGCATTGTCCTCCGCCAGTATTTTCCATTAGAATTCACAGTTGCACGCCACTGTCCTATCTGAGCAGCGGAATAAGATAATCACTGTCTCGCCAAAAACTGACCATATCTGCATGAATCCCTTGATTATGTACTTATAAGCTTATAAGCTTTATCCTTTGAAAGAAGAAATACACCACATAACCGAAAAGAGTATCGAGTGTTGGGCCAGACTAGATCTAGCTAGTTGTGGCCAATTAGGCATCATCAGTGGCCCCTAAATATATCCAAAATTCCACAATGGAATCAATGATTCAATTGGAACAGAGAATATATTCTTGCACACCAGATAAGGAAATCCGTATTTTAAGCCTTGGATTATAAATTCTGTTCTTATCCTACTGCTCTAACCCACCCAGCGACTGGTAAAACGGAATTTGCGACAGTAAAACCGACGATTTACCTCCCCAAATGACAATTTTGGATACAGCTATCCCGATTCTAATGCACTTATTCCCTTTTTGTGTTCAAAACCGCACTATTCTGCTTTAAGCGGCAAACGTTGTCAGCTGCATAAAACCAAATGCTACCCAATGAAAAGTGACGTTACATCTTGTTTCAACAGCAGGGAGAGAATGACCGTAAAAAGTAACATGATAAATCTCCATGAAAGTATGTTGCCAACCCCGACAGGTATCGAACCCGTGATCTTCTGATCACCAGTCAGTTTGCTTGTTTTGTTTGATTTGATGGTTAACGTCCCCGTCAGCACTACTGTAATGATCATTTGGAGACGTTGCTTCCATATTTGTGGGACTTTTACCCGATATTGAGATGAAATGACATCTCAAGCCCTGCCACCTAATGAAACCAATAGGGTTTATAAGCATGGACGGTCCGACTCGCACCGCTTTGCCTGGGCAGGCTTAGATCCTCTAAGCGGTTTACCAGTACTCGTGTGCGCGCATCCGACAGAGTTACGGAGGCTGGCTACGTTATTATAGTAACTAACTTATGCTCTCTGACAAATATCTATATACTTTTTCCTACTGATTTTGGTGACACATACACTGTATTATTTGTTGTGTTTCGGCGCCTAACATTGATATGTCTAACAGAGATCCATGCGACAGATTCCCCAGGATGTTCTAAGTACTTCGTTTTCCAATTTGCAGGAAGCACGAAATCTCATTATTCCGAGTTTTATTCCATTATGGAATTATTCATCCTTCTGTAGTTACATATCGCAAGACAAAATCAATGCCGCAAATCGAATATTGTTTGCTTAAAGGACGCACAAAGTGAAAAAGAGCTTTCATAAGGAAAACTATACCTGTGAAATAATGGCGTCCAACATGGTGTCAGAAATGACAAATTTTGGGTAAAAATGACATCTTTCTTACTTCTGCTTTCAACATAGATTGTGGGTGCTCGTTAGAACCGCCTCAATGAGGCGGTTCTAACGAGTACCCATAATCTATGTTTTTGAGCAAAAATAAGGCCGATGATGTTTACCCCCTAAACCCAAGTTTTCTCTGTATGAAGTGGGGTTTTGGGGGTGTTCATTTCACGGACTTGTTCACGTGATGTCTGTATCGGTCAGGCAGACAAAATCAATGTCGCAAATCGAATATTGTTTGCTCAAGGACGCACAAAGCGAAAAAGAGCTTTTCTGTAAAGGTCAGGCAGACTGAAGAACAATATATACAGTCCAACCTGTATTAAGCAAGCACCTAAAGGATAGTGAAGATGTGCTTGCTTAAGACAGGTGCTTGCTTAATACAGGTGAAGCGTAATATTTTTTTTTTCTTCTTTGGAAACCGAATTCCTGCATGTTTAAGACAGGTTGCTTGCTTAATAGAGGTGGCCACTATGACAGGTTTTACTGTAATTGTTTATGGAGGTAGCCACTATGACAGGTTTTACTGTAATTATTAATAGAGGTGGCCACTATGACAGGTTTTACTGTTATTGTTAATAGAGGTGGCCACTATGACAGGTTTTACTGTAATTGACCAGCGGATGTTCTGACCAGGTTTGTTCCATGGAACTTCCTTCCAGTAATGTTTTGACTTGTCATTAGTGCGACGAATTGGGTCAATTAGAAAGCGAGGGCTGTGGTTAGGCAGGCTGTTTTACTGCGCAGACTCATCTGAATGTTTGGTTGTCGCCAATGTCCACACGCATTACGTGAACACGCCTATACAAATGCATTGTAAACTTTACCGCAGAAGAAACAAAACAAAATTAAGATGAAAAATTGTGATTTTTTTTTTCTTATTTTTGATCAAAAAAAAAAAAAAATGCGGGTACTCCTTAGAACCGCCACACCGTGGCGGTTCTAAGGAGTACCTACATTCTTTATATTAGAGAAGAAATAAAAAAATAATGATTGCCCCTGTTAACCCTAGTTCTACTATATAAAAGTGGAGTTAAAGGGGCTCGTGATGCTGTAGGTGGACATTTGTTGTGCGCCGGCCGTTTACCAAGACCGAGCCAGCTTGTTCTTTAGTTCCCAAGGGTCCAGAAAAGAATCAAAGCGCCAAAGGCACTGGAATTACAGATTCTACGAGAAATTCGTGACAATTTTTAAACTAACATAAAGCCATATAATTAAAAAAAAGCAGTTCTGCATTTACTGATGAGATGTTTGCAGACGTCTACTACTACTACTACTACTACTACTACTACTACTACTACTACTACTACTACTACTACTACTACTACTACTACTACTACTACTAATATACGGCCCCGCCCATCGGGGCTTGAAGAAATATGTGGGCTGTATGATGCTTCAACGCAGAGCTGAAACCGACCCGCACAGGAGTACTGGTAAACCGCTTAGAGGATCTAAGCCTGTCCAGGCAAAGTGGTTCGAGTCGTCCCGTCATGCTGATAAACCCTATTGGTTTCATTTGGCGACAGGGCTTGAGATGTCAGTTCATCTCAATGCCGTGTAAAAGTCCCACAGAATTGGAAACAACGTCTCCAAAATGACCTATGCAGTGTTTACGGGGACATTAAACCTCAATCAAGCAATTAATTGCCATTTCCGACAATGACAAGTCTTAATCACAAGTATGAAATGTTACAGTTTGCCTTTGCCAGAACCTTCGCTGCTCGCCCATACAAGCAGTGAATCAAGAGGAACCTTCAGACAGAAAGCCATATCCCTGGCCCCTCTGAATGGCTGGGCATGCGCAGTTAACATTTGTCATGACGGAAAGCTCGAAGACACAAATTTGCTTGGCGGGGCTCAGTTAATCCTCACCATGCTGAGTCCAGACATATTGAAAACAGTATAAACTCTGATCAGCTGGCTGATCAGGATCTGTACTGTTATCCATTCTACTTCTGAATCCATGGTAAAATTGAAATCTTGTAGCACAAATGGTTGAAAATCAGGAATTAGTGCAGCATACTGAAATATTCAGCATGGTCAGGGTTAAATAATATAGGTGTTTAATGTGCATCTACATGCACAATATTTAGAAGACTAATTAGACCGATTCTAGCTTTAAACTGTCTGTTACGTAGAGGTATTTTGTTTGTTTGATTTGGGGTTTAACGTCCCCGTCAACACTGTATAGGTCATATTGGAGACGTTGCTTCCAATTTTGTGGGACTTTTACCCGACATTGAGACGAAATGACATCTCAAGCCCTGCCGCCCAATGAAACCAATAAGGTTTATATGCATGGACGGTCCAACTCGCACACTGTTAGAGGTAGAACAACAAAAGTCAGAGAAAGACACCTCTGTTGGTGATGCCCCCGCTCCTGTTTTGCCTTGTGCACGTTTCTGCTTGGATTGGCTGATTCTTTTTACCCCATATTCTCTGACAGACGTCTATATACTGGTGGCATTACGAAAACCCTCCTATTCAAATAAGTTGTAAACTTTCAAAGTTACCGCCAAGAAAACGACAATTTTAAGGTGAAAAATGATGATATTTTTTTCTTATTTCTGCTCAAAATATAGATTGTGGTCGTTCTAACGAGTACTCACAATATATATTTTGGAGCAGAAATAAGGAAAACAAGTTTTACCCCTTTAAACCCCAGTTTTACATATACAGTCAAACCTGTCTTAGTGGCCACCTCTATTAAGCAAGCAACCTGTCTTAAGCAAGCAGGCATTCAGTTCCCGAAAAAGGAAAATGCATTAAAATTCACCCGCGTTAAGCAAGCACCTGCCTTAATCAAGCACTTTTTGAATATCCCAGAGGTGCTTGCTTAATACAGGTTGGACTGTATATATAAGTGGGGTACAAGGGGGTCAAAATTATATAGGAGTGTTTTCGTGATTGAATTACATTAATATTGCATTCCTGAGAGGGTGATAGTGAAAAATGTCACCCTGAGGAATATTAATGTCAACTGAGGCGCAAGTAAGGAATTACAGGACAGCCCACGCGCGAATTTTGACGTCATGTTGTTCTAAATTTTCGGATAACATCGGCTTTCTACACAAGTTCAAACGTCTATAACTTCGTTATTTCTGAATAAAACTCTAATGTTCGGGTACGCGTTTTCTTAATTAAAGCAAAGGAAACATTTTGATATCAGAATTTCTCGACTTTGTTATACTTTTTAGTTTAGGTACTCTCACCTATGATTAAGGATCGGCTCGATATGAATGAAATAATCTTGAAAGGGCCGAAAAACAAAAAAAAATGGAACGTTAACTGATGCAGCAAGTATCAAATCACGAAAGCACGCCTATATAATTTTGACCCACTATATAGACAAACTGGGGCTTATAGGGGTAAACCTTATTTTTCTTATTTCTGCTCTAAAATATAGATTACGTGTACTCGTTAGAACCGCCCAGATTGGGCGGTTTTAACGAGTACCCGCAATCTATATTTGAGCAGAAATAAGAAAAATATCGCATTTTTTTTCACCGAAAAATGTTCGTATTTTTGGTGGTAAGGTTTCAATGCACCTGTGTAGGCATGTTTTCGTAACGCTAGTTCGCCGGTAATTTTGCTGGAAAAACATTCCTTCAGCAAAAATAATAGCTAATTCGCCATATAAATGATCAGTGTTTTAATGACACGTGAACTAACGACATTGTTAGTTTTGTACAACTGAACCACCATGCTTATCTTTCAGACTGTCCCGTTCCACCGGAACCAGTGCACGGAACCATAACCGTTGGCGGAACTCAGGTCGGTTACATTGCGGAAATGACGTGTAACTACGGATACAGAATGTCGGGTACCAGTGTGATCACATGTCTAGAGGACGACAGCTGGAGCCATCCGCCCGTAACGTGTACATTAACTGGTGTGTGCAATTTATAATTTTTATGTTAGGGCCATCTTTGAACTGTTTACATATCGTCTTCAAGAAGTTTTTTGAACAATCCTTAAGGTGGTATTGTTTGTTTATGTTGAGGTTTGACGTCTACGTTAACGCTAATTAGGTCATTTCTGAGATTTTCTTTCCGAGGGACATTTAACTGACATTGAGATGACATCTTAAACCCGACCGCCCAACTTCTTAGCGGTCTACTGGTTCTCAAATTCGGTCGGTTTCAACTCTGCGTGGACTTAGCATACAACCCAATCAATTTTTCGCCAAGCCCCGATGGGCGGGGGCAACCCAAAGGTTGTATATTACATGTACTACTAACGACAGCCTCGATAGCTTAGTGGTTAGCGCTTTCGAGAGGTCGTTGGTTCGAATCCGGCCACTGGAAGCGAGATGTGTCCTTGTGCAAGACATGTATTGCCACTGCCCCACTCCATCCAGGTGTTAATGGGTAGCGGTGGTGTAAAAGTCACTGCCTCTCTCTCGCGCGCACGTGATAACATCCGGAATAAGTGTCCGAGAGCGATTCAAATAAGCTTGAAGCCTCGCAATCGAAACTAAAAGAACACTGGATGTTTTTTGTTTGTTTGATTGATTTGAGGTTTAACGTCCCCATCAACACTATTTATGTCATTTTGGAGACAGTGCTTCCAATTTTGTGGAACTTTTACCCGACGTTGAGATGAAATGACATCTCAATCCCTACCGCCCAATGAAACCAGTAGGGTTTATATGCATGGACGGACCGACTTGCACCACTGCCTGGGCAGGCTTAGACCTTCTAAGCCGTTTACCAGTACTCATGTGCGGTTGGTTTTCAGCAGCTCTGCGTGGAAGCATCATGCAGCCCATCTATTTCTTCAAGCCCCGATGAGCGGGGGCCGGGGAACACTGGATGTAAAAGCACTAAGAATGAATTGCCGAAACAGTGAGGGGAACATCTGTCTTCGGTTGTATCTTACAACGCGGCTTAAATTATAACATGGGATTCGAAAACTTCGGGCTGGATTCTCCAAACAAATTTGTTTACGATCCAGCAAAGAGTTCAAGACGTGCAGACGGAATAGCAAACAGTGAAAACCCTAATCAGACTGCTCCATGCAGTCTGATCTGGGTCTGTACTGTTTGCATTGACTTGTCTGCCTCAATAATAAAGATTATTAAGGTAGCTTGTGACCTATCTCCTTAACCATTAAACGCGGGCCTATTGTATAGTTAGATTACCACCCGCAGCTTCAAGAAGGGCAGTCGTCAGTTTCTTCCGAAAGTATTTACACTGCACTGATTATCCGCATATGTATGATGGTCCCTTTCTGAATGGTTAACTGACCGACTCGATATGACCATAGTAGTGTTTTATGGCAAGGTCGTTACTTCAAACCAAACAAATGCGGACGAAACATTACGAAAACAAGCCTATATAAATACGTTGTACTTTTTACCCGCCAAAAGATGACAATTTTCACATGAAAACTTGTAATAATTTTCTTATTTCTGTTCAAAATATAGATTGTGGGCACTCGTTAGAACCGCCTCAACGCCTGAGGCGGTTCTAACGAGTAGCCACAGTCTATATTTCAGAACAGAAATAAGTAAAATAAGGTTTGCCCCTGTAAACCCAAGGTTTACTGTATGCAGGTGGGGTTCAGAATTATATAGGCGAGTTTTCTTGATGAAGAGCATACTGAGGGAGTCAAGAAAATTATCTCCCTTGCTCGACTGACTGAAAAGAATTCGGGAGATTCCAATCCCCTTAGGAGGCTGGGAGCAGCTGCATCTGTCGCCTCATTAAGACTCTCGAATGGTCATTTTGGATACGGCACAGACGCATTTCTTCGCCTAATTGCAGCTTTAGGACATGGATGAGTGCCGTCGCTAGAAAACTGATGTGTCGACTTTTGTGACCAGATAAGACATCTTTAGAAGGAGACTTTTGGATATACAAATTAAAGTTTTCTTCTGTTAGTGAACAAAACAGGAGCTGATCACCTTTGTCTTTCGCAACACCATAATATAAGAATCTTATATGGGCGTGAGGGGTGGATGGAAAGATCCGTCCCGAGAGTCACTGTCCGGCATCACGAGGCTTGCCGAGTGATGCCGGACAGTGATCCCGAGGGACGGATTTTTCTATCCACCCTTAACACCCATATTGGATTCTTTGTTTTTTGCATACCTTTGATTTCTTAACGCGGATTTTTAATGCTGCAGTCACTTCGGTTACCATCGTCCGCCAAATTGTGTTGACACTGCAGGAATGTTTAGTGACGTTGCTGTGACGTCATCCTTAACGACGGCGCATACGAGGTCGTAATCAACCAGTGCATTTATCAAACACGCGATTATATTCGATTTGGGGTCGGAACACCAGGGTCAGAACATAAATTTCTATCCCTGGGTAAAATCACGGATTTCCTTGTCTGGTGTACAAGAAAACAGGTTCTGTCACGGCGTGGCTCGTATGTACCCATATATGACACGTGGAACATTCGGACATGTCCATTTCAAATTTAAGAGTTGCATTCTTTTATTGTGAGTTTGAAAAAAATGTGTTGTATTTCAAACAAGCAGTGTAGTCCCGGATCAGACGCCGCGAAATGCGGCGTCTGATCTGGGGCTACATTGTTTTCTAATATCTTTTTGTGACGATAGGCATAGGCTACATGGGTAAAACAAATGATCAACAAATTTGATTAAGATCACGGAATAGAACACAATGGTTAACCTCTTACGTATTAAGTTTGTCGTTAAGGTAAACAGACCGACTCGATATGACATTAATAGTGTTGAATGGGCATTAGCCAAACAAACAAGCAAACAAACGTACACACAAAGAAACGAACGACTATGCAAATACTTCTACACGTAATCTATTTTGTCTGATTCAAGTTTGTAGATGCCGCTTTGCGAATATCACAGTGTATTGTACGAGTACAAGTAATTTTAGGAGTCACCCCATTCGGAATCAGAATGATAAAAATTTGATCATACAATAACCAGACTCGGGCGAAATCGGATGCTTTCACGTTTAATGCGAAAGCATCCGATTTCACCCGATTCAGGTTATTGTTCAGGCCCGACAGTTTATCAACCAGCCCAAAATCACTAAGTACAGTAGCTTAACGTTGCTTATGTCCACATGACTATGACAAGTTAGTGCCGCCCCACCCATCGGAGCTTGAAGAAATAGATGGGCTGCATGATGCTTCCACGCAGAGCTGAAACCAACCACACACGAGTATATACTGGTAAGCTTCTTAGAGTCTCTAAACATGCCCAAGGAAAAGTGATGAGAGTTTGGCCATCCATGCATGTAAACCCTATTAGTTTAATTGGGCGGCAGGGCTTGAGATGTTATTTCATTTCAATGTCGGGTAAAAGTCCCACAAAATTGGAAGCAACGTGTAGATGGGGACGTTAAACCTAAACCCAACCAAAACAAATCACAAGTTAGTATGAAATCCAGTTTTATAGCTCTTGTCACGTCAGAGTGTTTTGACTGTAAAACGTGGACTGGGCTCATACGCTGGGACAACGGCAAACAGTGTAAACCCTGATCAGATCCGTAATTACATTTTGTTAATTTTACAAATGAAAACCACCCTAAACCCCAGTTTATGTAGAGATATCTGGGGTTTACAGGGGTATGCATTTTATTTTTCTTATTTCTGCTCAAAGACATAGGTTATGGGTACTCGTTAGAACCGCCTCAACGAGGTGGTCTTTGTTGAAGCGGTTTTTACGAGCAACAATAACCTATTTTTGCAGTGTAAATAAGAAAAAAACTCGCAGATTTACATCTGAAAAGTAGCAAGTCCAGAGATGTGAAAAAATGCACATTATCGCACAGGTTCGTTATCGTAATGAAAACGATGAGTGAGTGAGTGTTTGAGGTTTACCTTTCATCAACAGCTAGGTCATAAGGAGACGGGACCTCGGTTTAAAGACACATCCGAAAGTCTGGAGAAGTCCGGGATCGATCCTGCGATCCCTGGTTTAGAAGGCGAGTAGCATAAACACTACACCACAGAGGCTTCTAATGAAAAACATGAATTAATGGTTAAACGAAATGCTGTATGTACCAATTCAGAACACAGTGGGCATAAAAAGTATATGTAACGTCGCATCAAAGTCGATGCAACGCCATTGCGTTGCATAGACGTTGATGTGACGTTGCCTAGACGTCATGTGTGTTTGTTTGATTTGAGGATTACCGTCCCCGTCAACACTGTAAAGGTCATTTTGGAGACGTTGCTTCCAATTTTGGGGACTTTTACCCGGCATTGAGCTGAAAGGGCATCTCAAGCCACGTCTCCCGATGATACCAATAGGGTTTTATAAGCACCGCTTTGCCTGGGCAGGCTTAGATCCTCCAAACGGTCTACCAGTACTCGTGTGCGGTCAGATTTCAGCTCTGCGTGGAAGTATCATGCACCCCATCTATTTATTCAAGCCCCGATGGGCGGGGCCGTTAGACGTCATGTCCCCGCTGGGAACCATTCTCCCAGCCAACACCAAGAGAAACAATTGACTCATCAGTACTGACAGTGCTTTGATTTTTATTCCACAAAAATGATCCAATTAGTGGATTACTGTATTTAAAATTATTTGGGGAGGTATATCGGCGTTTTTTTTACGGCCGGAAATTTCGATTCACCGCGACGTGTTAGCGGAGCCGTAAAACGAAATTTGCGGCCGTAAAACCGACGATTTACCTCCCCAACTGACAATTGTGCAATAAAGTGTTCCATATTCTAGTTCGCTTGTTCGTTTGTTTTGTTAAAAACTGTATTATATTGCACAAAACGGCAAGCGCTGTGAGCTGCGTAAAACCAAATGCTACCCAATGAAACGTGGTTTTACATCATGACGTCGGGATTCCGACAGTAAATCGCAGGATATACTGTTGCAAATTTTAACTTTATCCAATCTAACCCCGCGTTACATGCGCAAGTTTATACGAATTTATTTTTGAAACAGAATAAAGAACGACATCACACAATTTCACCAGAGAAAAAGGTAATCTTGAAACGTACAAGAAAAGACTTAACTCTTATCCTGCTGTTCACAACAACCCTTTTCTCTGCAAACAGTTTAGATCCAGATCAGATGGTTCCTGAAGAAGCCATCTGATCAGGATCGACACTGTTTGCCATTCAGTTTATGAATTTGTAGGAATAAATTACATCAAGTAATTTGGTTGGTTGGTAGATAGAAATGGGTGTGGCTTAAATGAATATTGAGCAAGATAAGGGTTAATGGGTATGTCACCTGTGTATCGTATATGTTCCAGAATGCGCAGATCCTGTGACGCCAGAACACGGCAGTATTGCCTACACTGGAAGGCACATAGGCGCGACAGCAGAACAATCATGCAATAAAGGATATAAACTAACAGGAAGTCAGGTGATAACATGCCTTGAGGACGGCCTGTGGAGTGAACCACCAGTCATGTGTACAAAATTAGGTAATTCCTTTGTTAACAGTCTGTTATTTTAACCCACCATTACGAAAACACGCCTATACGATTACATCGTAATCTTTACCGCCGAAAAATAAAAAAAGGATGAAAAAGTGTGATATTTTCTCATTTCTGCTCAAAATATAGATTGTGAGTACTCGATGAAGCGGTTCTTACGAGTACCCACAATCTATACTTCAGAGCAGAAATAAGAAAAATAAAGTTTACCCCTGTAAACCTCAGTTTTACTATAAAAGTGGGGTTCAAGGGAGTCAAAACTATATAGGCGTGTTGTCCAGTATTCAAATTAAGCCTCTCCAACCCACCCCTATACATACAGGGAAACTTCAAGGCAGTCTGTGTGTTCGAATCTCCGTTTTGGTGCATGCACATTCTGGTCAGTCTGTTTGGAGGCACAAGTGGATTCAAGTGTTCTCTGCTCTAACATGTAACACGTCATATAATTACTGATTCCCCGTGTACGAGTATTGATGATAATTTGAGTCTTGTCCTGGCAAACCCTTAAATCCATCGGGGCTTGGAGACATAGCTTGGGGTGCATGGAGCTTCCGCGCAGAGCTAAAACCGACCAAACTTGAAAATCGCTTGAAGGGTCTAAAACTGTTCGGTAACTGATACAATCAGATCCCAAGCCTGACAGGAAAAGTGGTGCGTGTCTGACCAGTCTTTAACCCTTCTGTACCAAATGGAATCTTCATCCTTGTATATGACAGGAGTCTATTTCGAAATTACATGGTGTCAGGTTGTCTTTTCTTCAAAATGTATTAGGAAAATGGTTGAACATTTTGCAAACAGTGTAGGCCCTGATCAGACGCTGCGTTCTGCGGCGTCTGATCTGGGCCTGCACTGTTTGCCAAATACATCTTATGGGGTTGCTGGTACAAAATGGGTTAAACATTAGCGGTTTCTTTTGACAGTAGGACTTATACAATGTCATTTCATCTCCGTGTCGGTTAAAAGTCCAACAAAATCGGAAGCAGCGTCTCCAAAATGACTTAAAACGGTGTTCACTAGGGCGTAAACCTCAGCACAAACAAACTGGCTGTAGACTCTGACATACATGTTTTTGGTATGCCCTTTGGCATCCCATTTTGAAATATCAGTGGTTTTACGCATGTCATGAAAATCACACGACGTCATGTGCTATGCTCACTTCAAGGGAAGTAAATCGTAAGCTTAAGACATGATTTGTCCTTGCCTATTGCTCGCCTTGCGTATGTTATTGACAAGCACAGTCCTTTTTATCCAATCTTTGTTTCGGGGGGGGGGGGGGGGGGCATATAGTATTTGCCCTGTCTGTCTGTTTGTTTGTTTGTCTGTCTGTCCATCACAAAAACTTTAACCTTGATCATAACTTCAAAAGTATTTGACCTAGCCCAATGAAACTTCACACACTTATTCCCCATCACAAGAGCTACAGACCAAGGGCCATTACTCTGTTGTCATTTTTGGCTGAATTATCTCCCCTTGACATTTTCGAAAACTCAGAAATTGGCTCCCACGTGGGGCATTGGTCACCTATAGTGACAGCTCTTGTTTGAAGTATTGACATTCATGTCCTATTATCATGGCACGTGCTGATACAAAAGTAGCATAATGGCGTCATATATGGACATGTGTATCAGCTCCAACACACCCGTGCAAAATAGTGCATTTTTCACATCTCCAACTTTGCTACCTTTCTGATGAAACATAGGTTGTGGGTGCTCATTTGAACCGCCCCTTTGGAGCCCTTTTTTATGACACAGATGCATCCCTTTTCCCGTATGACTACTTGATGTGTTCAATTTTTTTCTCATATGTGCATTCACTATTGCTTTTCATTAATGTTTGTGTGCTGCTTCACGGATAGCCTGGCTCTCTGGCTATGAACTAAGAAAACATACTCCTCATTGACTATTTTTCTGCACATATTACCTCCCTTACCTTCTAAACCCTCATAACTGATTAGCGGAATCAGAAGGTAAAACTCTTTCTTATATACTGACCAAAAATCAGTTAGACGGGGGCCAGTCTACTCAATGGGGACTCCATTCCTAAATATCAACCATTCTGCCTCTGTAAAGCATGCTTCAAGTTGTACATTTGAGCAGCAAGAGTTGATTAGTATATAATGTATTCCCCGTAAAGCCCTCTCCACCTGCACGTTATCTACTTTTCGCCTGTAATAATATCCCATTCTGTAACTTTGAACATTATCGCTCCCATTGTTTTGTAACATTGTACTTACATGTACCCTTGTTTTGTATTCGACAACTATAAGACAAATGTCATCCATAATGATATGGTAGCAACACTAGGGAAAGATGCCCCTTCATATGCTACGGTGAAAAGGTGGGTGGTGGAATTTAAGCGCGACAGACAGAGTCTTGTGGATGACCCCCGTCCTAATAGGCATGTCAATGTTGCCACCCCAGAAATGGTCAATAAAGTCCATGAGATTGTTTTGACTGACAGACAAGTCACAGAAAGATATATAGCCAGTAGAGTTGGAATTCCACAGGAAAGAGTAAATTCCATTCTAACAGAGGATCTTTTAATGAGAAAGCTTTCGGCCCGATGAGTACCAAGACTTCTGACAGTTGATCAGAAGTACACCAGGTGCACATTAGCGCGTGCCAAACTTAGCCTTTTTGAGGAAGATCCTGCCCACTTTCTTGAGCGATTTGTCACTATGGTTGAATCATTGTCCATCAGAGGCCAAACAACAATTGGAACAATGAAAGCACATTATAATGCACTTGCGTATGTAACGCGACGTCTGATTGGATAACGTCAAAAATTTGCGACAGTATATTCTGCGATATACTGTCAGAAACCCGATGTCATCGCGTAACGTCGCTTTCCATTGGCTGGCATTTGGTTTTACGCTGCTCACAGCGCTAGCCGTTTTGTGCAAAATAATACAGTTTTTAACAAAACAACCGTAGAAGTGCATTAGAATGGGGATAACTGTATTGCAAAATTGTGATTTGGGGAGGTAAATCGTCGGTTTTACGGTCGCAAATTACGTTTTTCGTTTAAAACGAAATTTCCGACCGTAAAACCTCCGATTTACCTCCCCAAATCACAATTTTGAAAACAGTTATCCCCTAACTGGCTCCCCCCGCCTAAGGAGGCAAAGACTGTTTCATCAGTTGGGAAGTTTATGACCTCGGATTTCTTGGATGCAGATGGTATTCTGCTGATAGATTGTCTCCAAAAAGGGCACACAATCAATGACACATACTATGTTTCACGCTTCACTTCTGACGCAGTAACGGGAAAATATTAAATTTTAGCGCCGCGAAAAGCTCCTAAAAGTGTGTTGTTTCATTAGGTCAATGCTCCTGTTCACAAGTCTGTCATTGCTATGGCTGCCATTCACGACTGTGGCTTTAAATTGATTGAGCAGCTGCCTTATTCACCTGATCTCTCTCCATCAGACATCCATTTGTTACCAAAACTGAAAACGGCTAGTTCAGGTCCCCACTTTCAGTCCGATGATACCGTCATATATGCAGTGGATGACGAACAGCCAAGAAAAGGAATTCTATCAAAGTGGCATTGAGGCTCTTAAACACCGCTGGCAAAAGTGTATAGATACTGAATGGGAGTATGTTGAAAAATAATACAATATGTGCGACAAAATTCAAATCCTTCAATATGATGCTCACAACATATCAATCAACTCTTGTAGTAAACGTATAAAATATGTTTATCATATGACGTCGCGTCTGAGCGTGTAATAACGCCATGTAATATTTTCGATAATCCACTAGTGGATTAAATATGCAAATTAGCTGGATATGTTCCGTTACGTTACATGTACGGCGTCTTTAACGACGTCGCGTTTACTAATGGCGGAATATTGATATTTTTTGTAAACAATCGCATATATAATGCGTTTTAAATGTCATATGATAAATAGAATCTTGCATTCGTGCTCATGTATTATTGAATTTATTAAACTCGTTGAGGAAAAGGGATAAAATGCTCGGCACAGCCTCGCATTTTATCCCTTTTCCTCAACTCGTTTAATAAATTCAATAATACATGAGCACTCATGTAAGATCCTCTATTTAAACTATGTTTACGGACACCTCAACTCTTGGCCATACTTTTTCTAAAATTTACTAGTACCGATGTTGTGTTTTAAATATCTGGACGAGTGGCAAACAGTGCAGATCCTGATGTGACACCGCTTCCTGTGGCGCATTACGAAAATACGCCTATACAAATACACTGTAAATTTTACAGCCGTACAAATGAATAATTTAAGATGAAAAAGTGATTTTTTTCCTATTTCCGTTCAAAATATAGATTGTGGGTACAAGTTAGAACCGCCTCATCGAGGCGGTTCTAACGAGTACCCACAACCGATATCCTAGAGAAGAAATAAGAAAAATAAGGTTTACCCCTATTAACCCCAGTTTTACTATATAAAAGTGGGGTTCAAGGGGGTCACAATTATATAGGCGGATTTTCGTGATGTCAGCTCTTCACAATACTTGACGCAAGTATTATTTACTACCTAATGTTGTGTGTAAAATGGATGAGTGGCAAATAGTGTAGATCGTGATGAGACATCGGTTTCTGTGGCGTATTATCTGGGTGTACACTGTTAGCTCAGGCATGTCAATCCTAAAACATAGGCTAAATACGGTGGTATTTTAAATGCAAAGATGCATTAGCCTCTGAAGGATATAATAAAGGATAACCGAATTGATGTACATGTAGTGCTGGACCCAGTAATTTTAAGTTTTGGTAGCTTAAGGGAAATGGGAACACTAGGCAGATTTTGTCCGACATTTTTCAAAGGGAGACAACTGTCGGAACTTCCTGTCCGCTTTTCTATAAGCCCGTCTCGCTTAAAAAGGGGTTATCTCTTAAAGGAAAGATTTTTTTCCATTTAAGAGCTGACCCCTATTGACATGCGGAGCAGGAGTTGCCTCCCCTGAATGCATTTCCATTCCCATTAACGAGTTTGGTACATGTAGTTGTCAAAATCTTAACTGTTCTAGTATGTACAATAACAAATACAGTTGTATTTTTTGCACAAAAATGTCAGCAGCCTTTTCCTTTCCGAGGCGATTCTAATTATAACAGACGACATACTTCCGTGTAATCATTAAAATATCCTCTTTGAGGTGATCTGATGTGTTCATGTACACACACATATCTTTTCATGATAATATGAGAATAACACCCCTTCATTACAGTAAATATGTGAATATGTAGAGCTACATGTAAAGAGACTCAAGAACAAAGTGCGCCCCGCCCATTGGAACTTGGAAAAATAGATGGGCTGTATGGTGTTTACACGCAGAGCTTAAACCAACCGCACGCGAATACTCAGTGGTAAACTGGTTAGAGGGTCGGACCCTGCCCAGGCAAAATGATGCGAGTCGGACCGCCCATGCATATAAACCGTATTGATTTCATTGGGCGATCGGGCTTAGATGTCATTTCATCTAAATGTCGGGTAAAAGTCTCACCAAATTGGAAACAACGTCTCCAAAATGACCCATACAGTGTTGACAGGGACGTTAAACCTTACATCAAACAAAACATTATACAGTACAACTTCGATTGCTCGAGCACCGATGGCTCGTTTACCATGACTGATCGAGCCCGTTCTTGAGTCCCTAGGGAACTCCTGTACATAAGAAATAGGAATGGTAAAAATTATAAAAGTTCCGTCTTTTATCGTGCAAGCACAGCATACATTTTTCATTATAGAACATCGAAAAATTAGGAAATTTCCGTCTTTTATCTTGCAAATGTATGCTGTGTTTACGCATTAGAATCGCCTCGATGTGGCGATTCTAATGTGTACAATAGCATACATTTTTCATTATAGAACACCGAAAAAGATGTCTTAAAGTATGTTATTATGCATCCTGGCATTATCCCTCAGTGACTCGAACTACCCCTGTCTCGAACAGATTTTGGTGGTCCCAAAGGTGTTCGAACCATTGAAGTTTGAATACATGTATGTAATATTTCCAAATCTAGAGCTCTGGGAAGAAATCACTAGAAATCGAAACAGCAATGATAAACGAGATATCGGTGTTCAAGACGTCAAACTCAGCGGGCACGAAATGTAATTGTGACGTCACATCAACGTCGGCACAACGTCATGACATTTATGCCCCCGCCCGTCGAGGCTTGAATAAATAGATGGGCTGCATGATGCTTCCACGCAGAGCTGAAACTGACCCGCACATAAGTACTGGTAAACCATTTAGAAAATCTAAACCTGCCAAGGCAAAACGGTGAGAGTGTCGGATCGTCCATGTTTATAAAACCTATCGGTTTCATTGGGCGGCAGGGTTTGAGATGCCATTTCATATCAATGTCGGGTAAAAGTCCCACAAAATTGGAAGCAACGTCTCCGAAATGACCTTTACAGTGTTGACAGGGACGTTAAACCTCAAATGAAACAAAAACAAAACAAACAAAACATCGGTGCAACGTCATGACGTTGCACCGACGTTGAATTGATCTTGCCCTAATGACGTGGGTCTGCTGGGAAGTCTCAATGTATTTTTAGATCTAAATACACTGGTATTATTGTCTTTGCTTCTACTCCAGAAACCCGGAAGTGCCGCTGGTCTAATGAGGTCTGTTCCAAGAACGAGGATTGCTGTTCTGGTTCCTGCGTTCAGCAACACGAGGGTACGGATCCGCGTTGTATGCCGAGTCCAATGCATTATCCCTGCTTTTATAGTTACCAGTGCGAGCACGGCTTAGCCTGCGGGAACCAGTATAGCTGTTGTTCGCCATTTTGGGGAATTTGTACGAAACAGGATGACTGTTGTGAGCAGGATAAACACGTTTGCCGTCCTGAAGAAGGATATATCTATAAATCATGCCTAAAGCCAAAGAACTGTAGCAAAGCATTGCGTCCGATGCAATTGTTGTCACTTACAATAGCTATGCATATTTTATATAGTTTTCTAAGTTAAATGTTGTTTTATATCGTTATAATACCACTTAGACATGTGTAAGAGTTGGCTCAAAATGACATTTTTACCGAGTTTCTGCTATTGCCAGACGTCTGTCAATAGCATTTTCACCGAGTTTCTGCTATTGCCAGACGTCTGTCAATAGCATTTTTACCGAGTTTCTGCTATTGCCAGGCGTCTGGAAATAGACATTCCGATTTGTTTATCAGACGACTGGAATGATAGATTATCAATCGGCCCATAGCTACCATATGAGTCTGTGCTTTGTTACTAATATTCGCATCGCTAATACTGACCGCGTAAATGGATATGTATGGAATCTAGGTAACGGTATAAAGTGAACTTCCGCTATTAATACCACCTAAAATTAAGAATATGTCTGCTTAAAAAGCTTATTAAGAACGTTGCAGTTACTCTGTCTGCTTTTTTTCTGCACACAATTCTTCCCAGATTTTTCAATTTATAGCCCTCGGACCAAAAACGGCCCAACCCGGGGTCCACTGGTTTTACATAGACATAGATATAAGGAAAACCTTTAAAAATCTTCTTGTCTAAAACCAGAAGGCCGTGGCCTTTGATATTTGGTATTTGGTATTAAGCATCATTTAGTAGACCTCTACCAAGATTGTTAGACCTGGGGCCAAATATTGTTCTGCCCCGGGGCCCACATGTAAATCTCTTAGCTCAGGTGGGCGACATAGGACAATTATGGTCCTTTTGTTTTATTGTTTATGAAATTTCTGAATAATGTAGAAATTATAAATGTGTTTGTAATACATGAATGTCTTATTAATGTATAAACTACAAATGCTTTTATTTAATGTATCAATGGCTTTGTTCAAAACAATCACATTTCTGGTTCGGTTTGGCTGATGTTTGTTTTGGAAAATTAAACCAAAGAAGCACATTTCTGATACAAGTATTTTTGTCTTTGCAAAGTATGCAAGGACAGTTCAGTGTTGTAGTAATTATTGTAAATAATAATATACTACTACATGTAGCAGATTCAAAACTCATTTGTTTGCATTGAGACACGACAATTAATTAACCTTCATGAGTACATCTTTATTTTTCACAAAAATGGTTTTCTCGTAATATCCTATTTAATGGAAAATATATAATCAGATTTTATGGTTTTAAAAATGCAAAAGATCATGGTTGGCCATAAATGTAAATGTCCTATGTTTCAGTGGCTGATATGTAATAAACAATATTGCTAAAGCATTCGTGGTTGGTATACAACTTATCGCAGCTATAGTTTGAAGGTTTTTTGCTTGTGTGTGTGTGTGTGTGTGTGTGTGTGTGTGTGTGTGTGTGTGTGTGTGTCTATTAGTACAAACCAGTTTCTATTCAGGTAATTGTTTGTTACATTATTAAATGTAATTGTGATATTACAACGTCTTTGACCTAAAACCAATCATATATGAGCCGGGGCACAGCCTTTCCTACATATAACATGTGCGCCCAGCGAAGAATCAGATCATCCTGCGCATCCATAGAGTCTAACTAGAGACTTCTCTTGCTGGATGAAGGAGCATTGGGCCCTTAGCTATCCTTAGACCGCACAACGAATACTCTGATCATAGTCTTCATTGGGCGCACATGTCTTATTGTAGGTTTTGTCGTGCGCTGGCTAATATATACTTTGTTTGTGCTAGCGAAAGAACCAAAGTAGCAAATCAGTGTTCTTTCTTAACCTTATATTGGCTTGTGTGGTACTATACCAACTGGATAAAGTTGTTGCTAAAATAATATATATAAACCAAAGTTCAAAGTAGAAGTAAAACAAAGATCAGGAATCGATACAATTAACTTACTCCACCCATCAAAGACACCAAAGGGAAAGAAATACAAACATAAAGCGACCAGACCATAATGGAAACCTAAACAAAGGAAGGCCATAAGGACAGTTACTTTCCCACAAAATGGCCATATGGCTATCCAAAATTAAAAGACACAAGTGATAAACAAGTGATACATACAAAGCTCATTATGATAACACAACCGAATGACATAGGGCATTCGTTCATTTCTCCAAATGGCAACGTTGCCGATGAGAATTATTTTTTTTTGTTTATTTTTTGTACTCCGAACATAGCTTGTGGGTGCTCGTTAGAACCACCTCAATGAGGCGGTTCTAACAAGTACCCACAACCTATGTCTTGGAATGAAAATAAGCACAATAATATATACCCTGATTTTCTCTTTATAAAATAAGTTCATAAATAAATAAATAATTTTAATGCGGACTTCCCTTTGTTTGTTTTTTTTTCCTTTGCCAAACATGATAATTTTTTTTATTCATTGTCGCTCATCATGTCAACATGAGCAACAGTTAGCACCCGGGGGTGTAATGAAGGAGTTACAGTAAATTTCCTCTATTAAGACCACCTAAATTACGACTGAATCTGTTTTTAAAAACTTATTGAGGCGGTTCTAACAAGTACCCACAACCTATGTCTTAAAACGTAAATAAGCACAATAATATATACCCCTGCAAACCCTGATTTTCTCTTTATAAATAAATTAATAAATAAATAAATTTAATTCGGACTTCTCTTAGTTTTTTTTCCTTTGTCAAACATTATACATGTAAATGTTTTTATTCATTGTCGCTCATCGTGTCAACATGAGCCATTTAGCACCCGTGTTGCAATGCTGGAGTTCTAAAACTTGGAAATGTGAAAAGTTGCAATAAAATTCTACTTTTAATACCACCTATTATTAAGACTGAATCTGTTTTAAAAAAGTTACTGATAATGTTTCAGTTATTCTGTCGTTATGTTTTCTACACCCTGTGTCTCCTAAAAAGACAATTTTTTGCGACTGTTCAAACGTGGTCTTGAAGACCATTTTCGAAAAATCCCAAAGGTGGTCCTAATATAGAAATTTTACTGTAAATACCCTATCTTTATCAGCCAACAGAGACTGATAAACAATAACAACGGCAGTAACAATGCATTTAAAGTCGTATTACCACTCCAGCACCCAGGTGTAAATGGGTAGCAGTGGTGTAAAAACTACTGCCTCTCTCTCTCGCGCGCGTGAAAACACCCGGAATGAGCGTTCGAGGGCGATTCATTAAGCTTGAAGTTTTCATCGCAATCGAACTAAAGTAAATTGTATAAACTAATTAAGAGAGAATTAATGCATAGTTTCCATTAGTGTTTATATCGGTGTGCAGATATACGCATGTTTGTCACGAATTTTATTAAGAAACTGTTGTTCAACCTTTACAGATCTCAGCACTTGCCAATTTGTTGATTGTTGTTATGTTTTTCCCAGAAAACAGGACATGACATTACCTGCCGCAGACATATTACTCACATTTCCGTCAGTTTGCTGATGTGCCTCAAACCATAGATTGTGGGTGTTCGTTTGGACCGCCTAACTGAGTACAACGGGCGGGATGGCAGAAATGGTTAAGACAGCCAAATAACTCGAGAATAACCCATAACCTTTACGATAACACATCCATGTGTCACAGAGCATTTTTACATCATCTCCAAACTGGTCAATTTTCTGAAGAAAATTTCTGATATTATTCTTATTTATACTCAAAATATAGGTTGTTGGTACTCGTTAGAACCGCCTCATTAAGGCTGTTCTAACGAGTACCCACAACCTATGTCTAAGGGCGGAAATAAGGAAAATAACGAATACCCCCATAAACCCCAGTTTTCTCTATATAAAGTGGGGTGTAAGGTGGCGTTTTTTTTTCACGGACTTGATAGCGTGATGGTTTTCATAAATTGGCGAGGCTGGCTTACTTTCTCAGTTTGTGGAAATGAAAGATCGTTAAATTTTATACTCGACCTAAAAGGTCATTTGTCACGGTTCAAATCATTGAGAAATAAACGTACGTTTATTCAGCAAAGTGAAATCTGAAAACCGGATCAAATTGTCTTTATTAGTTTCTGAGATATTGCATTCTTAAATCTGAATTATTTCAGAAATGGATAATAATTTCAGACTGCAGGCCTTCATGCGGACTGAACAGATGATTTGTCTTAATCGCGACGGAAGTAAGGGCGAGGATTGTGTCCACGTAAAACGATTTAAGCCCCACCCCCACCCCCAGTGGAATTCGTTTCCGCTGACCTTTCCAAGGCGGTTCTTCTGTCGCGGTTTATTTTGTTATGGTTTGTCTTAGGGTGTTTGTGTCGTTTATATTATTTTATTTTGGATAGCCTAGTGGCCATTTTGTGAGAAAGTAACTGTCCTTTTGACTTTCCGCTATTGAAGTTTCCATTAGGGTCTGTTGTTTCATGTTTGTGTTTTTTTCCCTTTGGTGTCTCTGATGGGAGCTGTGGGTTAATTGTATCGATTCCTGATCATTGTCTCCACTTCTATCTTTCATCAATATTCATGGAGTATTTTATGATGTCATAGTTGCAATTAAATTCTTTAAACTGTTTATCAATAAAAAAAATCGGGTGTTTTATAATCACCAGAAATAACATCTCCACCTGTCTATAGTAATAAAATTGATCTCAATCAAAATTCGGCCCGCCCATATGGGCTTAAAGAAATATATGGGCTGCATAATGCTTCCACGCAGAGCTGAAGCCGACCAGCAAACGAGTATTGGTAAACCGCTTAGAGGATCTAAGCCTGCCCAGGCAAAGCGGTGCGAGTCGGTCCGTCCATGCTTATAAACCCTATTGGTTTCATTGTGCGGCACGGCTTGATATGTCATTTCACCTCAATGTCGGGTAAAAGTGCCACAAAATTGGAAGAAACGTCTCCAAAATGACCTTTACAGTGTTGACGGGGACGTTAAACCTCAAATCAAACAAATCAAAAACAATTTCCTCTTATTTCATTTAAATTACAAATAAACGCTTCAAGGAAGTGTACATTCAGAGGAACATAGTTAGGTATGAGATATAAATGAGCAGAACTTTGGAATGAATGGGAATATTTTCATGCGGTTTTAAGTAAAATGTCCTCGGTATTCCAGCATTTCAGTGGTTTCTTTCTATTCAGTCCTCACCATTGTTTCATCTCTGTGGTTGTTTGATTTTTGTGTTCACGGAGATGTTGCACTGATGAGTTAGGAGACCTTCATGCGGACTGAACAAATTATTTGTCTAAATCGCGACAGAAGTAAGGGCGAGGATTGTGGCCACGTAAAATCGATTTAAGCCCCCAAGTGGAATTCGTTTCCACTGATCGTTCCACGGCGGTTCTTCTGTCGCGGTTTATTTTTGTTATGGTTTGCCTTTGGGTGTTTGTGATGCTTATATTGTTTTATTTTGGATAGCCTATTGGGTATTTTGTGGGAAAGTAACTGTCCTTTTGGCTTTCCGCTATTGATGTTTCCATTAGGTCTATTGTTTCATGTTTGTGCTTCATTCCCTTTGGTGTCTCTGATGGGAGCTGTGGGTTGATTGTATCGATTCCTGATCATTGCTTTCACTTCTATTAATTAGGAAATAAAATTTCAAATTTATATCCCAAGTTATTAATAAGATTCACAGCCATCAGTGGCCATATGGAATATATATGTATATAAAAATATTATATAAATTAAACTACGTCAGTTTTAAAGTTGATTCAAAAGTTAAAATCCACTGTGATGTGACAAAATATTGCCTTGTGTGTCTAAATCAACCAAACTTCAAGGGAGTGTACACTCAGAGGAACATAGGTATGAGATATAAATGAGCAGAACTTTGGAACGAATGGGAATATTTTATGCGGTTTTCAGTAAAATGTCATCTGTATGTCTTCGCTCAGTATACTTAATACTGAAAAAGTAAATTTTCGTGGTAAATGTCCTTTAAACTGTACAACCGAATCTCTTATTTGGTATCTTGAATGTATTCTTGGTTTCCAGGCAATCTTTATTGTTTTTTTTTTTTTGCATGCATATCGTGACTTTCATACTGTGCGAGATAACAGAAGGGAGCCTCTGCAATTTTATTGTAGCTGATTAACTAGAAGTTGAAGAAGCTTAACTCAGATGTTTACGATTGTCTAACCATCAGCATCGATACTGGCAAAATTCTATACGTCATACAGTGAACTTAAATGACTCGAACACGGGAATTCTCATAATTATTGAAATACACAAGGAAAGTACATGGTTTATAACCTTTCAATGGGCGATATCTTGAATGATCTGGGATTTCAAAGAAATACGAACGCTGGTGTACATGGAGTATGAACTACATTCTATAAATAAATGTTTATAAAATGTAAATTATAACGATGCCATTTTGTTTCTGATCTGATATCTGTCTCATTCATTTACCAGTTCCAGCTTGGTAGAAATGCCACCAGTTCCAGCTTTGCTTAACGTCTTAATCAGGGTTATCGCTATCATAAACTACGCAAAATAGAAGTGGAGGCAATGATCAGGAATCGATACAATCAACCCACAGCTCCCATCAGAGACAGCAAATGGAAAGACACACAAACATGAAAGAACAGATCCTAATGGAAACACCAACAGTGGAAAGCCAAAAGGACAGTTACTTTCTCACAAAATGGCAAATTGGCTATCCAAAATAAAACAATATATGCGAAACAAACACCCAAAGTCAAACCATAACAAAAATAAACCGCGACAGAAGAACCGCCTTGGAACGGTCAACGGAAACGAATTCCCCTGGGGGCTTTAATCGAAGCCTTTTCTAAGTTTTATAGACACCATTCCGATTTTGTTTCAAAATTCAATGTTGGACTTAAAACTCATCTGCAAGAAGATCTATCGGAATCCGTATAGTATGGTGACTTAGTATATAATTTCAGAAAAATATATACTTGCAATAACTTCAGAACCCAATTTCGTAAAATCATTCTACGATATAAAAAAAAGATTGGATACAACATAAATGTTTTGTTTGTCTTTACGTTTTTAGTGATTTGTTTTACGGCCCTTTTAAGATTATTTCACTCATATGGATCGTTAATAAGCGGTGAGCGGAACCCGGAGAAAAAACACTTGACCTTCTGTTGCAGAACTTGGTGTACAACATAAATATTATACGACGGACTGCATGCATTGTAGTAAACCCAATCACGGTTGACAATGTTGCTTCCCTCTTTAATTGCATGCCGTCGGGTCAGGCCTCCGATTCTATGACGGTTACAGCGTAAAGGCTCACTTGAAGTTAAAATTTAATTTCATGTTATGTGGTTTGGAACCTGATACTCTGTCACTGGTCGGGCACATCGGATTCTAACTGTTGGTTTTCTTTTGCTTCTGCATTTCAGTGTTTTCTTGCTGTCGAATACTCACCGTTGTTTCCTCTCTGATGAGTTAAGAAGCTTTCATGTGGACTGAACAAATTGTGTGTCTAAATCGCGATTGAAGAAAGGGCGAGGATTGCGGCCGGGTAAAAATGGATTTAAGCCCCACCCCACCCCTCCCCAGTGAAATCTTTTTCAGTGACGGTTCCAATGCGATTCTTCTGAGGCGGTTTATTTTTGTATTAGTTTGTCTTTGAATGTGTGTATCGCTTATATATTTTGTTTTGGATAGCCAATTGGCCTTACTGTTGGATAGTAACTGTCTGTTTGCTTTTCCACTATTGATGTTTCCATTAGGGTCCAGTTATTTCAAGTTTGTGGTTCTTTCCCTTTTGTGTCTTTGATGGGAGGGGTGGGTTAATTGTATCAATTAATGATCATTGCTTTCAGTTCAATTTATACCTGTGTGCACTATATTGATTATCTCGATGTTTATTGACGAAAAGTCATGTAAGTGAGTGTTTCAGTTTTACGTCTCACCAACAGCTAAGGTCATACGGAGACGGGACCTCGGTTTAAAGACTCATCCGAAAGTCTGGAGAAGCCCGGGATCGAACCTGCGATCCCTGGTTTACTGAAAAGTCATGTAATTTAGGTGTCTTTTGATAATTATGAGTTCAATTGTGCATGTTTTTCGATAATAAATAGAAGTGAAGACAATAATCAGGAATCGATTCTGCTGGACAAATTCTAAGTCGAATTCTCAGTGTAAGAACTGGCATTTTAGGTAGGTAAAAAACTGACGGAGTCTGGTTTACCAGCATACAGTAACACTAATAATAACATCAATAAACCAAGTGTATTAAACAATGTTTTACCTTTCATTACACACACTTATACAGAACAATGGGTTGCTGATGTTAATCGAGACGCAGGGAAAATAATTCGTTTATATAAAACATTTAAGCAGGATTTTAAAGTTGAAACCTATTGCACGCGTGTTTTAACAGATCTCACAGAGGCGCATTAGCCAAATTTAAAAGCGTTACTGTCCCGATAGCAATGAAAACTGGACGTTATAAGCGATTGAATGTTAATGAAAGAAAATGTTTTAATTGACACGAAAGTGTCGATGATGAGGTTTAAATTCATTGTCCCCAATATACCAGTTTGCGCAACGAGCTTTTCAGTAAAGCAGGACATATTTAATATATTTTTTTAATAGTTTAAACGATAATGAGAAAATATCTTTTATTTTATCCGACCCATCTATAATTAAAGAAAGTGCCAAAACTTGTTATCTAATTTTAAACAAAAGGCGTATCTTGTTGTACATTTAATGTATATATGTACATAGAGTCTTCTTTTACCTTAGGTATTCTGTTTCAATTCTGCGCCATGTTCTTATGAATGTTTTCATTGCTCTTAACGGAACTCATTTTTGATTTTCAATTGTTATAATGTTTCGTCTTGCCCTGTCTCTGTTCTGCAAATGGTGCCTGATGTGTCAGAGAAAGGTGGAGCTGATATCGGGCAAGAATAAACAGTCGTATTTTAAACATATATCGTCTCTCATAGCTCATTCTCTGAGCGGCAATCTTTTACATGTTTATGCTAACTGTACATGTGCTATTTTGTTTTATCATATGACGTCGCGTCTGAGAGTGTAATAACGCCATGTATTATTTTCGATAATCCTCTAGTGGATTAAATATGCAAATTAGCTAGATACGTCCCGTAACGTTACATGTACGACGTCCTTAACGACGTCGCGTGAACTAATGACGAAATATTATTTTTGCAAACAATCGTGAATAAAATGCGTTTTAAATGTCATATGATAAACAGAATCTTGCATTCGTGCGCATGTATTATTGAATTTATTAAACTCGTTGAGGAAAAGGGATAAAATGCTCGGCAAAGCCTCGCATTTTATCCCTTTTCTTCAACTCGTTTAATAAATTCAATAATACATGAACACTCATGTAAGATCCTCTATGTAAATGTAAAGGTGGTGAGACGTTAATAAATTATCGTATCTTATCTATCATACACCTAACCCACGGCTCCTGCTCCTTACGAGGTTGTTAATTTTATTGTTTATATAGAGGATCTTACATGAGTGCTCATGTATTATTGAATTTATTAAACGAGATGAGGAAAAGGGATAAAAAGCGAAGCTTTGCCGAGCATTTTATTCCTTTTCCTCAACGAGTTTAATAAATCCAATAGAACACGAGCACGAATGCAAGATTCTATTTATCATATGACATGTAAAACGCATTTTATGCACGATTGTTTACAAAAATGTCAATATTGCGCCATAAGTAAACGCGACATCGTTAAGGACGTCGTGCTTGTAACGTTACGGGACGTATCTAGCTAATTTGCATATTTATTCCACTAGTGGATTATCGAAAATAATACATGGCGTTATTACATTCTCAGACGCGAAGTCATATGATAAAATTGTAAAATATGCGAAGGGAGGCAATACAAATCTATAGTTTGAGTTTACATGGAGAGGTTAGAAACAAAGTAACAATGGAATTTCGGAATTCCCTAATTCAAACGTTGGTCATCTGTTTGAGTTCACATTGTTAAAAGTAATATGATGCACAGATGACATATAAAACTTCAGCAAACAATCAATTCTTTCCACGTATTTCGAATAAACCCTTCCGAATCGGCAGCCATCAGCACCAATTCAGTGAGGCCCAAAATAGGGTAAATCTATTCCAACTTAGCGGCACAAACACATTACGATAACACCTGTGCGACATAATGCATTTTTTTCACATCTCTAAAATGGCTATTTTCTGATGAGATCCGTGATATTTTGCTTATAAATTCTGCAAACATAGGTAATGGGTGCACGATAGAACCGCCTCATTGAGCGGTTCTAACGAGTACCAACAATCTATGTCTTGGAGCAAAAATTCGAAAAAAGGTATACCCCCGTAAACCCCAGTTTATAAAGTGGGGTATAGGGAGGTTTTCATTTCACGGACTTGGTCACGTGATGAGAACCAGTGCCTCCTTCCGTCGTCAGCTTCTGCAACAACTTCTGGTAAAGCAAAACATATCGCATAAAATGTTCACATAAACCCATACACTTATAAAACAATTGCTAATAAGTTAAACATTGTTTGTTTGTTTGATCTGAGGTTTAACGCCCTCGTCAACACTGTAAGGTCATTTTTGAGACGTTGCTTCCATTTTGTGGGACTTTTACCCGGCATTGAGATTAAATTACATCTCAAGTCCTGTCGCCCAATGAAATCAATAGGGTTTATAAACATGGACGGGCCGACTCGTACCTATTTGCCTCGGCAGGCTTTGATCCTCTATGCGGTTTACCAGTACTCGTGTGCGGTTCGGTTACAGCTCTTCGTGGAAGCATCATGCAACCCATATATTTCTTCAAGCCCCAATGGGCAGGGGCCGAGTTAAACATTGTATCAAACATATTCTCAGGCCATGTGTATCTTCACAACAACCTTCAGATGCCTCCACGAAAGATCACAATGTTCATGCATGAAAGCAATTATGGCGAGAAACAAGTGATACTTGAATAGTTGAAAAATTGCTTGCGATGAATTTAAACTCGCCATAAAAATGTGGGAATTTGTTCACTCAGTTCAGCAAAGACTGTAGTTTGTTGAGTTGCGTTGCATCAGAAGTGCCTATTTACGCGCTGAAAGTCCTCTAGTTTGTTTCCCATATTTATATCTGAGTAGTTATACGTTTTATAATATATTCTGTGAAAATGTATAACCATATTTTGATATTTCTGTTGCAATTTTTGAGACGTTGCTTTCGATTTCGTGAAGCCGACATTGAGACCCAATGACATCTCAAGCCGTACCGTCCAAACAAACCAAAAGGTTTTATATATAGGGACTGTTCGACTCGGTTCTCACAAACACCTCAAATCCATATTTGGACTAGAAAAAGAATTATATCAAACATTTTCATCGAAAATATGCTAGTTTTAGAGATAAGAAAAACACCATTTTAGCTCACGGGCGTGTTATCGTTTTGTGGTTCGTTTGTCACACTTTATTCGAACTCCTGTCAGAGACTCTGTGATGCTCTTTTTATCTTTTGGACAATAGTTTCATTAGATTTGGATTCAAATCATATAGGCAGATTGTTGGAATTCCCATGGGAACTACATATAATAGTGCCCCCTTGTTGCTGATTTGTTTTTATTTTCCTATGAGAGAATTGATGATGTCTTTATCACCCGAAAATCAGGCTGACTTTGTTGGAACGTTCAATTCGACCTCTAGGAACTTGGACGAGTTATTGAATGTTGATAGCCCTCACTTTGGTCATATGGTTAAGGACATATATCCTGCCGAACTTCAATAAAACAAAGCTAATTCTTCCGATATCGAGGCGCCGTTTCTGTATTTGAATTTATCAATAGATAATGGAATTATTTCGTCAAAATTTATGACAAACGGGATGATTTTGATTTCGATATTGTTAATTTCCCGTTTCTAGACGGTGATGTTCCCAGACGTCCTTCTTATGGAGTGTAAATTGCTCAGCTTATTCGTTTTGCTAGAACTTCTACTAATGTTAACGATTTCAACACTCGTAACTTGTCCTTGACCGATAAGCTCTTAAAACAAGACTATCGGTATCACAAAGAATTTTCGAAGTTTTTTTTGTCCATTCACATTATGAATTGATTGAAAAATATAATGTCAGCTTGGAGGCATGTCTGCAACAAGTGGTGTCTCAACATGTATTGTAAGGAGATTTGCTCTATAAAATTAAGAAAATTTTAGGCAAACCTTATTTTTGGGAGAAATTCAAAAAGAGTATAATTCGTTATAAATAGGTTGGATACAGTTTGGACATCATGCGAAAGACTTGTATGGTTGTCGACCGAATCACGGTAGATAACTTGGCTGAATTCTTTGATTGCACTGCGGCGGGTCAGGCTATAGACTCAATATAGAAGTGATAGCAATGGTCAGGAATCGAAACAATTAACCCAAATCAGTGACGCCTTTGGCATAAATCTTTGTTAAAACAGGGCTTAGGCCTGATGCAATGTCTGTCGCTGGGCTTATAGTTGTTTAACTAATGGTTTTCTTCAGCTCTTGCCAACAGGGTAAGGAGGATCGGCTAGCAGCCCTTACCTTTACTTCATCACAGTGTTTGAATTTGATTTATGTCTCTGTGATGATGCATTGATTGAGTTAGGAAATCATTATGCAAACCGAATATTTAATGTTTATTGTTGGGAACAACACCTTAACCAAGGGCGAAGATTAAGCCGGTAAAAGGTTTTTAAGCCCCACAACCCCACCCGCAAGTGGCATATGCTTCTGACCGTTCTAAGGCGGTAGTTTTGGTGTTTTGCTGTTGTTTTTGTTGCATGTGTGCGAATTTGTTTAAACCTCCGTGTCATGAACTACCAATATCTCGACCAAATTTTAATGATCCAAAAGGTATATGAGCAATCAAAGTTCGAGTGTTGTTTAACCTGGCTTTTGATCCAATCAATATAGTATAACTATTTTGTTTCATATCATTAATCAGAATAATTTGACTTTAATCAGACTTGAGCAAGAAACCAGAAAATGAACTGTACATAGACATATAAATGACACCGGAACACCCGCCCAAGTCCACCACGTCCCCACTGGTTAAATGCACAATCACCGTATGACTACCGTCGCTGGTACTGCTAGAAGTAGATTGGGCGTACAGCAAAGTAGCTCCGTTCTTCCGCATGAAGCAGTAGGCCAGCTTCGCGTAGTAATTCTTGTAAATAGCCATTGAGAAATAATATACCCCTGGATGAGTGCAGTAAAACTTGCCAGTACTTGGAACGTAATTGCCGCCGATGTTGGTCACAGTTTGTGAGAAAGCGATGGTACCCGTCGTGGGACCACTGACTGGATGCCATGCTGTGAAACCCGAATGGTAACCTACAAAATAACATTCAGCAAATTTATTTCTAGGTCACGAAACAAGTCCAAGGAAACTTCCGTTGTAATGATTTCTTTGCATGCTATTTTTGAAAGAACTAGTTTTGTACTTCAAATTGCAGCCAGGTTTGGAAATTGCCAAGTGTCGTTTTGTTACTAATTAATATTTCACATCGCCACGTGAACAATACCATTGAAAAAAACCTTTATATGCAGGATCATAAAGGAGTATTGGTGTATTATTGACTTTATTAAACGCGTTGAGGAACACGGATAAAATGCAAGGCTCTGTCGAGCATTTTATGCCTTTTCCTCAACTAGTTTGATAAATTCAGTAATACATAAGCACGAATGCCATATTCTATTTATCATATGACATTAAAAGCGCATTATATTCACGATTTATTGAACAAATGTCAATATTCTGTCATTAGTAAACGCGTCGCCCCCGCCCACCGGGGCTTGAAGAAATAGTTTGGCTGCATGATGCTTCCACACAGATCTGAAACCGATCGCACACATAAGCCTGCCAAGACAAAGCGGTGCGAATCGGTCGTCCATGCCGACAAACCCTATTAGTTTCATTGGACGACAGGGCTTGAAATGACATTTCATCTCAGTGTCGGGTAAAAGTTTCACAAAATTAAAAGCAACGTCTCCAAAATGACCTATACAGTGTTGTCGAGGACGTTAAACCTCAAATCAAACAAACAAACATTTGTAAACACGACGTCGTTAATGACGTAGTACATGTAACGTTAAGGGGCATTTGTAACTAGTTTGCATTTTAATCCACTAGTAGATTATGGAATTTGTTGAATTAGACGCGACGTACGTCATATGATAAACAGAAAAAAAGTATGTTTGGGTATTTTTTTTTTCAGGGGTACACATTAGTTTCCTTAATTTTTGCTTAATTTTACTTCTACTTTTAGTTTTACTTCTACTTTTCACCTACAATCTATGTTTGTAGCAGAAATTAGGAAACAATCAAGGAATTCAAACTGTAAAATGCTGGACAATAAAGACGTCATTATACATGTACCTCACGTGTGTGTTATCGAGGTGTAATCAACTGGTTACACGTAATCATGCAACGTACCGGTGTAATTCATTTCATTGCTTTTGAAATGACATTTCATTTGAACATTTGCGGTATGCTTTTTGTCTTTATATTTCTACTAGAAGTAAAACTAAGACACTGGGTTCTAGTTAGAGCCTGCTGGCCTTTTTCGTATTGCCCTCAGTAACACAGGTTTTGGGTATTATTTGAACCGCCTCAGAAGCTTTGGGGACAAATACGAAAAATACCATCTTAAAGAAAACCACAGCTTTCTCTTTAAAATAAAACGGGAGTTAACGTGAGTTAACGTGATGACATGCATATGTATTTCCGTTTATGTTCTTATGTAGTTTTGTTTTACAGTAGGAGAGTTGCTAAGGCCGTCGTCAAGATTTTATTTTTTGTAAGCTTCCGCGAAAGGGATTATTTTTATAGCAAAAAATAATTGCGAAATCGGAAGCTACTTCCGGTCATTTTAACATAAGCATACAGTCGTCAGAAATAATAAAATTTGCATTCAAAAGCACAAATGGAAACATCAACACTTCCTAAAACGTTTCATTACTTAAATTATGGTTGTCACTGAAACGCAACGTTTTCGAAGCTTCGTTTATTAGGTAACCCATATGTTTAAACAAACTTCTGGTCAAACAGTATCGGTCAGTTATTTTGGAATAAAAAAATGGTCAGAAAAAAATAGGATCAAATTTTCCTAAAATGTTTGTTATACATTATTCTATCTTTCAGCTGAGTATCTACACTAAAGTAAATACAGTATTGGAAATGTTGACGTCAGAAGTTGGGTCAATATTTGACCTAGCTTGCACTCACAGATTTTTAAAATACATGGCTGCGAAGAAAAGTTATTCAAAATTTAAACACTGAAAGAAGGCGTGTTTTGTCAAAATACGTTATGAACCTTGGTTGTCAGACCACAACTAAACTAACCGCCTCTGGATTGCTTTATTTTTTTCGGTAAGTTAAGCAATTTCACACTTTGATACGGCAACTGAGGTAATGGTCAAATATGACCGACTCAGTATAAGAAGATAGATAGATAGACAGAAGCCGTTTGTGAACAGGTAGATCAGAATCAGATTTTTTCTGGTGTCAGATCCTTAGACAATCCTTCACCAGATCCATGCTAACCTTATGCAAAACGCATCACTGGTACGATCTCTCTCTCTCTCTATCTCTCTCTCTCTCTCTCTCTCTCTCTCTCAAAGTCTATCTGATGGCATTGCATCTGTCGGTATTCCATTACTGCAGCCTGTGAGTGGTGACTGTTATATGTTCGATCCTTCAGAAAATTACACCGACTTCCATGGCATCATAGCTTGGATAAAAATTGGATTAGGCGGAACGAACTTCTGCGCCGAGCTGAAACCGACCGATCTTTTGTACTGGTGTAAAACCGTTTCGGGCTAAGCCTGCAGAACCACTTCTGATCCCTTCCCCTCCCAGGGCAAATGCCTTTAAAATGCCGATGCAACATCATGCTGTTGCATCGACGTTGATACGACGTTGTCTAAACGTTGTGTGCCCGCTGGACAAGCGGGTACCTCGGGTGGTAGGCTTGAGATGTCATTTCATCTCAATTTTGGGTAAATAATGTAAACTCCTGTTCGTTTGATTGATTTATTTGAGGATAAGGTCCCCGTCAACACTACTTCGGTCATTTTGGAGACATTGCTTTCAATTTTGTGGGACTTTTTCCGGACATTGAGATGAAATTACATCTCAATCCCTGCCGCCCAATAAAACCAATATAGTGTTTATATGCATGGACCCGCCTCGCACCACTTTGCCTGGGCAGGCTGAGACCTTCTAAGCTGTTTAACAGTATTCGTGTGCAGTCGGTTTCAGCTCTGCTTGGAAGAATTGTGCAGCCCAATCTATTTTTGAAATCCCCGGTGGGCGGTGGCAAAGTATACCCCAGTAAACCCCACTTAAAAGTGGCGTTTAAAGGGTGTCAAAATTATATTGGTCTGGTTTTCGTGATGGTCAATGTAAATCATCAACAGAATGACAATCATTATGGATGGGATGACTTATTTTGCGGCAACTTATCTGGATCTACACTGTTTGCATTCGTATGTGTGAACAGTATACTCTGTAGAAACCTTAGATTTATAACAGCTCAGTAAAGGCCCGACCCCCGCGCATTTGGGCTTGAAGAAATAGATGGGCTGCTTGATGCTTCCACGCAGAGCTGAAACCGACCGCACACGAGTACTGGTAAACCGCTAAGAGTATCTAAGCTTGCCCATTACATCTCAATGTCGGGTAAACGTCCCACACAATTGGAAGCAACGTCTCTTAAATGACCTATACATGCAGTGTTGACGGGCACGTTAAACAAATACAGGACGAACCAGTTTAAATCCTCGCTCAGGACTTTTTTCTCTGCATATACCCAGACGGGGGTTTTATTATGACATGACATTCATTATTCATCAAATGTGAATTTCAAGGTGAGGCGGCTGCGGGATAAACCGCCTACGAGCATACAAATTTTTTGACACTGGGCATGAAAGATGGGGGGGGGGGGTCTCGTTGTGACAAAACCCGATAAATTACCCCATCACGAACACAAAAAAAAACAAAGGGAATGGAAAAAAAACTTGCTGCTGCATATTAAAATAAGTCGGTTTCTAAGAGCATCCTCCACCGCGCGAATTCTACTTTGAGACCCAGGTATCTCTTTCTTGCGGATAGTGCTCAGCTAGCACAGAACAGTGGGCCAACGTCGGGCCGACAGCGATACGACGTAAGTTAGCCCAGCGTTAAGACATCGTATCGCTGTTGGTCCGACGTTGGTCCGGCATGATTTGCTGGCCTGGTTGAGCGGATGGTGCAAAACCGATCGCTTGGATTTTTATCTATTTATTGCATTTTATTTACGTCAGAGTGCAGTCAAACGATTCTTTCTCTCTCTTGCTCTCTCTCTCTCTCTCTCTCTCTCTCTGTCCCGCCCATCGGGGCTTGAAGAAATATATGGGCTGCATGATGCAAAATTGGAAGCAACGTCTCCAAAATGACCTTTACAGTGTTGACGGGGACGTTAAACCTCAAATCAAACTCTCTCTCTCTTTCTCTCACTCTCTTTCTCTCTCTCATGATTGAGCAGTACTGACAACTGAAATAAAGTATCGTTGAGCAAACGTGATGGAAAGGAGCAGTCTCTATAAGGCTGTTTTCATGGCCACAACCGATTTCCTTTAAACTTTATAGCTTCAAATGGGTACATATTGACTGTCTAATGGTGAATTTTTAGACTCTTTGGTTCACTGGTTTTTGCTGTATACACTATTAAAGTGGGTGGGGTAATGTCACCCCATCAAGGGTATACCAACAAAAATGCTATTATTTGTGTTCAAATTGCATGACTGGAGGCGATGTTTGCCGTATGCTTACTACCCTTTTAGGCATAACAGCCGGTGAAAACAGTCTTATAAATATCAAACAAGAGAAGAGTTTATACGCGCTTGTAAGTTGTACTCAAATATCAGTAATTTTTATTCCCCAACTTTACGAAAAACCACAACACCTTAACAGTTTTCAACTTTTTTCAAAGATCTTTCATAAATATAATGTTGATGTTATAGTCATTCTAGGTATATGTCAGAATTATTGTTAGTTCATAAAACTTAAGAGTTACCTGCCCCTGAAATTGGATTTTACCCATTTTTTTTAAATCGGAGTGCATTTATCCATTTGTAGTACTCACAACTTCATTTGAAAGTGAATAAACCGATTCCATGCAAATATTATTAAATAAATGTGGACAAGGAAGTCATTTGATTTAATAGTGCATGCTAGTAGTTCCTTTTTTTTTTTTTTTGGTTATATATGAACTCTTAATTTCCAGGTGCAAATGGAACATTTGTCAACTGTCAAACATTTTTGACCACCAAAGCAGGCTTTGCTCATGTTGTTGAATCTCATTTTAGACTGATACTGTGCTTAAATATAAACCTGTATGGTCTCACGACATGTTTAAGAATTTGTTAATTTACTGATCTTCCTCTGAATCGCTAGATGTACTCCATGTGTCAACAGCAGCATCATAAACAAAATCAATATGTTTCCGGCTTGGTTTTGCTTCACTATTTTCTGTTATGTTCCGGAAATATCCCAAATACCAGAGAACAGAAGCCACATGTGCGCAACATCCCACGGTACGAGCTGCACCCACAATACCATCCAGTGATTGGGTTCAGTCCTTGTGTATATTCAACCCACATGTTATATGTTTTATTAGACGTGTGGCAAGAACGTATCTGTGCTTTGAGAACACCATCTTCTTCTTTGTGTGCCATTATCTCATATGATCCATTGTCGTCAAAATATTCATCTGAGTAGGATTTGGCTTGTTTCAGCTGGTAAATACCCAGTTTCAAATCCCTGAGTTCATCCTCAGTCATCTCTGGGAAATTCTCAAGTTCCTCATCATCGATCTTTATCCAAATAACCCGTTATTATCCCAGCCATTTTATGTCGCGCCTGGTGCGATATAGGCGCCCGGTTTTCCGTCTGTTCGTTCGTTCGTCCGTTCGTCAAGGCTTCAACATTTGCGACGACCATAGCGTTCACCCTAATGGTCAAGTTTATTTCTCAAGAACTATAAGAGCTTTATTAATGATACTTGGTACAAACTTGTATCTGGGGATGACAACTTACATGCAAGCATCCATATTTGACCTTGACCTACATTTCATGGTTCACTGACTTTGTAAAATATTGCGACCACCCTAGCGTTCACACTAATGGTCAAGTTTATTTTTCAAGAACTATAAGAGCTTCATTAATGATATGAGGTACAAACTTGTATCTGTGGATGGCAACTTGAATGCAAGCATCCATATTTGACCTTGACCTACATTTCATGGTTCACTGACTTTGTGAAATATTGCGACCACCATAGCGTTCACCCTAATGGTCAAGTTTATTTCTCAAGAACTATAAGAGTTTTATTAATGATACTTGGTACAAACTTGTATCTGGGGATGGTAACTTAAATGCAAGCATCCATATTCAACCTTGACCTATATCTCATGGTTCACTGACTTTGTAAAATATTGCGACCACCCTAGCGTTCACCCTAATGGTCAAGTTTATTTCTGAAGATTTATAAGAGCTTCATTAATGATATTTGTTGCAAACTTGAATCTGGGGATGACAACTTAAATGCAAGCATCCATATTTGACCTTGACCTAAATTTAATGGTTCACTGACTTCGTCAAATATTGTGACCACCCTAGAGTTCACCCTAATGGTTAAGTTAATTTCTCAAAAATTATTACAGCTTCATTAATGATACTTAGTACAAGCTTGCATTTGAGATTGGGATCTTTTGAGCAAGCATCTATGTTTGAACTTGACCTACATATCATGGTTCGATGACTTTGCGCGCCACATGCACGACATAGCCTTCGGCGGAATTCTTGTTACGACCTTATCCTGCAGCTTATTTGGAGCTATTGCTAGGGTCCTCATTCTTCTAGCAATTACTTTGCCTGAATCTTTGCTTGTTACCAAAGGTAGTCTAAATGCATTGCACAATGAGCAAAAAATCCTTACATAGTCGCCAACATATGGTATTTGACTATTGGGCACTTTTTAATTCTCCCATTAGCTGATTCGACAACCGATCTCACCTTTGTAACTAGCCTTGACTCATTCGCCTCTTCAGTCGTATGTTGCTTTTGAGATTTGTTTAGGAAGTAAGGCATATGAGAATTGATTCCAAAATCCTTTAGTATATCTATAGCATCCCTGAAGCCGCGGTCTACAGCGAGAACATCATCTTTTTCAAACCAGTCAGTAATATTTTCTGCATTAGTCTTTAACATGTGTTCGGTAATCTTAGCATCTGTGTTTTTCCAATCTGCAAGATATGGTCCCATCACAGTCAAAATGTAACCATCAGTGGCCACAAGCATCATAGGTTTCAGCAAAGGCTGTCTTTTACGTACGGAATAAGATCTTCTCTGAAATGAGTAGTTTCCACTCTTCTCAATATATATGTATGTTCCATCAGCCACTGCGATTGCAACATCAGAATTTGAATACCCAAATAGGACATTTGCAGAAGTTGATGTATGATTCAGGGATGTTAGAGAAATACTAGGGTTATGAAATCATTTCTCATATGCTTCACTTCCTAATCAAATCGCAGAAGCAATATACGACTGAAGAGGCGAATGATTCAAGGCTAGGTACAAAGTGAGATAGGTTGTCGAATAAGCTAATGGGAGAATTACAAAGTGGAAGGCCTTAGCAACAAAATATCCAATAGTAAAATACCATATGTTGGCGACTATTATAAATTGTTTGCTCGTTTTGCAATTTGTTTAGACCACAAGGACTGAACCCAATCACTGGATGGTACTGTTGGTGAAGAAGTGGTGCTCGTACCGTGGGATGTTGTGCTCATGTGCTTGCTAGCATGCACTATTAAATCAAATGATTTCTTTGTCCACATCTATTTAATTATATTTGCATGGAATCGGTTTATTCATTTCCAAATGAAGTTGTGAGTACTACAAACGGATAAATGCACTCTGATTTAAAAAATGGGTAAAATTCAATTTCAGGGGCAGGTAACTCTTAAGTTTTATGAACTAACAATAATTCTGACATATACCTAGAATGACTATAACATCAACATTATATTTATGAAAGATCTTTGAAATAAGTTGAAAACTGTAAAGGTGTTGTGGTTTTTCGTAAAGTTGGGGAATAAAATTACTAATATTTGGGTCCAACTTACAAGCGCGTATAAACTCTTCTCTTGTTTGATATTTATAAGACTGTTATCACCGGCTGTTATGCCTAAAAGGGTAGTAAGCATACGGCAAACATCGCCTCCAGTCATGCAATTTGAACAAAAATAATAGCATTTTTGTTGGTATACCCTTGATGGGGTGACATTACCCCACCCACTTTAATAGTGTATACAGCAAAAACCAGTGGACCAAAGAGTCTAAAAATTCACCAATAGACAGCGAACATGTACCACTTTGAAGCTACAAAGTTTAAAGGAAATCGGTTGTGGCCATGAAAACAGCCTTATAGAGACTGCTCCTTTAAGGTTATTTGATTTCGAGGTGGATGGGATTAGTTCAAACTTAGGCTGCGCGTGAACTGGCAATTAACAGAGTAAGGTGCTGGTTAGTGATCTTGATTATTAGATAGGTACATTTATAAGGTAGTATTGGTTTTTCGTATATGACGTCAGTACAAATGTATACGTCAGATGTTTTTGTTGTTGTTGGTGGTGGTAATGTACCTATTATGGCATGGAAGATGCGTATATTGGCAGACTCTTCGAGGCTATTTTTGACACAAATGGAAAAATAAATTAAACATCGTGTGTGTAAGAGAGTTCGGATTAACACGATTTACTGGGAAAACCAGATGAACTGCAGGCGGTATAACAAAACAGTAGCTGGAGAAATATTACAGGGTTAGTCTTTTCGTCTCGTTTTTTTCCTGTGTTTACAGCCATGTTGGATGGCTTTTGTTCCTGTTCAACGACCGGAAGTTGTTCAGTTTTTTGGAATAAAAAATGGTCAGAAATAGATTTTTCTGAAATTTAACTCAGTTGCAGATTATTCAATTTCCGATTAAATGACTATGGTGAAAAATTTCCAGTTTATCGTTAAATATATTAATTTTTGTCTTTTCTTAACCCACTGAAACGACCCAGATTTTTCTCAAGTTTACCGCATTTTTATACACACTTTTTTGCTGAGAATGGCGTTAGTTTTGTATTTAATCGGAAAGAAATGCACACAAAGTTTCGTTTCTGTCTATTTTTTAAAGGTAAATTTTATCAAACAGGCTGTGTCAAAAACATGAAATTCAGACTCGACAGGCATTTTCATCTTTGAATTATTGTCCCATCCAATTTTGACACGAGAAAAATGTTTTTAATCTACCTACGCCGGCCTCTGAGATTTGCTACAGTTATGGTCCTTTAAAGATTGTTTCACTCAATATATAAGGCCGATAGGTACTTTTAGGTGGACGAAGATTGGAATACCGGTAGTAAAATTTTCATTATTATTATTAGTATTAGTATTTGTTGTTGTTATAAAAGTAGAGATTGTTGTTGTAAAGGTAGTAGTAGTTGTAATATACTGTTATTAATCAAGTAATTACGAATACGCTCAGTTACAGGTCTTAGGTCGGTTCTATTGGCCCGATGCCAAATACAGCTGACCGAGGACCTGTAACCTGTGACCGAGAACCTGCAACTTGGCCAATACCAAATTACTTGATTAATGACCATTTAATTAATTGACGCAATGATTACACATGTATTTATTTATGATCATTGATTTTTGACCTCCGGTTAATGTTAACCTGGTGTTAATACGGATGACCTCCGATCAATACAGGATAGTTTATTAATAAAAAGATGTAGTAGTACTCGTAGTTTATCATAATGCCAGAATAGGCTATATTGTAACTAGAATGCCAGAGCAGGGCATCTCACTATAGCTCCGTAACAGAGCGATCAAAGAAGGGAGACTAATTAGAAACAGAAAACTTGGATGACATCTTTGCTTGACCATAGAAAATGAAAGCTCTTTCTGTGTACTTAATTTCGCAATGTTACAGGGAGAATAGATGCCATGAAGCATTGAAGAATGATTAACACTGTATCAGACTGTTATAGGCAAGAGCATTAAACAAGGTAAAATCTAGAGGCACATGTCATACACGTGTGCCTCTACATGTTTCATGTATTTCGAAAAATGGCTAAGATAAAATTCGCAGCAAAGTGCTTATTTTCGGACCATGACAAAAACACTTTTACATATCAAAAGTATCGGTCCACGACAATGAGAGTTCAAAACAACGGAAAAGGTGACATAAATTTTTTTAGGAGCCCATGATTTGTAAATCTTCAGACATGCAAATTTTCATAAAGACCACATTTCTTAAAGGCTCGCGAACACTGGGATCCATGTAAAAAGTGACGGAAGGACAAGGCAGATCAAGTATAACTCCAGTTTAACAAAATGGGGATATACATATTTATACCTGCTTTTCGTTTCAGGTCAAGAAGATCAGCGTGGTCAGATTGAACGTCTACACCATTTAGAATTTGGGAAATGTTGTGAATACGACTTTCCAACTCCTGGTTCTTTTTCAGCAAGTCTGTATTCCTTCCTTCCAGCGTGGTTGTACGTGCCTCGTCAGTTTTCAGTTTTACCATCAAAGCATTATAAGTGACTGATACGTTGTAAAAGTCCAAGATCAGTTGGTCATATTTTCGTTGTACCTGTTCCCTATCATGTTTCTCTTTGCCTAATGCAAGTGTTACTTTATTCAGGCTAGATTTTGTTGTATTTAGGTCATGCTCCAATGCGCCAATTTTATTGTTTAATGTGATTTCTTGCGTTGCTACATATGACTGAAGACTTTGTTTCTCTTTCGCGAACACATCCAGAAGTTTCTGAAGATCTGTTTTATGCGAAGCGGTGGTAAAAGTATTTGTTGAATTCGCCGTAGAAGCAACAGAGGCAACAACGTTATGAATGAACATCACCATACACATCCAATATTTTACTTGTTCCATGTTTTATATGTATTTTATTGTCTTGTCGTTAATTAAACGTTTGTTGTATCTAATTCTTATCTATCTTTTGTCTTGCGAAATGTAATGAACATCTATACACCTATTTCGATAACAAACATTTGGCTGGGACTCAGGAAAACATAAAGTTAAAATAACTTTGTGTTTTCTTGAGTAATAGTTCAGTGCCTTCTGTCAACAGAGATTTGAATCAGCCCATGTGACCAGGATAAACTTCAGTAGAATTTTTATCTCACCTACAGTCAAAGGCTCAGGGTTTGCTTTTGTGACCGATCGATGTCCGTAGTCCGTCGTGCGTCTGTCAACAATTTACTTTACAGACATCACTTTCTAAAGTGGAAGTGAAGGCAATGATCGTTAGAGCCTTTTTCGTAAGCGGGGAAGGGATTTTAAAATAGCTTTGCAGGAATGCTCATTGCTTACTACTACAGTGGTGACAGCGTTCTACCTTCCCGCTTTTGCACTTGGGGTCCGTTTTGAAATCGTTGTAAAACGTTTGCGTTTTGACAACGTTTCCAGCATTTCTTATCGTTTTAGATCAATCGAATGACAAAGCTAATCGTTTCATGCATACGGTAAATATGAGCATGCGTTCTGAAAAGATGCAAACGCTTATCGAAACGCTGTTCCCCGTTTAGACCAATAATAAGACCGTTTTGCACGGTTTGTATTGATGAACCAATCGAATAGGATTGCGCAAACGCTTTGGCTGACTTAAATACGCACACATGTACTTTAATCCTATTTACGATTATCTTCAGCAATATTACATTTATTCACTACACTCGAGTCGAGTTTTAAAATACCAACAGTTGTTGACATTTTAAACCTTATCAGCAGGGCAAATGACATTTGTGCTATTCTTGGCAGGAAAATTGCCTTTTATTTGCATTTTAATATGTATGTACATTACTAATGTCATGCCCGGCTGAGTTGAGCATGGAACCTTGTTATTATGTCGGGGCTAGAGTATGCGAATGACGCCATTTTAGCCACGAGTGTGGTTGGTCAAATAAATAAATAAAAATAAAGATTTTACTACTACAGAAAAAAATCATTTTATCGAAACTGGAGGAAGAAAAAATGTAAGGACATGTCCCGTTGATTCGGTATACGGTGACGCGAATCAATTCACAGTTTTACATGCTGTGTTTACATCGATTCGCTGCTTACTCTATTCAATGTAGGTAAACGATGCCCGTCTTTGAAAAGCCGCCAAACGTAGTCCAGCCATTTTCTAGTCTTCCGTGGATCATCTTGTAGGGGAAAAATGAAATTAAGCAAAATATCGGCAGTTACGTTGGATTAAGAATAATTAACTTTAAGGTTATAATACGCTATGTTTTTATTATCTTTATGAATAGCATCGTATAACGTGTACATGCAACACGCAGTGGTATGTGTGTGTGGGGGAATTCGGATTTAACGTCGCTTTCAACAATTTTTCAGTCATATCACGACGGTGTCTGGTTGCGACAGGGAGCTCAATGCTCACTTTTATAGTGCTGCCTCACTGCAGTATCATGTCCCAGACACATTAAATAATACCACACCCAGTCACATTATCCTGACACTGGGTCGACCAGTCCTAGCTCCACCCCGTAAACCTGAGTGCCAAGCGAGGAGCAGCTAGTACCATTCTTAACGACTTTGGTATGTCGCGGCCCGGGGTCGAACCCGTGACCTCCCGTTCCCCGGAGCGGACACTCTACCAACTTAATTATCGGGGCCGGTAACACGCAGTGGTAAAAATATATCGGGCAACATTCTTGTTTTGTTTTTTTTCTATTGGGTTCAATAATAATAATAATAATAATAATAATAATAACAATTATCATTATAATATAATACAACCACCACTACTACTACTACCAACCCACTCCTTCTATTACTACTACTTATAATAGCGGATGAAATACTATAAAGAGTGGATAATAAAATCCCTATAATGAAACACACTCGCACACGCACACACGCATATACACACTTTATATGGAAGAATTGGGGTTAACAAGGATATATATTATGTTTGATTTCTGTTCACAAACGTAGGTTTAATACTTCGGAAAAAGCACACTTTATCGAAACAGAAGGACAAAATCAAATGACATTCTGCCCATTGGATACTTTTGTTGTGACGCGTCTCACTAAGTATTAGATGGGCTGCATGATGCTTCCACTCAGAGCTGAAATCCGACCGCACAAGAGTACTGGTAGACCGCTTAGAGAATCTAAACATGCCCAGGCAAAGCGGTGCGAGTCGGACCGTCCATGCTTATAAACCCTATTGGTTTCGTTGGGCGACAGGGCTTGAGATGTCATTTCGTCTCAAATGTCGGGTAAAGTCCCACAAAACTGGATGCAAAGTCTCCAGAATGACCTATACAATGTTAAAGGGGACGTTAAACCTCAAATCAAACCAAAAGAAAAACACTCACTAAGTATTATTGATGTGAAAATCGTGAATTTAGCACAAGGGTGTACCAGCAATACTGCGGAAAAGGCACATTTTATCGAAATAGAAGAACAAAATCAAACGACATTTTACCCATTGGATACTTTTGCCGTGACGCGTCTCACGAAGTATGTAAACATGTCACTCAGCTGGTTACTTTATGTCTTGCGGGTAACCGTAGTACGTCTTATGAAGACCGCCCCGTGTAATCCGACCTCAAAGATGACCCCGGATGGAGCCTTGTTCAATACACAAGTTATCTTGTAGGAAATAGATGTGACGGCAATGATCAGGAATTGACACAATTAACTCACAGCCCCCACCAGAGACACCAAGGAAAAGAAGAACAAACATGAAACAACTAGGTCTTATTGGAAATATCAATAGCGAAAAGCCATAAAGAATAGTTACTTTCCCACAAAATTGCCAATGGGCTATCCACAACGAACCGACACAAGCGACACACACATCCAAAGACAAACTACAACAAAAACAAACCGCGACAGAAGAACTACCTTTAAACGGCCAGTGAAACGAATTCCACTGGGGGCTTAAATCGATTTTACGTGGCCACAATCCTCGCCCTTACCTCCGCCGCGATCCAGACAAATAATCTGTGAAGTCCGCATGAAGGCCTCCTAACTCATCAGTGCAATATCTACGCGAACTCATAAATCCATCAACCACAGACATGAAACAGCGTTGAGGACTCGACAGCAAGAAACCACTGAAACGCTGGAGCAATATACCTGCAGTTTCGTTGGGATGAAAAATGTATTATAAATGTATTATCATCATCATCATCCTCATCACCATCATTATCATCATCATCAATTGTGGCCAGCGATGATATAGCCCAAACTACGCACATCCCAGCTACAACAATACAGCGGACCGAGAGCGATAAGACGTGCCGCTGTCGGCCAGGAGTTGGTCCGACATTCTTTGCTATAACCACATTCTACCTGCTTACTCGGTATGCGGTAAAATGCCAGAGGTAAAAAAATATCATATGCAAAAATGTGGTCTGCCTCGGTCTGATTATCAGAGGCTCCAGGGTTCGGTTTGCAGAAAAAAATTCACAGGAAAAAAAGTCACTTAAAAATGTCTCAAATAAAAAAATGGAAACAAACCACCGTAACAAAAACAGGGTTGTTGAACATAAATCAATATTTCTGATGCCACATAAAGATGATGGGTTATTGCAAACCTCATCCCTGTGATAATATAAATAGGTCTGTGTAACTAGGGCGCCTGTAATCCCACTATAAAATAAGAAAAACAAGGGTTTACAGGTGTATACATTATTTTTCCTTATTTCTGTTCCAAAACATAGGTCGTGGATGCTCGTTAGAACCGCCTTACCGAGGCGGCTGTGCGGGAACCTGCAATGTCTGGACCAGAATATGAAAAATATGACATGTTTTGTATCAAAAATGTGGTAGACTTAATGAAATCAGACCTTGTGACATATTATTTTAAAAACGGACAGTTTTCGGAAAAAAAATCTGATATTTGTTTTACTTTTAACAAATATTTTGTACTAATAATGTTTGGTTTTCAAAAAATCGGCACATTGAAGAGATTGTAACCCGTATCCACAATCTATTATCTTTAGCAAAAATAAAGAAAATAATATATACCCTTATGACCCACCAGCACCCAACTTTTCTCTGAACAAAGTAGGGAGCTGACAAACATCCATAATCTATCTTTCAAGAGAAAAAGCGACCCTATCGGATATACACAATCCGTGTTTTCAACAAAAACATAGTACAAAACGTAGATTGCGACTTCACGTAAGGAAACTCCTCTACAAAACAGAAAAAGAACCATAATTATCTCATACACAGTGATCAAATGAATAAAGTGCAGTTGATGATAATTAAGGATATCCACTGAAAAAAAAATATTTTGGATTTTACTGGATTTTGCTTAACCGAGGCAATTCAAATCAGAACCCATTACATTCATTCTGGAGAAAATATACCCCTTCCCCCTCAATGTGGCATTTGACAGAGTTCTGCAAACCAGATTGCAATATATATAGGGGATATAAAACCACTAAGAGGATCTAAGCCCGCCCAGTGACTGTGATGCGAGTCGGACCGTCCCTATATATAAACCCCCTTTGGTTTGTTTAGGCTACAGGTCTTGAGATGCCATAATCTCAGTGTCGGGTAAATGTCTCACAGACTTGGAAACAACGTTTCTAAAATGACCCCAATAATGTTTACGTTAACGTGGATGTTAAACCCAATTCAGCCGAACAAATTTAATTCAGTGGGTTGAAAACATCAGAAATTTCACGAGTGCAAAACATGAGTGACAATTAAGATGTTTTAACACGCGATATGGAATATGTTTGGAATTTTATCGAAACATGCATTCTGAATTTAATAGATGAATAATAGCTCGGGCGGCTACTGTGCAAATATGACAAGCACGTGGGCATAACATATGTTTTCATGAAAACACGAAAATATAATTTTGGAACCCCATAACCCCAACTTTTATATAATAAAACTGCAGTTTAAAGGGATATTTATTTTTCGTGTTTTCTTATTATTTCTGTTCAAAAACATACATTGCGAGTTATCATTAGAACCGCATCGCCAACAATTTATGCCCATAAGCAGAAACATTATGGAAGCAACGTCTCCAAAATGACCTTTACAATGTTGACGGGGACGTTAAACCTCAAATCAAACAAACAAACAAACCCAATCACGGTTGGCAACTTTGCTTCCCTCTTTGATTACACACCGGTGGGTCGGGCTTAAGATTATATGACGGTTCGAGCGTAAAATCATAAATGGAATTTTATTTTATTTTAGTATTCTTTATGTTGGTTGGCGCCTGATGCTCCATTTTTGGTCGGGCACCTCGGAGTCTAACTGTTTGTTTTCTTTTGCTCCAGCTATTCTGTTCTTGTATGCTGTCGAGTCCTCCACCTTGTTTCATCTCTGTAGTTTTTTTGATTTGTATCTTCTCGAAGATGATACACTGATGAGTTAGAAAGCCTTCAGGCGGACTAAACAAAATTAGTGTATACCGCGACAGAGGTACGGGCGAGGATTATGGCCATGTAAAATCGATTTAAGCCCCCCCCCCCCCCCAGTGGATTTTTTTTCCACTGACCGTTCCAAGGCGGTTCTTCTGTGGCGGTTTATTTATGTTGTTGTTTGTTACTTACTGTGTGTATAACTTGTGTCTTTTTATTTTGGATGCCCATTTGGCCATTTTGTGGGAAAGTAACTGTCCTTATGGCCTTCCATTGTTTAGGTTCCCATTATGGTCTGGTCGCTTCATGTTTGTGTTTCTTTCCCTTTGGTGTCTTTGATGGGTGGAGTAAGTTAATTGTATCGTTTCCTGATCTTTGTTTTTCTTCTACTTCTATTGCTCATATACCTTTCGAGATAGGGGTAGTTTAATTATTAATGTAACATCAGGGGGTACAATGGGAAATATTTGTCTTTTTCATAAAACAACGGTGCATGTATGCTGTGTACACGCTTTGGATCGCCCCATAAGGCGATTCTAATGCGTTGACACAACATACATTTTCAAGAACCTCCCTAAATTATCCGAAATATATGGTTATAAAGAGTTCGGGAGAATTCTGGAGGTGGGGACTCCAGAGCGAAAATTTAAATGAAAGATCCAGGGAGCGTCACAATCACAAGACGCATCCCACTCGACACCAAGAGGAAGAGGAAACATACACACAACAAGAAAAATTACAAGTGTTTCTGAAATGGAACAACCAGTCCCCTTTTCCCCACACGGGGTGATCAGAGCATTAGAAAACATTAAACAACAATTCACAACAAATTCGTAGACGAACAACAAAAATAACAGCAAAAGACCAACACCAAAACTACCGCCTTAGAACGGTCAGCAGCATATGACACGGGGACGGGGGGTGGGGGGGAAGGGGCTTTATGCATTTTACCGGCCAAATCTTCGCCATAGGTTAGGGTGTTGTTCGCAACAAAAAAATATTAAATATTCGGTTTACATAATGATTTCCTAACTCAAGCAATGCATCATCCTAGAGACATAAATTAAATTCAAACACTAAGATGAAGCAAACATGAGAGCTTCTAGCCGACCCTCATTACACTGCTGGCCAGAGCTAAAAAAAGAATTAATCAGACCATGATAGGCCCTGCGACAGACATGGCATCAGACCTCAGTCCTCTTTTGACAAAGATTTATACCGAAGCCCTTTTTTGACAAAGATTTATACCGAAGCCGTAATTGAGTATGAATAAAAATCAAAAAACGAGTTCCTTTAAGAGCAATGAAAACATTCATAAGAAAGAAGATGGGTCATACTACGTAGTTTTGGCTAATAAAGTAGAAGTAAAACAAAGATCAGGAATTGATACAATTAACTTACTCCATCCATAAAAGACACCAAAGGGAAAGAAATACAAACATTAAGCGACCAGACCATAATGGAAACCTAAACAAAGGAAGGCCATATGGACAGTTACTTTCCCACAAAATGGCCATATGGCCATCCAAAATTAAAAGACACAAGTGATACACACAGTAAGTAACAAACAACAACATAAATAAATCGCCACAGAAGAGCCGCCTTGGAACGGTCAGTGGAAGATTTCCACTGGGGGGCTTAAATCGATTTTACGTGGCCACAATCCTCGCCCTTACTTCCGTCGCGATTTAGACAAATAATTTGTTCAGTCTGCATGAAGGCCTCCTAACTCATCAGTGCAACATCTCCGTGAACACAGAAATCAAAGAACCACAGAGGTGAGACAACGGTGAGGACTCGACAGCAAGAAACCACTGAAATGCTGGAGCAAAAGAAAACCAACAGTTAGACTCCGATGAGCCCGACCAGAGACAGAGCATCAGGCACCAACCAACATTATCTCTTTAGTTTTCAATAAGCCTTTACGTTGGAGCCGTCATAGAATCTGAGGCCTGACCCACCGGCGTGCAATTAAAGAGGGAAGCAAAGTCGCCAACCGTGATTGGGTTAACTACCATGCATGCAGTCTGTCGTATAATATCCATGTTGTACCCAATCTTTTTATATCGAAGAATGATTTTACGAAATTGGGTGCTGAAGTCATTGCGGTTATATATTTTTCTGAATTTATATACTAAGTCACCATAAAATTCGGGTTCCGATAGACCTTGTTGCAGTAGAGATTTAAGTCCAATATTGAATTTTGAAATTAAATCAGAATGGCGTCTATAAAATTTTGAAAAGGCTTTGCGTAGTTTATGGTACCGATAACCCTGATTAAGGAGTTTAGCCGTTAATAATTTATTACGAGTGTTGAAGTCAGTTACATGACTACACACTCTAGCAAATCGAATTAATTGCGAAATATAAACGCCATAGGATGGCGCACGAGGAACATCACCATCCAAAAAAGGAAAATTTACAATCTCAAAATCAAAGTCATCGCGTTTATCATAAATTTTGCACGAAACAAATCCATCTACAATAGATAGATGTAAATCCAAAAACGGGGCCTCGGTATCAGAAGAATTTGCTTTATTTAACTGAAGTTCTAGGGGGTAAATCTGACTGATCAAACCATCAAAATAGGTATTATCAATATTTAATAAATCATCTAAATATCTAGAAGTAGAGCTAAAAGCTTCAATAATTTCAGATTGATTATCAATGGAAAGCGACAAAATGAAGTCTCTTTCATAACAATACAAGAACAGATCAGCCACAAGAGGTGCGCAATTAGTACCCATCGGAATACCCACAATTTGTCTAAATAACTTAGTACCGAATCTAATATAAATATTGTCAAGTAGAAAGGTGAGGGCATCACACACTTTCTGACATGACCAAAGTGTATAATTCTTATGCTCTTTAGAAGTGAAAAATGCATTTCTGACATTACATGCAAGATAGAGAGAATCTTCTCTGTGAAAAGTCCATTCAATTAAATCATTAAGCTTTTCTTTTATAAGATTATGAGGAAGTGTAGTGTAAAGAGTGGAAAAATCATAGGTAGACAGACTAGAAGCACGAAACTGTCTAGATTTCAATTTATTTAAAACCTCATTCGAATTTTTTATAGACCAAAACAGATTTCTTCCTGATCTTTCAAAGACTTTATCACAATATTTAATTACGTGCGTTTTAATAGCAGTAAGACAGGAAGTTAATAATTTAGAAAGTTCAGTGGTAGTGCAAGAACTAGAATTTGCAATAAACCGTGCTTTGTAAGGTTTTTTATGAAGTTTTGGTAACCAGTATAGCGTAGGAAGCTTGTCTTGGCCTTCGTTAACAAACACAGCAAACTTGGTGGCTGAAAGACAAACATGTTTATCTACTATAGCTCTCTCTTCAGCCAAAGGCTGAAGTTCATAGGCCTTAGTACCACCAAGCTCCTGCTTAAGCGTGTTAAAGCCTCATCAGTGACCCTGTAATGATCCGGCAAAGAAAGCCAGAGAAAACATACTGCAATTTTGCGAATTTCGAATAGGCAGTCGATTCAAAGACTGATATAAATCAAAATGAGGTCAAAATAATTAAAAACCTGTCTAGAATATGAGTCTAAACCAATAATTTATTTCTGATTTCTCAGAATATTCACGCTGATCTCAAAGGACCAAAAGTAAAATATAAACTGCACTATGGTTGATGTACGGGGAGACGTTTTACCGCCGCCACACGGCACAACACCAGCTGCAGTGAAGGCAAATAAAAATCAAAAACGAGTTCCTTTAAGAGCAATGAAAACATTCATAAGAAAGAAGATGGGTCATACTACGTAGTTTCGGCTAATAAAGCCTCATCAGTGACCCTGTAATGATCCGGCAAAGAAAGCCAGAGAAAACATACTGCAATTTTGCGAATTTCGAATAGGCAGTCGATTCAAAGACTGATATAAATCAAAATGAGGTCCAAATAATTAAAAACCTGTCTAGAATATGAGTCTAAACCAATAATTTATTTCTGATTTCTCAGAATATTCACGCTGATCTCAAAGGATCAAAAGTAAAATATAAACTGCACTATGGTTGATGTACGGGGAGACGTTTTACCGCCGCCTGACCCGCCGCCGTGCAATAAAAGAGTCCAACATAGTTATCTACCGTGATTCGGTCGCCAACCATACGTGCGGTCTGTTGCATGCTTTTCAAAATGTACCCAACCTTTTTATAACGAATTATAGTCTATTTGAATTTCTCCGAAAAATGAGGTTTGCTTAAAATTTTCTTACATTCACAGAGCGAATCTCCATAAAATACAGGTTGCGACAGCCCTTATTGCAGAAGTGTCTTCAAGTTGACATTATATTTTTCAATCAATTCATAATATCTATGGAAAAACTTCGAAAATGCCTTGCGATGTTTATGATATTGGTTGCGTTGTTTTAAGAGTTTAAAAGTCAAGAACAAGTTACGGGTGTTAACATTAGTAGAACCTCTAATACTGGCCACAAAATTGTCAGTTGGCTATCAAACAAAAAAAAATAAAAAAACATATGAGCGATACACACATTCAAAGACAAATTATAACAAAAATAAACCTCGTCAGAAGAACTGCGTTGGAACGGTCAGTGAAAAGTATTTCACTTGTTGAGGGGGTGGGGGGGGGCTTTAATCGTTTTTAGGCGGCCGCAATCTTCGCTCTTACTTCCATCGCGATTTAGACACATACTTTTTAGGCTTCCTAACTCATCAGAGATGAACAAATGGTAAGTACTCGACAGCAAGAAAACACTGAAATGCAGAAGCAAAAGAAATCCAACAGTTAGACTCCGATGGGCCCAAACAGAGACAGAGGATCAGGTACCAATCAACATTACATAATATCACTTTTAATTTCAAGTAAGCCTTTACGCTGGAACCGTCATAGAATCGGAGGCCTGGCGCATCGGCGTGCAATTAATTAGGGAAAAATAAACAAAAACATGTATGTTGTATCCGATCCATTTATATCGTAGAATGATTTTTTATCTTAAAATTTTCATTTTTACGTCGATAAAGTGGCAATGTATTTGTATAGGCGCGTTTGCGTAATGGGCTTTGCGTCATTTATGATAGCGATAACCCTGATTAAGAAGTTTATCAAAGATGGCACTAGTGGCAATTCTACAAAGCTGGAACTGGTGACTGAATCAGACAGATATCGAATCAGAAAAAAATGACACGATTATATTTTAATTTATTATCAGAATGTATTTCATACTGCATGTTCATCAGCGTTCGTATTTCTTTGAAATCCCACATCATTCAAGATACAACCCATTATAACGTTATAATACAGGCTATACGTTTATTGTGTATTTCTATAATTATGAGTATTCCCGTATTCGAGCCATCGAAGTTTCACTGTATGACGTATAGAATTTCGCCACCAGTGATGCCGATGGTTGGACAATCGAAAACATCTGAATTCAGCTTCTTTATCTTCTAGTTAATCTGCTGCAATAAAATTGCAGAGGCTCCCTTCTATTGTCTCGCACAGTATGAAAGTCACGATATGCATGCAAAAAACCTATAAAGTAGAAGTGATGATCATGAATCCATACAATTAACCCACAGCTCCCACCAGATACACCAAAGGGAAAGAAACACAAATATGAAACAACTAGACCCTAATGGCAATTTCAATAGCGGAAAGCCAAACGCAGAGTTACTTTCCCACAAAATGGCCAACTATCTATCAAAAACAAAACAATATAAGCGATACATGTACTAAAAGACAAGCCATAACAAAAATAAACCGCGACCGAAGAACCGCATTGAAACGGTCAGTGAAACGAATTCTATTGGGTGGGGGGGGGGCTTAAATAGATTTTACTTGGTCACAATCCTCGCTCTTACTTCCGTCGCGATTTAGACAAATAATTTGTTCAGTCCGCATGAAGGCCTCCTAACCCATCAGTGCAACATCTCCGTCAACACCGAGATGAAACAACGGTGAGGACTCGACAGCAAGAAACCACCGAAATGCTGGAGCGAAAGAAAACCAACAGTTAGACTTAGGTTGCCTGGAAACACCGAACACGTCAAAGGTACAAAATAAGAGATTTGGTTTTACAGTTCAATGTGTTCTATAAAAGGGTTATCCTTTGGAAGCAAAGTAATACACAACAAAACGGGAAAATATGAAGTGTATATGTTTTTTTTTTAAGTCGTGCTCGCCCCTTGGGGCTTGAAGAAATAGTTGGGCTGCATGATGCTTACAGGCAAAGCTGAACACGGGTACTGGTAAACCGATTAGAAGATCTAAGCCTGTTCAGGCAAAGTGGTGCGAGTCGGACCGTCCAAGCTTATAAACCCTATTGGTTTCATTGGGCGACAGGGCTTGAGGTATTATTTTCTACCAATATCGGGTACAAGTCCCACAAAATTGGAAGCAAAGTCTCCAAAATGACCTATACAGTGTTGACGGGGAGGTTAAACCTCGAATCAAACAAATACATCCTGCCCAGGCAAAACGGTGCAAGTGTCGGACCACCCATGCCTATAAACCCAATTGGTTTCATTGGGCGACAGGGCTTGAGATGTTATTTCATCTCAATGTCAGGTAAAAGTCCCACAAAATTGGAAGCAACGTCTCCAAAATGACATATACATTGTTGACGGGGACGTTAAACCTCAAATCAAACACACTAAACAAATACAGTTTAAAAATCATTCGACACGAAAATTAACTTTTTTGAATTATGCATTCTGAGAGAAGACATACAGGGGACATAATGGATTTTAACTTTTTGAATCAACTTTAAAACTGACATAATTTAATTTCTATAATATTTTATATATTTTCCTTATGGCCACTGACGGCTGCGAATCTAACTGCTAACTTGGGATGTAAGTTGGTAATTTGATTTCCGATATAAGGCGGTTATTTACGTTTTAAATGAAATTTTAAACTGTTTATAACTAATAAATAATTTATAATTACTATAGTTACGTTAATCTTAGAAATTAAGTTACTGAAATGTTTTGAATGTCTTCCAAACACATGACCTACCATTATATGTCATTTAGTCTACATACAAACATGTAGTCTTAAATTTAAAGAACTTAAATAAATCATTATCCCCACGCTTTAAAAGAAAAGCGTTCGGGGATATTGTGAACGCCTCCGCATGTCTCTCCGTCCGTCACGCTATCTCCTCCTTAACCACTGTCCGGAAAGCAACCATATTTGCTACATGACTTCCTTACATGGTGAGGCCGCGCGAGAGGGACTATATAGTTGGCTCCGCCCAAATTGGCCATCTCAAGGGATCAAAAGATCACGCTACACTGAAATAGTCACGCTATCGCCCTAGTGCCTACATTTCTCCACCGATTTCAATATAACTTCACACAAATGTTCCTTATGACAATATCTCGAGCGAGTTTGACTTTCAAGGTCGTGGCCTCAAGGTCAAGGTCGCTGTGGCTATTTTTAGAAAACCTTTGACATCGCTCTAGCGGCTTTATTTGTTGACCGATTTCAATATAACCTCACACAAACGTTCCTTATGAAAATATCTCGAGCAAGTTTGACTGTCAAGGTCGTGGCCTCAAGGTCAAGGTCACTGTGGCTATTTTTAGAAAAAATTTGTAATCGCTCTAGCGCCTACATTTCTTGATCCATTTCAATATAATTTCACAAAAATGTTCCTTTTGACTATATCTCAAAAGTGTTTGACCTTCAAGGTCAAGGTCACTTTGGCTAGTTTTAGAGAAGTTTTGTCATCGCTCTAGCGCTTACATTTCTTGTCCGATTTCAATATAACTTCACACAAATAGTCCTTATGACAAAATCAAGAGTGTATTTGACTTTCAAGGTCAAGGTCACCGTGGCTATTTTTAGAAAAACATTGTTATCACTCTAGCGCCTACATTTCTTGTCCGATTTCAATATAATTTCACATGAATTTTCCTTATGAAAATATCTCGAGCGTGTTTGACTTTCAAGGTCAAGGTCACTGTAGCCAGTTTTAGAAAAACTTTGTATTCGCTCTAGCGCCTACATTTCTTGAATAAGTTCAATATAATTTCACACAAATGTTCCTTTTGACAATATCTTGAGTGTGTTTGACTTTCACGGTCAAGTCACTGTGCCTATTTTTTTAGAAAAAAAAACTTTGTCATCGCTCTAGCGCCTACATTTCTTGTCAGATTTCAATATAACTTCACATAAATGTTCCTTATGACAATATCTTGAGCGAGGTTGACTTTCAAGGTCAAGGTCACTGTGCCTATTTTAAGAAACAACTTTGTCATCACCCTAGCGCCGTCATTTCTTGTCCGATTTCAATATAACTTTACACAAATGTTCCTTATGACAATATCTTGAGCGAGTTCGACTGTCAATGTCAAGGTCAATGTGCCTATTTTTAGAAAACCTTTGTCATCACTCTAGCACCTACATTTCTTGATTGATTTCAATATAACTCCACACAAATGTGCCTTATGACAATACCTCGAGTGAGATGACTTTCATGGTCATGACCTCATGGACAAGGTCACTGTGGCTATTTTTATAAAAAAAACTTTGTCATCGCTCTAGTGACTACATTTATTGATGGTTTTTATTATCCCCACGCTTTTAAAGAAAGCGTTGGGGAATATTGTGAACGCCTCCGTCCGTCTGTCCGTCAGTCAAGCTATCTCCTCCTTAACCACTGGCTAGAATGCAACCATATTTGCAACATGACTTCCTTACATGGTGAGGGCGTGCTAGAGGAATGTTATAAGTGGCTCTGCCCAAAGGGGCCATCACAAGGGGTCTAAAGGTCACGTCCGCTATTTGGCAAAAGCGTGGGGATTCGCGATGGCTTGCCATCGACTGCTCGCTCTAGTTTAAATTTTAAATATCATCACGTGAACAAGTCCGTGAAATGAAGACCCCACTAAACCCCACTTTATATAGAGAAAACTGGGGTTTACAGGGGTATACGTTATTTTTCTTATTTCTGCTCCAAGACGTAGGTTGTCGGTACTCGTTAAAACCGCCTCAATGAGGCGGTTTTAACGAGCATCCTTAACCTACGTTTTGAACATTTAAAACAAAAATATTAAGGATTTTCATCAGAAAAGTAGCCATTTTGGAGATGTGAAAAATGCACTATGTCGCACGTGTGAGTTATCGTAATGATAAACTTTAGGTGTGAAAAAAGAGAAAATTGTTTTTGAATTTCGATTGGGATCAATTTAATTACAATGGATAGGTGGTGAAGTAATTACTGATGATTGTAAAACACAGATATTTTGATTGATAAACAGTTCTAAGAATTTAATTGCAACTATGACATCATAAACTACTTCATGAATATTGATGAATATTGATGTCTACTTCATGAATATTGATGAATATTGATGTCTACTTCATGAATATTGATGAGGCAGTCTGAAGTTGTTATCCATTTCTTAAATAATTAAGACTTAAGTTTGCAGTATCTCAGAAACTGATAAAGCTAATTTGATCCGGTTTTCATATTTCATTTTCCTGCAGAAATGTGCTTTAATTTCTCAATGAATTTAATACCATAATATATGAGCTTTAATTTCTAGTATAAAATGTAACGATCTTATATTTCTACAAACTTAGAAAGTTAGCCAGCCTCGCCATTTTATGAAAACCATCACTCTTACAAGTCCATGAAATAAACGCCACCTTACCCCCACTTTATAAAGAGAAATATATGTCCTAGACATAGGTTGTGGGTACTCGTTAGAACCGCCTCAATGTGGCGATTCTAAAGAGTACCAACAACCTATGTTTTGAGTATAAATCAGAATAGTAAAGAAAATTGACCAGTTTGGAGATGTAAAAAATGCTCTATGACACACGGGTGTGTATCGTAAGGTTATGGGTTATTTTCGAGTTATTAGGATGTTTTAACCATTTATGCCATTCCATCATTTGCACTCACTTAGGCGGTCAAAACGAACACCCACAATCTATGTTTTGAGGCACTTCAGCAAACTGACGGAAATGTGAGTAATATGTCTTAGGCATGCAATGACATGTCCTGTTTTTTTGGAAAAAAAATAAAACATAAGTCAGCAAATTGCCACGTACTGAGATTGGTATAGGTTAAACAACAGTTTCTTAATAAAATTCGTGACAAACATGCGTATATTTGCACACCAATAAAAAAAACTAAAATGCAGAAGATGCATTTATCCTCTTTTAATTGGTAAAAGGAATATAAATGTGTGTTGTTATTTCCGTTGTTATTGTGTATCAATCTCTGTTGGATGATAAAGATGGGGTATTTATAGTATTGTGTCTATGTTACGACCACCTTTGGGACTGTTCAAAAGTGGTCTTTAAAACATGTGCGCAAAAGTGGTCTTCGTAGGAGACACAGGGTGTAGGCAACGCAGAGAAAGAATAACTGAAACATTCTCAATCAGTCTTTAAAAACAGATTCAGTCTTAATTTAAGGTGGTCTTAATAGCAGAATTTTACTGCAACTTTTCACATTTCCAAGTTCCAGAACTCCACCATTGCATCACGGGTGCTAAATGGCTCATGTTGACATGATGAGCGACAATGAATAAAAACATTTATAATGTTTGGCAAAGGAAAAAAAAACTAAGAGAAATCCGCATTAAATTAATTTATTTGTTAATTTATTTTATAAAGAGAAAATCAGGGTTTGCAGAGGTGTATATTATTGTGATTATTTTCATTCCAAGACATAGGTTGTGGGTACTTGTTAGAACCGCCTCATTGTGGTGGTTCTAACGAGCACCCACAAGCAATGTTCGGAGTAAAAATAAAAACAATACAAAAATTTTTCATCAGCCATTTTGGAGAAATGAAAGAATGCACTATGTCATACGGTTGTGTTATCATTATGATCTTGGAACTTTTTTTCTAGTTGGTATAGTACAACACAAGCCAATATAAGGATAAGAAAGAACACTACTACTTTGAACTTTGCTACTTTGGTTCTTTCGCTAGCACAAACACAGTATATATGAGCCAGCGCACGACAAAACCTACAATAAAACATGTGCGCCAAATGACGACCCAGATCAGCCTGCACATCCGCGCAGTCTGATCAGTGTCTTTGTTGTGCGGTCTAAGGATAGCTAAGGGCCAAATGCTCCTTCTTGCAGCAAGAGAAATCTCTAGTTATACTATATGGATGTGCAGGCTGATCTGATTATTCGCTGGACGCACATGTAATATGTAGGAAAGGCTTTGCCCCGGCTCATACAGACTAGCTACCGGTAATAACCCATATTTTATTTTTCTCCGCGGTAATAGGCTTTTTTTTTGTCGGAGAACAAGCGTGAAATGTGTCCGAGAAGAAAAAAAAAATCGCGTTTCAAAGCCGTTAATTTCACCGCGAAACGCCGCGAAATTTCTCCGCGAACATCGCTTTTTCACGGAGAAAGCCAATTAGTACAGGTGAAGTCGTTCACGGAGTTTCTCTGCGAAATCTGCCTTTACCTACCTGTATATTTGTTCATGTGCATGTATTTTTTTTAATGCATTAAAATTGGGTACACAAAGTTTGAAGCATATGACGAAATGCATCGTAAAGTATGATTTTGATCCGATTGGAATCATAATGATTTGCATCTTATGCACTTTACAACGCAGTATGAACATGATGAATGTTTTCTGTGTTACTTTTTTTACTGTTGTGTAAACGCTTCATAAATTGAAAACTGTTGATTTTCTATCGGTTCACCATATTGGGAGTACTTTATTTTTTCTCAAGTAAATATTTTAGAAAAATCAAACTCAATGTATATAATAACGGGGATCCTGCTTGTACATGTATGTGTTGGCGCTGATCTCACCCTACATTTTGGTTGATCTTTTTCTAACACTGCGAGTAATTAAACATCACTGATGCTTACACTTAAGCTCACGTGTAGCCAGAGTGAGAGATCTAATGTTTAAGAGTAGGCCACGGAGGCCCGCTTGTGTTTCTTGCCTTTACAATTCAATTTTGGTCATACATGTACATTAACCCATTTCAAACTGGAAACCCCTAAACGGGTACCGTGGCAAACAGTGCTGGCCCAGATCAGACGCCGCAGAACGCGGCGTCTAGTCAGAGCCTACACTGTTTGCAAAAAGGTCGGCCATTTTCCTAATTTTGAAGAAAACACAACCTGAAACCCCTAAATGTTGAAATGGACGCATGCTATATATAAGGAGGAAGATTCCATTTGGTACAAAAAGGGTTCTTATGGGGAAATTGCGCGGCAAGCATTCCAAGGCAGCATATAAGTCTGATCTCTAACTTGGAGCAGAACTACAAAATTCTCCAAGATAATCAGCGAAGTTTGTACCGACATGCAACCTGGGTACCTTGTTAAGTCTACTGTTCAACCCGAAGGTAACTGGCCCCCGTGTCCTAATGGGTAAGAGCGCTGACTCTTAACCCATTCAGTACCAGAAACCCCTAAAGGGGTACATTGGCAAACAGTGAAGGCCCAGATCAGACTGCCCAGATTGATTTCAATATAACTCCACACAAATGTGCCTTATGACAATACCTCGAGTGAGTTGACTTTCAAGGTCATGACCTCATAGACAAGGTCACTGTGGCTATTTTTATAAAACAACTTTGTCATCGCTCTAATTACTACATTTATTGATGGTTTTTATATCCTCACGCTTTTATAGAAAGCGTTGGGGGATATTGTGATCGCCTCCGTCCGTCTGTCCGTCAGTCAAGCTATCTCCTCCTTATCCACTGGCTGGAATGCAACCATATTTGCAACATGACTTCCTTACAAGATGAGGGCGTGCGAGAGGAGTGTTATATTTGGCTCTGCCGAAAGGGGCCATCACAAGGGGTCAAAAGGTCACGTCTGCTATTTGGCAAAAGCATGGGGATTCGCGATGGCTTGCCATCGACTCCTCGCTCTAGTTAAAATTTTAATATCATCACGTGAACAAGTCCATGAAATGAAGACCCCACTAAACCCCACTTTATATTGAGACAACTTGGGTTTACAGGGGTATACGTTATTTTTCTTATTTCTGCTCCAAGACATAGGTTGTGGGTACTCGTTAGAACCGCCTCAATGAGGCGGTTTTAACGAGCACCCTCAACCTACGTTTTGAACATTTAAAACAAAAACATTTAGGATTTTCATCAGAAAAGTAGCCATTTTGGAGATGTAAAAAATGCACTATGTCGCACGTGTGAGTTATCGTAATGATAAACTTTAGGTGTGAAATAAGAGAAAATTGTTTTTGAATTTTGATTGAGATCAATTTAATTGCTATAGACAGGTGGTGAAGTAATTTCTGATGATTATAAAACACAGATATTTTGATTGATAAAAAGTTTAAAGAATTTAATTGCAACTATGGCATCATAAACTACTTAATGAATATTGATGAGGCAGTCTGGAGTTGTTATCCCTTGATGAAAGAATTCAGACTTAAATTTGCATTATCTCAGAAAATAATAAAGATAATTTGATCCGGTTTTCAGATTTCAATTTCCTGCAGAAACGTACTTTTATTTCTCAATGATTTCAATACGGTGATAAATGACCTTTAATTTCAAGTATAAAATATAACGAACTTACATTTCTACAAACTGAGAAAGTTAGCCAGCCTCGCCAATTTATGAAAACCATCACGCTAACATGTCTATGAAAGAAACGCCACACTACATCCCACTTTATATAGAGAAAACATGAGTTTATGGGAATATACGTTATTTTGCTTATTTCTGCACCTAGCCATAGGTTGTGGGTACTCGTTTGAACCGCCTCAATGATGTGGTTCTAACTAGTACCAACAACCTGTGTTTTGAGTATTAATAAGAATAATATCAGAAATTTTCTTCAGCAAAATTGACCAGTTTGGAGATGTAAAAAATGCTCTATGATACAGGGGTGTGTTATCGTAATGGTTATGGGTTATTCTCGAATTATTAGGATGTCTTAACTATTATTGCCATTCCACCTGTTGCACTCACTTAGGCGGTCCAAACGAACGCCCACAAGCTATGTTTTGAGGCACTTCAGCAAATTGACAGGGCTGTGAGTAATATGTCTACGGCGTGCAATGCTATGTCCTGTTTTCTAGGAAAAATAAAACAAAAATCATCAAATTGCCACGTGCCGAGATTGGTAAAGGTTAAACAACAGTTTCTTAATAAAATTCGTGACAAACACGCGTACATCTGCACACCAATATAAAAACTAAAACGCAGAAGATGCTTTTATCCTCTCTTAATTGGTAAATGGAATTTACATGTGTGTTGTTATTTCCGTTGTTATTGTGCATCAGTCTCTGTGATGATAAAGATAGGCTAGTTATAGTATAATTTCTATATTACGACCACCTTTGGGACTCTTCAAAAGTGGTCTTTAAGACCACTTTTGAACAGTCCCAAAAATGGTCTTTTTAGGAGACACAGGGTGTAGACAACGCAGAGAAAGAATAACTGAAACATTCTCAATAAGTCCTGAAAAACAGATTCAGTCTTAATTTTAGTTGGTTGTAATAGCAGAATTTTACTGCAACTTTTCACATTTCCAAGTTCCAGAACTCCACCATTGCAACCTTCGGTGATGAACGGATCATGTTGACGTGATGAGCGACAATGAATAAAAACATTTATAATGTTTGGCAAAGGAAAAAAAACTAAGAGAAGTCCGCATTCAATTTATTTATTTATTAGTTTATTTTATATAGAGAAAATCAGGGTTTGCAGAGGTGTATATTAGTGTGCTTATTTTCGTTCCAAGCCATAGAAGGTGGCTCATTGAGGTGGTTCTAACGAGCACCCACAAGCCATGTTCGGAGTCAAAATAAAAACAATACAAAAAAATTTCATCGGCAACATAGCCATTTTGGAGAAATGAAAGAATGCACTATGTCACACGGGTGTGTTATCGTTATGAGCTTGGAACTGTGGTTTAAATATATTAATTTAGCACCAACTTTATCTAGTTGATATAGTACAACACAAGCCAATATAAAGATAAGAAAGAACACTGATTTGCTACTTTGGTTCTTTCGCTAGCACAGACAAAGTATATATGAGCCAGCTCACGACAAAACCTACAATATGAAGACTCTGATCAGACTGCGCATCCGCACAGTCTGATCAGTGTCTTCGTTGTGCGGTCTAAGGAAAGCTAAGGGCCAAATGCTCCTTCATGCAGCAAGAGAAGTCTCTAGTAAGACTATATAGATGCGCAGGCTGATCTGATTCTTCCCTGGGCGCACATGAAATATATAGGAAAGGCTTGCCCCGGCTCAAGCCCCCGCCCATAGGGGCTTGAAGAAATATATGGGCTGCATGATGCTTCCACGCAGAGCTGAATCCGGCCCGCACACTAGTACTGGTAAGCCTCTTAGAGGATCTAAGCCTGTCCAGGAACCGCGGTGCGAGGCGGACCGTCCATGCTAATAAACCCTGTTGGTTTCATTGGGCGACAGGGCTTGAGATGTCATTTCATCTCAATGTCGGGTAAAAGTCCCACAAAATTGGAAGCAACGTCTCTAAAATGACCTTTACAGTGTTGACGGGGACGTTAAACCTCAAATCAAACAAACAAACAAAAACTTGCCCCGGCTCATATATGATTGGTTTAAGGTCAAATACGTGGTAATATCACAATGACATTTAATAATGTAACAAATAAATTATCTGTGAATAGAAACTGGTGGGTACTAATAGAGACAGGCCGACACACACACACGCTAATATAAACAAGAGACCCATGGGCCACTATGCTCACCAGAGCTCAGGGGCACTGCCGACTGGCAGCAAAGTATTTTAATTAACCATGGAAGCCCTGCCCCCAAGGATGCTACAGATAAAATTTGGACCCAATCAGCCTAGTGGCTTCAGAGGTCTGATGTCGCTTGAATGTAATGTTGCAGGCCAACAGATGACAACTGACAATTTCCCATCTATGGCAACCAATAGGCCTAAAAGAACATTATTAAAGGAACATTTCTATGTAAGTTTGACAAAATATCTTGAAAGGCATAAATGTCATTTTTCAATTTTCCCCATTATAAGTCAATGGAAACTCTTAACTTGCCATGACAAACAAACCAAAGAGCCAAATTTCATAAACCAGAGCTCAGATGGGCATTGCCCAATGACAGACATGTACTTTAACATGGTATGATTTTAATCTACCAATTACAAAGTCTCCCAATTCCCAAATGAGCACTTATGTGGACTGTATCTGAAATATTAGGTGTTTTATATAGTAGAGAGGGTGGGGCATGAACCCAATGGAGCCCTGGTTGGTGCCACTAAATGTGTCTTATGAAAAAGAACAGAGACATATATGGTTTAGCGGTGGGATATGTATGGCTCCTGAGATGTAAGGTCTTTTAGGCAGTGGAGGGATACGGGCATGGTGGATTCCAGAAAAGCCCAAGATTGTTGCAACCTAATGCTGAACAGTTTCTGAGATATGAGGCCCTTTTATGAAGTCGATGGGGGAGAAATGGCCCCTGCAGACCCCACAAGATGGGTTGACTGAATGTGTCTAAGAATATATGTGGTTATGTGGTGAGGATTTGAATAGTTTCTGAGATATATGGCGTATTATGAAGTGGGGTCTTATCATAAGGAACAAGAATATATATGGTTAAGGGGTGGGGATCTGACCGATTTCTGAGATATATGGCTTTTAATGAAGTAAAGGGGTGGGGCATGGCCCGTGGCACCACATGGGGAGGACCCCATGCTGGTGTCACTGATTGCATCTTATCATAAGGAACAAGAATATATATATATATGGCTTAGAGGTAGGGCTCTGAACAGTTTCTCAGATATATGGTCTTTTGTGAAGTTGAAGAATGGAGCATGGCCCGGGCGAGCCATGGAGGAACCCTATGTTGGTGTCACTGAATGTGTCTTATCACAAGGAACAAGAATATATATGGTTTAGGGGTGGGGATCGGTAAGCTTTCTGGAATATTTGGCCTTTTATGAAGTGGAGGGGGTGGGACATGGCCCCGGCACATCCCGGGGGACCCTCAGCTTGGTGTCGCTGAGTGCGTCTTATCATAAGGAACAAGAATATATATGGTTTAGGGGTGGAGATCTGAATGGTTTCTGAGATAAATGGCATTTTATGAAGTGGAGGGGGTGGGGCATGTCCCCGGCACATCTGGGGGGACCCCCAGGTTTGTGTCACTTAATGCTTCTTATCATAAGGAACAAGAATATATATGGTTTAGGGGTGGGGATTTGTAAGGTTTTGGAATATTTGGCCTTTTATGAAGTTTTGTTTGTTTGATTTGAGGTTTAACGTCCCCGTCAACACTGTAAAGGTCATATTGGGGACGTTGCTTCCAATTTTGTGGGACTTTTACCCGACATTGAGATGAAATGACATCTCAAGCCCTGCCACCCAATGAAACCAATAGGGTTTATTAGCATGGACGGTCCGCCTCGCACCACAGTTCCTGGACAGGCTTACATATTCTTAGCGGTTTACCAGTACTAGTGTGCGGGCCGGATTCAGCTCTGCGTGGAAGCATCATGCAGCCCATATATTTTTCAAGCCCCTATGGGCGGGGGCCAACCTTTTATGAAGTGGAGGGGTTGGGCATGTCCCCGGCACATCCGGGGTGTCCCCCAGGTTGGTGTCACTGACTGCAACTTATCATAAGGAACAAAAATATATTTCATTTTGGGGTTTGGATCTGTTAGGTTTTTGGAATATTGGGGCTGTTGTGAAATGGAGGGGTGGGGCATGGCCCAGGCACATTCTTGGGGACCCCCAGGTTGGTGTCACTGAGTGCATCTTTTCATAAGAGACAAGAATATATTCGCTTTACGGGTGGGGATCTGAATGGTTTCTGCGATAAATGGCATTTTATGAAGTGTAGGGGGTGGGGCATGTCCCCGGCACATCCGGGGGGATCCCCAGGTTGGTGTCATTTAATGCACCTTATCATAAGGAACAAGAATAAATATGGTTTACGGGTGGGGATCTGTAAGGTTTCTGAGATATAAAGGCATTTCATGAAGTACTGGGGGCCGGGAATGGCCCCGGCACAACCTACTGGACCCTCAGGTTTACATAAAACCATATTGCTGAGAGAAGTTTACTAAAGGAACATTTCTATGAAAGTTTTGTCAAAATATCTGCAAAGGCTTTGTAGTTAATGCCATTTTTCACTTTTCCCCATTATAAGTCTATGGAAAATCTAAGTTGTCATAGCAACCAAACTAAAGAGTTGAATTTCATAAAAAAAAACACAAAACCTGTAAAGGCAAATATGGTGAATATTTTCATAAACTCTCAGCCTCATAGAGCGTACAGTTTCTGAGTAGATGATTTTTTAAGTATTTTTTTTTTTCAATTTGGTTTCCATTGCAACCAATACAAATGAGCAGTAGGCCTAAATTCATATGGCAGATAGAAGATTGCCTTAGGAATATTTCTACGAAACTTTTGTCAAAATATCTGCAGCGGCTTGGCAGCACATGCCATTTTTCAATTTTCCCCATTAAAAGTCTATGAAAAATCTAAGTTGCCATAGCAACCAAACTAAAGAGTAGAATTTCATAAAAAATACAAAACCTGTAAAGGCAAATATGGTGAATATTTTCATAAACTCTCAGCCTCATATATCATACGGTTTCTGAGGAGATGATTTTTTAAGGATTTTTTTTTTCTATTTTTTCAGTTTGGTTTCCATGGCAACCAATACAAATGAGCAGTAGGCTTAAAATCATATGGCAGATTGTAGATTGCCTAAGGTATATTTCTATTAAAGTTTTGTCAAAATATCTGCAGCGGGTTGGCAGTAAATGTCATTTTTCAATTTTCCCCATTATAAGTCTATGGAAACTCTAAGTTGCCATAGCAACCAAACTAATGAGCCGAATTTCATAAAAAAACACAAACTTTCAATCCCCCAACCCAAGGATGCTACAGATGAAATTTGGGCCCAATCTGCCTAGCGGCTTCAGAGGAGATGTCGTTTAAAAGTGTTGACGTCACCAGACGCAGACAGACGCAGACGACGCAGACGAGGCAGACGACGGACAACTGCCTATCATATAAGCTCCCCCGGAGCCTTCGGCTCTGGTGAGCTAAAAAATAAAACAAGCAAAAAAAAAATCAAACTATATTTGCGATAAATTGTATACCAAACAGGAATGCTGTAGCAATATTGTTTGTTACATATCAGCCATGGAAACATAACATTTTTTTTTTTTTGGTTTTGGTTTTACGGCCCTTTCAAGATTATTTCACTCATATCGAGCCGATCGTTAATCAGAGGTGGGCGAAAACCGGAGTACCCGAAGAAAAAACACCTGAGCTTCCGTTGCAGAACTTGGCGTCTCACATGTGACCCGAGCGAAGCTCGAACCACAGCGGTGAGAGACCTAATGATCAAGAGTCAGCGCTCTTTACCACTAGACTACGGAGGCCCGTACATATAACATTTATATTTATGGTCAACCATCATCTTTTTGCATTTTTTAAACAATAACATCTGAGATTATTATATATTTTCCATTGCAAAGGATATTACGAGAAAACCACTTTTGTGAAAAATAAAGATGTACTCATGAAGCTTATTTACATATAATTGTCCGGCCACAATCCAAACAAATGAGTTTTGAATCTGTTAGTAGTATATTATTATGTACAATAATTTCCCTAATTGAACTGTATTTGCATAATTTTGCAAAGACAAAAATACTTGAATCAGAAATGTGCTTCTTTGGTTTAATTTTCCAAAACACACATCAGCCGAACCGAACCTGTAATTTGATTGTTTTGAACAAGCCATTGATATATTCATTAAAAAAATATTGTAGTTTATACGTACATTAATAAGAAATTCATGTATTACAAACACATTTATAGTTTCTACATTATTCAGAAATGTCATAAACAATAAAACAAGAGGACCATAATGGTCCTATGTCGCCCACCTGAGCTAAGAGATTTACATGTGGGTCCTGGTGCAGAGCAATATTTGGCCACAGGTCTATAATTGGAACAATCTTGGTAGAGGTCTACTAAATGAAGCTTAATACCAAATATCAAAGGCCTTGGCCTTCTGGTTTCAGACAAGAAGATTTTTAAAGGTTTTCCCTATATATGTCTATGTAAAAACAGTGGACCCCGGGTTGGGGTCGTTTTTTGGCCCCCGGTTATAATTTGAAAAATCTGGAAAGAATTGTGTGCAGAAAACAAGCAGACAGAGTAACTGCAACGTTCTTAATAAGCTTTTAAGCAGAATTATTCTTAATTTTAGGTGGTATTAATAGCGGAAGTTCACTGTTTACCTTTACCTAGATTTCATACATATCCATTTACGCGGTCAGTATTAGCCATGCGAATATTAGTAACAAAGCACAGACTCATATGGTAGCTATGGGCCGATTGATAACCTATCATCCCGGTCGTCAGATAAACAAATCGGAGTGTCTATTGCCGGACGCCTGTGTTACGAGATGGAATAGGAAACCTCCCTGGTGCTTATGTACATCTAAATTATTTTAGTCAAGGTATATGGCAAGGCGGTGCGAGTGAAATATTTTGGGTGAAATACGGTAGGCAAAATGTGCTGCTCCATGCACAAGTCATGCACATATCATACGATGTATGCATGAGTGGTTTGTGGAGATTTTTTTACCATACAGTCGGCCGATATAAATCCAACTGTATGCATAAGCACCAGAGAGGTTTCCTATTCCATCTCGTAACAAAGGTTTCCCCTTTTGGAGAAAAAACAATCAGAAATGTTTTTTCTTTGTGTACAGAGATGGAATAGGATGAAGCCTATCTAAACAAAGACAGCTATGTACACAACAATCGTGCGAAATTATCTGCAAAAGTAGTCTGCCCCCAAATTTTCTTAAGTAAAATTAGCTATTAAGCTAAAGTGATTTGCCCCAGAATTTTTCTGTTCCCCTGGCAATCTGTTGTTTGTTGGAAAAAGGATATCGTTTTAATCTTACTGGCGGTGGCCTTACTGGCTTAACTGATTTGATTGGTTTTACAGGTTCTGACATAAGTGTAGTATATATAATTTGGTCTGTCTGTCATGTCAGTCATGCAAGGCGCTGTTCTCTCAGCCCTTCTGTTTCCTCAATCTCATTCTGACCCTAGATGTTGGTGAGACGTAAAGTTCGGCCACCCGCTCATTCTAGATTCATTTAGGCTTTTAGACCCCTTTTGTACAATATAATTAATAAACATCGGGTCACTTATTCGATCCATGACTTTTGACTCGCTGCGGTTAGAAAACCGTGGTTCCTTCTCTATATGATATTAGGTGTAGAGGGGACGTAATATTAAGACGGGTTTAACCATATCTTCATCATCAGGGCAAACTCTTACAAAAGCCTCTCGGGTTATCCGTGATGATGAACCGTGATGAATTTGATTTTACAAGCATATTCATGTTGAGTAGAAATAGTCTTGTTCAAGAAGAATTACAAGTTCATTTTGTAATGATGCCGTTTTTGTTTAACTCGGCTTGTGCATGTATGTACATAAAAAGAACGTGATGATGATTAGTGAGAGTATTTGGTCGCCACACGTCATAACGGCCTGAGAGGTGTGGATGCCGTCAGCTGCGTCATCAGCGTCACGAGGACGGTTGTGAAGTGGTGCCTACCAAATACAGACAGAATTAACGGCAAACAGTGTTGGTCCTTATGAGACACTAACAAATGTTGTTTGTAGTTTCTATCTGTTGTTAATGTAATGAATTTGTGAATAGCTATATTTGTGAGCCGTGTCGCGGAGAACGATATGAAATAGAGTTTGTTATGTTTCCTGTAATTGGCGGCTGACCAGGTAGCGCAAAGGCGTGGTCTGTTCAATTGTCTCTTACCTGTGATAATGTAGTGAGCACGCATTTGATGAGTATTATGCTCAGTAGTAGTGAGCATTAATTGATTTCTGTAGTGCTCAGTAAGGAAACATAAACTTTGAGTATTATTGTGTCAAGCGCTGGGTGCTGATAATTTGATGCACAGTCAAGTTGAGTTCTGCTTTACGGTTATTTGTCGCATGCACTAATCAGCCTGTGTGTCTGGTCGGCGCATGCGCAATAACGGTATATGCATGAACATATTCTTACTTCTCCGAGAGTGGGATCATGATATAGCATGTATGTTTTGTGAACTATATCTTAGTCGAATTATCGTAATTTGCAGGCACGACAATGTGTGGTGACCTGCTGCTCGCTGCCACATAGGAGCAGGTACTGGTACGACGCTGTCGGTTCAGTGTCCAGCAAGGTCGGATTGACCCAATAACAGACCGTCGAGACCAATATAAACAGGTTCTAGAAAGCCACCTAGAATCAATTGAACGAAGAAGTTACCGGGACTTCAAGTTCATGTGAATACGATTCGTAAATAATATTAATCAACTTATGGTCGACAGCAAGGTCGACAAACTAGTTTTCAGGTCGACAAACTAGTTCAGCAGTGCGCGCTAAGTGGTTCACCCTAAGTGAATGTTTAATCTGGCCAGTCACGTTTTTGTGTTGATTCTTTTTTTACTTTATTGTTGTGTTTGTTATTTGCTTCTGTAGACACTTACGTCACCCCGTTCCGAGCACAGAACAATGTTTTGCCTTCGGGGCGGACGTAGTGAGTGGGCTACAGAAGCAAGTGAATGTGATGTTTTGTGTTAGTATTGTTGTATATAGATACTGTAAATAATTCATGTCATTCATTTGATATCTTCCTTGTGTCTTATCCCACGGCTGCCCGTACACCTGCCAGAGATCACACTCGGTTGTCTTGTCAGCATGGGGGTTTGCGGGACGCCGTAAACCCACATGTAACAGCCTGGCAATAGCAGACACTCGGTAAAATGCTATTGACAGACGTCTGGCAATACCAGAAACTCGGTAAATATGGTATTGACAGACGTCTGGCTATAGCAGAAACTCGGTAAAAATGCCATTTTGAGCCAAATCTTACACACGTGTAAGTGGTATTGTAACGATATAAAACTACATTTAACTAAGAATACTATATAAAATATGCATAGGTATTACAAGTGACAACAATTGCATCGGACGCAATACTTTGCTACAGTTCTTTGGTTTTAGGCATGATTTATAGATATATCCTTCTTCAGGACGGCAAACGTGTTTATCCTGCTCACAACAGTCCTCCTGTTTCGTACAAATTCCCCAAAATGGCGAACAACAGCTATACTTGTTCCCGCAGGCTAAGCCGTGCTCGCACTGGTAACTATAAAAGCAGGGATAATGCATTGGACTCGGCATACAACGCGGATCCGTACCCTCGTGTTGCTGAACGCAGGAACCAGAACAGCAATCCTCGTTCTTGGAGCAGCCCTCATTAGACCAGCGGCACTTCCGGGTTTCTGGAATAGAAGCAGAGACAATCATATCAGTGTATTTAGATCTCAAAATACAGTGAGAGAATACTACAAGTTTTTTTTTCGGCCCTGGCCTCGGCACGAGTTGCCTACATGTATCTCAACAGCCGGAACGGCGAGGGCTGAGACAGGCCGTTGGCCGCGGCCAGGGCCGATATCAAAAAACTCGTGCTTTATTCTTTTTATCATATACTTATTTCCGTAAACATATTCTAAGATATAGCAAATACATGGTTAGAGTCTTTAATAATAAAATATAATCGAACCGATTATATATTTTATTATTAAAGACACTTATGATGTATTTAGTTTATACCGCAATTCAAAACAATCAAGGTGTTTTGCAATATTTCAGCAAATTTGAGCAAAAAGACAGCAGACAGTGTGGCATGTTAAACGATATTCAGTGCCTAGCGTGACGTCAACGAGTGCAAAGTTTATGACGCCACCACGCCAGAAACACGTAGGAAACAACATGGACGCTCGAATAAAAGTTTCTCGGCGCTTTATACTCTGTATGAAACTCTGCAAATAAACAGTTAAGTTTAGCTTAAGAAATTATTTTTGATGTTGAAACACAACTGCAGTAGCAGTGCGCAGTTATTCCAACGGGCCATTCAAACAAGGAAAGGCCGAGAAGGTAAAAATGTAGCTCAAATTTCTGAAAAAATCTTCTCAAATAAATATTGCGAAGATTTTAACTTGCAGTTTTGTTGTCTTCCCATGTATAAAAGGTTGCCTGTCATTGTTTACACTTGTAAACAAATGACCTGAATAGTAGGTCCGGTCTATAAACGGTCACTAGACGTATTATAGGTCAGTAGAAGTTACATGTATTATAGGTCACTACCGATTATAGCGTGCAGTTATTCGACCTCCTTTATTAAGTTACTAGAATGCCTAATTGCGGTATAAACAAGCCGATACAATCATATTAGTGTATTTGGATCTCGAAATATAGTGAAATTTCGATGTCCCGAACACCGATGACTCGATTATCACGGCTGTTTCGATTTCATGTGAATTCTTCCGAGAGCTCTAGATATGCAAATATTTACTAGAGTCGAACTTAAATGGCTGGAACACCTTTAGGACCATGAAAATCTGTTCGAGACAGGGGTAGTTCGAGCCACTGAGGGTTACTACCAGGAGGCATAACGACATATCTTAGGACAGCTGTTCGGTGTTGTATAATGAAAAATGTATACTGTGTGTACTCATTAGAATCGCCTCATCGAGGCGATTCTAATGAGTACACACAGCATACATTTGCAAGATAAAGGACGGGAATTTCCTAATTGTCGCCCTTCATATTTTTTCTAGGGACTCAAGAACAGGTTCGATCAGTCATGGTAAACGAGCGATCACTGTTCGAGCAATCAAAGTTGTACTGTATAATGTCTTGTTTGATGTGAGGCTTAACGTCCCTGTCAACACTGTATGGGTCATTTTGGAGACGTTGTTTCCAACTTGGTGAGACTTTTACCCGACATTTAGATGAAATGACATCTCAAAGAAACCAATATGGTTTACATATATATGCATGGACGATCCGACTCGCACCATTTTTCCTGGGCAGAGTCACATCCTCTAACCAGTTTACCAGTATTCGCGTACGGTTGGTTTAAGCTTTGCGTGGAAGCATCATACAGCCCATCTATTTCCCCAAGTCCCGATGGGCGGGGTGCACTTTTTTCTTGAGTCCCTGGTGAATTCTTCCCTCACTTACTAACTGTAATAAAGGGAGGTTATTCTCATTTTTTTTAAAGATATGTTGTGTGTACGGGTCACCTCAAGAGGAAATTTTAAATGGTATTGTATTGTACTTACTAGAACAGTTGACATTTTGACAACTACCAAGCTCGTTAAGGGGAATGGGAACACCTTCAGGGGAGGCAACTCCTGCATAAGTATTTTTCGCCATCAATGCCAATAGGGGTCAGCTCTTAAAGGAAAAAATGCTCCTGAGGAGAAAATTCTCTCCTTGAAGAGTAGACCCCTTTTTCAGCGGCACAGTGCATATAGAGAAGCGTGAAGGACGGTCCAAAAGTTGTCTCCCTTTACAAAATGGCGGAATACATTTGTCAAGTGTTCCCATTCCCCTTAAGCTAACAAAACTTTAACCCTTATCTTGCTGTTCACGACAACCCCTATCTTTGGAAACAGTGTAGATCCGGATCAGATGGCTTCTGAAGAAGCCATCTGACCAGGATCTACACTGTTTGAGATGAAGTTTATGGATTTGTAAGAATAAATTACATGAAGTAATCTGATTGGTTCAAAGTCAGAAATGGGTGTGGCTAAACTGAATATTCAGCAAAATAAGGGTTAAACAACTGGGTCCAGTACTACATCAATTCGGTTATAGTGTCTCAGAGGGTAATGCATATTTGTATAGAAATACCGTAGTTACCCTATGTTTTAGGGCTAACAGTGTACTCCCAGATTATACGGCCTCACCAGGATCTACACTTTTTAGAACAGGTGAACACGTAGAACAGGTGAACACGTGAACAGGTACATGTATATGAAATGGACCCCGCGCAGGGGGTTGGTTTCAGATCACCTGGTCTAAACCCCACGTTATATATATAAAACTGGGTTGACGGGGGTGGGGGTGGTGGTTACATTATTTGTTCTTCTTTCTCCTCCAAAGGTAGCTCAGTGGTACAGCCACTTGCTTCTGATGCTAGAGGGCCCCTGTTCGAATACCGGCGGCGGTAATAAAATTGCGGTGTCATAACACGCTCCATTTGCAGGGATGAATGCCAACAAGTGCACCGTCCTTCCGATCGGGTCGTTAACTGGAGGCCCCATGTGCAGGGAGAACCAGCCCCTGTGCAGGTTAGAGATCCCTTCCGTAATAGCATGAGTACTCTTAGGCGTTCATCCTGAAAATCTGGAGAGTATGTAATGCACACATGCCGAAAATGCTCGCGAGGGCGTAGGCAGTATTCGAAGAAAGAAGAAGAAAAGAGAGTCACAAGTTGTCACTCATCCAGTTGTTTTAGACACAAATGACTGGGTAATAAATAATACTTTTTCAAATTTTAGAAAAAAGCATGGTGAAGAGCTGAGGTATCCGTAAACTTGGTTTAAACATATTTCATTTGTTTAATAGAAGTACCGATTGATATGTTGTGAGCCTCATACTGAAGGATTGGAATTGTGTCGGACATAATGTATTATTTTTCAACATAACCCCCTTCAGTACATGTATCTATACACTTTTGACAGCGGTGTTTAAGGGCCTGGATCTCCTTTACTTGGCTGTTCAGATAGTCATCCACTGCATATATGACGTCATCATCGGACTGAAAGTGGGGGCCTGAACTAGCCGTTTTCAGTTTTGGTAATAAATGGAAGTCTGATGGAGAGAGATCAGGTGAATAAGGCGGCTGCTCAATCAATTTAAATCCACAGTCGTGAATGGCAGCCATAGTAATGGCAGACTTGTGAACTGGAGCATTGACCTATTGGAACATTACACCTTTAGTGAGCTTTCCGCGGCGCTTAAGTTTGATATATTCCCGTTACTGCGCCAGAAATGAAGCGTGAAGCATAGTATGTGTCAATGATTATGTGCCCCTTTTGGAGACAATCTATCAGCAGAATACCATCTGCATCCAAGAAATCCGAGGTCATAACCTTCCCAACTGATGAAACAGTCTTTGCCTCCTTAAGCGGGGTGAGCCAGTGTGCTTTCATTGTTCCAATTGTTGTTTGGCCTCTGATGGACACTGTTTCATCCATAGTGACAAATCGCTCAAGAATGTGGGCAGGATCTTCCTCAAAAAGGCTAAGTTTGGCACGCGCTAATGTGCACCTGGTGTATTTCTGATCAACTGTCAGAAGTCTTGGTATTCTTCGGGCCGAAAGCTTTCTCATTAAAAGATCCTCTGTTAGGATGGAATGTACTCTTTCCTGTGAAATGCCAACTCTACTGGCTATATATCTTTCTGTGACTTGTTTGTCAGTCATAACAATGTCATGGATTTTATTGACCATTTCTTGGGTAGCAACATTGACAGGCCTGACAGGACGGGGGTCATCCACAAGACTCTGTCTGTCGCGCTTAAATTCCGCTAGCCACCTTTTTACCGTAGCATCTGAAGGGGCACCTTTCCCTAGTGTTGCTACCATTCATTATGGATAACATTTGTCTTATAGTTGTCGAATACAAAACAGGGGTACATGTAAGTACAATGTTACAAAAAAAATGTTAGCGATAATGTTCAAAAAGTTACAGAATGGGATATTATTACAGGCGAAAAGTAGATATCGTGCAGTTGGAGAGGGCTTTTTTTGGGAAAACATTATATACTAATCAACTCTTGCTGCTCTAATGTACAACTTGAAGCCAGAATGGTTGATATTTAGGAATGGAGTCTCCGTGGAGTAGACTGGTCTCGTCTAACTGATTTTTGGTCAGTACAGTCGAACTTCGATGGCTCGAACCCCTTTAGGACCATGAATATTTGTTAGAGACAGGGGATGTTCGAGCCACTGAGATTACTTCCAAGAGGCAAAACGAGATATTTTTGGACATATTTTCGGTGTTCTGTAATGAAAATGTATGCTGTGTGTACTCATTAGAATCGCCTCATCGAGGCGATTCTAATGACTACACACAGCATACATTTGCAAGATAAAAGACGAAAAACTCCTTAATTATCTCGCACCATTTCTTATGTAGAGGACTTCCCTAGGGGCTCAAGAACGGGTTCGACTCAGCCATGGTAAACGAGCCATCGGTGTTCGAGCCATCGAAGTTCGACTGTATATAAGAAAGAGTTTTACCTCTCCGTAATTTGTTTCTGATTCCGCTAATCAGTTATGAGGTTTTAGAAGGTAAGGGAGGTAATATGTGCAGAGAAATAGTCAATGAGGAGTATGTTTTCTTAGTTCATAGCCAGAGAGCCAGGTTAGCCGTGGAGAAGCACACAAACATTAAGGAAAGGCAATAGAAAATGCACATATGAGAAAAACATTGAACATATCAAGTAGTCATACGGGAAAAGGGATGCACCTATGTCATAAAAAGGGGACAGCTCAAAAGGCAGCTGAGTATAATTTCACATCAGGAGAACAAGTCCGTAGAATGACCCTCTCCCACCCCTCACAACCGTATTTTATATAGAGGACTGGAGTTTACGGGGAGAGGGGGTAGACATATTCTTTTCTTATTTCTGCCTTAAGGCATAGGTTGTGGGTACTCGTTAGAGCCGCCTAATTGACGCCTCCAATGAGGCGGTTCAAATGAGCACCCACAACCAATGTTTGCGGTATGATAGAAAAAAATCGTACAGTCTCATCAGAAAGGTAGCCAGTTTGGATTTGTGAAAAAAAATGCACTTTTTTGCATGGGTGTGTTGGAGCTGATACACATGTCCATACATGACGCCATACTGCTACTTTTGTATCAGCACATGCCATGATAATAGGACACGAGTGTCAATACTTCAAAAAAGGACTGTGCTTGTCAATAACATACGCAAGGCGAGCAATAGGCAAAGAAAAATCATGTCTTAAGCTTACGATTTACTTCCCTTGAAGTGAGCATAGCACATGATGTTGTGTGATTTTTCATGACAGGCGTAAAACCACTGATATTTCAAAATGGGATGCCAAAGGGCATACCAAAAACATGTATGTCAGAGTCTACAGCCAGTTTTTTGTGCTGAGGTTTACGCCCTAGTGAACACCGTTTTAGGTCATTTTGGAGACGCTGCTTCCGATTTTGTTGGACTTTTAACCGACACGGAGATGAAATGACATTGTATAAGTCCTACTGTCAAAAGAAACCGCTAGTGTTTAACACATTTTGTACCAGAAACCCCATAAGAGATATTTGGCAAAATGCAGGTTCAGATCAGACGCCACAGAACGCAGCGTCTGATCACGGTCTACACTGCTTGCAAAATGTTCAACCATTTTCCTGATACATTTTGAAGAAAAGACAACCTGACACCATTTAATTTCGAAACGGACTCCTGTCATATATAAGGAGGAAGTTCACATTACATGTAGGTACAAAAATGGGTTAAGAACTGGTCAGACACGCACCATTTTTCCTGGGCAAGGCTTGGGACCTGATTGTGTCAGTTACCGAAAAATTTCAGACCTTCCAAACGGTTTTCAAGTTTGATCGGTATTACATATAGCTCTGCGCGGAAGCTCAAGGCATCCCAATCTATGTGTCCAAACCCCGATGGATTTAAGGGTTTCCCAGGACTAGACCCAAATTATCATCCATACTCGTACACGCCACTCAATAATTATACGACGTGTTACATGTGCGAGCAGAGAACACTCGAATCCACTTGTGCCTCCAAACAGACTTACGCGAGTGTGCATGCCCCGAAACGGAGATTCGAACACACAGACTGACTTGAATTTTCCCTGTATGTATAGGGGTGGGTGGAAAGCTTAATTTGAATACTGGTCGCAAGGTTGATTTCATAACGAAAACATTCCTATATAATTTTGACACCCTTGAACCCAACTTTTTTATAGTAAAACTGGGGTTTACAGGGGTACACATTAGTTTTTCTTATTTCTGCACTGAAGTATAGATTGTGGGTACTCGTAAGAACCGCCTCATTGAGTACTCACAATCTATTTTTGAGCAGAAATGAGAAAAATATCGCAGTTTTTCATCCTATTTTTTATTTTTCGGCGGTAAAGGTAATTGTATGTAATCGTATAGGCGTGTTTTCGTAATGGTGGGTTAAAATAAGAGACTGTTTCAAAAGGAATTACCTATTTTTGTACACATGACTGGTGGTTCACTCCAAAGGCCGTCCTCTAGGCATGTTATCACCTGACTTCCTGATAGTTTATATCCTTTATTGCATGATTGTTCTGCTGTCGCGCCTATGTGCCTTCCAGTGTACGTAATACTACCGTGTTCTGGCGTCACAGGATCTGCGCATTCTGGAACATATACGATACACAGGTGACATACCCATTAACCCTTATCTTGCTGAATATTCATTTAAGCCACACCCATTTTTGTCTACCAGCCAATCAAATTACGTGATGTAATTTATTCATACAAATTCATAAATTGAATGTCAAACAGTGTAGATCCTGATCAGATGGCTTCTGAAGAAGCCATCTGATCTGGATCTACACTGTTTGGAAAGAAAAGGGCTGTCGTGAACAGCAGGATAAGAGTTAAGTCTTTTCTTGAACGTTTCAAAATTACCTTTTTCTCTGGTGAAGTTCTTTATTCTGTTTCAAATATAAATTCGTATAAACTTGCGCATGTAATACGAGGTTAGATTGGATAACGTTAAACTTTGCGACAGTATATCCTGCGATTTTCTGTCGGAATCCCGACGTCATTATGTAAAATCATATTTCATTGGGTTGCATTTGGTTTTACGCAGCTCACAGCGCTTGCCGTTTGGTGAAATATAATACAGTTTTTAACAAAACGAACGAAAATCCAATTAGAATATGGATAACTATATTGCAAAATTGTCAGTTTGGGAGGTAAATCGTCGTTTTTACGGTCGCAAATTCCGTTTTACGGCTCCGTTGACACTTCGCGGTGAATAGAAATTCATGGCCGTAAAAAAAAACCGCCGATATACCTCCCCAAATAACACTTTTAAATACAAAAATCCTCTAATTGTGGTCATTTATGTGGAATAAAAATCAAAGTACTGTCAGTACTGATTGTCCCGTGGTGTATGCTGGGAGAGTGGTTCCCAGCGGGCACATGACGTCTAACGGCCCCCGCCCATCGGGGCTTGAAGAAATAGATGGGCTGCATGATACTTCCACGCAGAGCTGAAATCCGACCGCACACGAGTACTGGTAAACCCCCTGGAGGACCTAAGCCTGCCTGGCTGCCCAGTCAAAGCGCCGACCGTCCATGCCTATTGGTTTCATGGGGCGACATGGATTGACACGTCATTTCATCTCATTGTCGGGTAAAAGTCCCACAAAATAGGAAATAATGTCTCCAAAATGACCTTTACAGTGTTGAAGGGGACGATAAACTTTGATCCGACGTTGCATTCACGTTTTATGCCCGGTGGGTTCTGAATTGGTACATAAAGCGTTTCGTTTCACCATTAAATTCATTAGAAGCCTCCTTGGTGTAGAGTTAGTCTACTCGCCTTGTAAACCAGGGACTGCAGGATCGATCCCGGGCTTTCAAGACTTTCAGGTGTGTCTTTAAACCGAGGTCCCGTCTCCGTATGACCTAGCTATTGATGCAAGGTAAACCTCAAACACTCACTCACCCATGGTTTTCATTACGATATCAAACCTGTGCGATAATGTGCATTTTTTACATCTCTGGAATGGAAACTTTTCAGATGTAAATCTGCGATTTTTTTTCTTATTTACACTCAAAAAATAGGTTATTGTTGCTCGTTAAGACCGCCTCAACAAAGACCGCCACGTTGGGGCGGTTCTAACAACCTATGTCTTTGAGCAGGAATAAGAAAAATAATGCATATCCCTGTAAACCCCAGATTTCTCTACATAAACTGGGGTTTAGGGTGGGGTTCATTTGTAAAATAAACAAAATGTAGCCACGGATCTGCGACGTCTGATCAGGGTTTACACTGTTTGCAATTGTCCCTAGGTCCACGTTTTACAGTGAAAACACTCTGGCGTCACAACATCTATAAAACTGGATTTCATACTAACTTGTGATTTGTTTTGTTTGGTTTTAGGTTTAACGTCTCTATCAGCACTGTATAGGTCATTTTGGAGACGTTGCTTCCAATTTTGTGGGACTTTTACCCAACATTGAGATGAAATAATACATGTATCTCAAGCCCTGCCGCCCAATTAAACTTATAGGGTTTATATGCATGGACGGTCCAACTCGCATCACTTTTCCTGGGCGTGTTTAGAACCTCTAAGCAGCTTACCAGTACTCATGCGCGGTCGGTTTCAGCTCTGCGTGGAAGCATCATGCAGCCCATCAATTTCTTCAAGGCCAGATGGGTGGCGCGACACTTACTTGTGATAGTAATGTGGACATAAGCAACGTAAAGCTACTGTACTTAGTGACTTTTGGACTGGTTGATGAGTTGTCGGGCACCAAAATGAGCTTGAATACAGGCAAACCTGAACAAAAACCTGAATCGGGCGAAATGGGATGCTTTCGCATTAAATGCGAAAGCATCGGATATTCCGATTTCGCCCGATTCAGGTTATTAAATACGAAAACAATCGATTTCGCCCGACACATGTTATTGTATGATACAATTTTGATCATACAAACATGCGCTCTCTAATTCCGAAAGGGATGACTCCTAAAATTACATGTACTCATACAATACACTGTGATAAAGCCCCCGCCCATAGGTGCTTGAAGAAATATATGGGCTGCATGATGCTTCCACGCAGAGCTGAATCCGGCCTGCACACTAGTACTGGTAAACCGCTTAGAGGATCTAAGCCTGTCCAGGAACCGCGGTGCGAGGCGGACCGTCCATGCTAATAAACCCTATTGGTTTCATTGGGCGACAGGGCTTGAGATGTCATTTCATCTCAATGTCGGGTAAAAGTCCCACAAAATTGGAAGCAACGTCTCCAAAATGACATTTACAGTGTTGACGGGGACGTTAAACCTCAAATCAAACAAACAAACAATACACTGTAGTATCCGCATAGCGGCATCTACAAACTTGAATCAAACAAAATAGATTAATTGTAGCAGTCTTTGAACAGTCGTTCGTTTCTTTGTGTGTATGTATGTTTGTTCGTTTGTTTGCTTATCGCCCATTTAACACTCTTAAGGTCATATCGAGCCGGTCTGTTTACCTAACCGACAAACTTAATACATAAGCGGGCCGGCCTCGGTAGCTCGGTCGGATGCGCGTCTGACTGGTGATCAGGAGGTTTCGGGGTCGATACCTGCCGGGGTCGGCAACATTGTTTCGTTGAGATTGATCATGAAATCTTTTCAACGGTCATTCTCTCCCTTCCGCTGATTCAAGAAGGACAGTTGTCCGTTTCTGGCGAAAGAATGTGCACTGTACTGGTTAACCGCTTACGTATAAGCTTGCCCAGGAAAAGTGTGGATATGTTAACTGACCGTCTCAAAAATTACCCAAAATAGTGTTTACTGGGCCGTTAAACTCCACTACAAACAAACAAACATAAGCGGTTAACCAGTGTGTTCCATGCCGTTGTCGGCTACACGTGATCTATATCAAATCTGTTGATCATTTGTTTTACCCGAGTAGCCTATGTCTGCCGTCACAAAAGGTATTAGAAAACAATGTAGACCCAGATCAGACGCCGCATTTCGCGGCGTCTGATCCGGGCCTACACTGCTTGTTTGAAATACAACACATTTTTTTTTCAAACTTAAAATAAATGACTGCAACTCTTAAATTTGAAATGGACATGTCGTCATATAAGGGTAAATACGAGCCACGCCGTGACAGAACCTGTTTTTATGGTGTTGCGAACAACAAAGTTGCAGATTAGCTCCTGTTTTGTTCACTAAACAGAAGAAAACTTCGGATTGTATATCCAAAAGTCTCCTTCAAAAGATGTCTTATCTGGTCACAAACGTCGACAATCAGTTTTCTAGCGGCGGCACTCATTCATGTCCTAAAGCTGCAATTAGGCGAAGAAATGCGTCTGTTCCGTATCCAAAATGACCATTCGAGAGTCTTAATGAGGCGACAGATGCAGCTGATCCCAGCCTCCTAAGGGGATTGGAATCTCCCAAACTATTTCAAGTCAGTCGAGCAAGGGAGATAATTTTCTTGACTTCCTATGCTCTTCATCACGAAGTCTCGCCTATATAATTCTGAACCCCTTGAACCCCACTTAAATACAGTAAATCTGGGGTTTACAGGGGTAAACCTTGTTTTACTTATTTCTGCTCTGAAATATAGACTGTGGCTACTCGTTAGAACCACCTCGATGAGGCGGTTCTAACGAGTACCCACACTCTATATTTTGAACAGAAATAAGAAAATTATCACAATTTTTCATTTGAAAAGTGTCATCTTTTGGCGGTAAAAAATACAATGTATTTGTATAGGCGTGTTTTCGTAATGTTTCCAACGCGTTTGATTGGTTTGAAGTAACGACCGTGCCATTAAACTCTATTATGGTCATATCGAGTCGGTCAGTTTACCATTCAGGCAGGGATCATCATACATGTACATAAGCGGATAATCAGTGCAGTGTACATACTTTCGGAAGAAACTGATAACTGCCCTTCTTGAAGAAGCGGAAAGTGGTCTTAATGTAAAAATTATAATCTGCACATACCAGTTAACGTACACGTTACAGGCGGATGGCTCCAGCTGTCGTCCTCTAGACATGTGATCACACTGGTACCCGACATTCTGTATCCGTAGTTACACGTCATTTCCGCAATGTCACCGACCTCAGTTCCGCCAACGCTTATGGTTCCGTGCACTGGTTCCGGTGGAACGGGGCAGTCTGAAATAAAAACATGGTGGTTCAGATGTACAAAACTAACAATGTCGTTAGTTAACGTGTCATTAAAACATTAATCATTTTATATGGCGATAGTAGTGGTAGTAGTAGTTTTGTTTGTTTGATTTGAGGTTTAACGTCCCCGTCAACACTGTAAAGTAGAAATGGAGGCAATCATCAGGAATCGATACAATCAACCCACGGCTCCACAAAGATTCTTTTGGAGACGTTGCTTTAAAGTAGGTAGTTAGGTTTTGTTTGTTTGATTTGAGGTTTAACGTCCCCGTCAACACTATAAAGGTCATTTTGGAGACGTTGCTTCCAATTTTGTTGGACTTTTACCCGACATTGAGCCCTGTCGCCCAATGAAACCAATATGGTTTATAAGCATGGACGGTCCGACTCGCACCGCTAGGCCTGGGCAGGCTTAGATCATCTAAGCGGTTTACCAGTACTCGTGTGCGGTCGGTTTCAGCTCTGCGTGGAAGCATCATACAGCCCATATATTTCTTCAAGCCCCAATGGGCGGGGGCAAGGTAGTACAAGTAGTAGTAGTAGTAGTAGATGTCTGCAAACATCTCATCAGCAAATGCAGAACTGTTTTTTTTTTTTTTAATTATATCGCTTTATGTAAGTTTAAAAATTGTCACGAATTTCTCATAGAATCTGTTATTTCAGTGCCTTTGGCGCTTTGATTCTTTTCTGGACCCTTGGGAACTAAAGAACAAGCTGGCTCGTCTTGGTAAACGGCCGGCGCACAACAAATGTCCTCCTACAGCATCACGAAAAAACGCCTATATAATTTTGACCCCCTTTAACCCCACTTTTATATAGAAAACTTTGGTTTTCAAAGGCAAACCTTACTTTTCTTATTTCTGCTCTCAAATATAGATTGTGGGTACTCGTTAGAACCGCCTCACCGAGGCGGTTCTAACGAGTACCCACAATCTTTAATTTAAGGAAAAAATAAGAAAAAAAAATCACAATTTTTCATCTTTTTTTTTTTTGTCTCTTCGGCGGTAAAGTTTATCATGTATTTGTATAGTCGTGTTTTCCTAATGGGTATGAACATTTGCGGCTACCCATCACGTGAACATGTCCGTGAAATGAACACCCCACTTAACCCAAATTTATATAGAGAAAACTTGGGTTAACGGGGGTATACATTATTTTTCTTTTTAATGTTCCCAGACATAGGTTGTGAGTACTCGTTAGAACCGCCTCAATGAGGCGGTTCTAACGAGCACCCACAACATATGTTTGAACCGCCTCAATGAGGCGGTTCTAACGAGCACCCACAACCTATGTTTGCAGTATGAATAAGCAAATTGTCGCGGATTTTCATCAGAAAAATAGCCATTTTGGAGATATGAAAAAAATGCATTACATCGCACGAGTGTGTTATCGCAATGAAACATTCAGATGAGTCTGCGCAGTAAAACAGCCTGCCTAACCACAGCCCTCGCTTTCTAATTGACCCAATTCCTCCACTAATGAAAAGCCAAAACATTACCGGAAGTTCCATCGAACAAACCTGGTCAGAACATCCGCTGGTCAATTATAGTAAAACCCGTCATAGTGGCCACCTCTATTAAGCAAGCAACCTGCCTTAAGCATGCAGGAATTCGGTTTCCAAAGAAGAAAAAAAAACATTACATTTCACCTGTATTAAGCAAGCACATGTCGAATATCCTTTAGGTGCTGGCTTAATTCAGGTTGGACTGTATTTATTGTTCTTCAGTCTGCCTGACCTTTACAGAAAAGCTCTTTTTCGCTTTGTGCGTCCTTTTAGCCAACAATATTCGATTTGCGGCATTGATTTTGTCTTGCGATATGTAACTACAAACGGATGAATAATTCCATAATGGAATAAAACTCGGAATAATGAGATTTCGTGCTTCCTGCAAATTGGAAAACGAAGTACTTAGAACATCCTGGGAAATATGTCGCATGGATTCAATGTTAGGCGCCGAAACACAACAAATAGTACAGTGAATGTGTCAACAAATCAATTCACCTTATTTGCATTATCTGCTGGTTCCCAGTCTGAAGGTTATCAGTGTTGGAAAAACAGGTAACCAGACCCCCCTGACCTTTTAAGGTCAGGGGGGTCTGGTTACCTGTTTTTCCAATATTGAAAATGTGCAAGCTGGGAGCCAGCAAATAATGCTAATATGGTGAATACGAAAGAAGCATTTGTGAGAGAGCATAAGTTAGTTGCTCTTCCGAAACTCTATCGGATGCGCGTCTGACTGTTGATCATTTGTTTTGTTTGATTTAAGAAATAATCTCCACGTACCGTGTGTTATCGTGATTAACACACGGTGTTGGAGGGCAGATTGCGAAATATTAATTCACGACGGCGAAGCCGGAGTGAATTAATATTCGCATCTGCCCGACAACACCGTGTGTTAATCACGATAACACACCGGGTGCGTGGAAATTATTTCGATTCTAACATGATGCTAAACTGAAATACAGTAGTAACAAAGCGTTATCTTGGGGACTATTTTGCAGCGGATGTCGACAGAAGGAAATGTTTACATGCAACGTCACGATGACGCCAAATTGCACGCACCACGTTGACGACGTGAATTATCGCATATTTGCAAACGCTGACGTTTCCACTGGGTTCAATGGGAAAAACGTTAACGTCATGTTAGAATTGAAGTTAACGTCCCCGTCAAAACTGTAAATGTCATTTTGAAGACGTTGTATCCAATTTTGTGGGACTTTTACCCGACATTGAGATGAAATGACACCTCACGCCCTGTCGCCCAATGAAACCAATAGGGTATATAAGCATGGGCGGTCTGATTCGCACTACTTTGCCTGGACAGGCTTAGATCATCTAAGCGGTTTAGCAGTACTCGTGTGCGGTCGGTTTTGGATCTGCGTGGAAGCATCATGAAACCAATCTATTTCTTCAAGTCCGATGGGCGTGGGCCGAGAGCATAAGTTAGTTACTCTTATAATGTAGCCAGCCTCCGTAACTCTGTCGCATATGCGTCTGACTGATGATCAGAAGATCACGGGTTCGATACCTGTCGGGGCGCAACATTATGTTTGGAGATGTACGGTTGACCCCACCCCCCCCCCTCACACACACACAACCAACCCCTACCCCATTCCAGCCACCATAAACAAATGCACCCCTCCTAATGCAGCAGAACACGTTTATCGCATACTACTTGTACATGAAAATCTAGGAGACGGGGTTGCAAGAAAGTGTAGTTCGAGTTGGACCGTCTCTGCATGTAAAGCATATTAGTTTAATTGGGCGGCAGTGCTTGGGATGCCATTTCATCTCAATGTCGGGTAAAAGTCCCACAGCATTGGAAGCAACGCCTCCAAAATGTCCCATACAAGGTCGACAGGGACAGGGTAACATTTGGTTTTTTGCAGTTCACAACGCTTGTCGTTTAAAGCAGAATTGTGCAGTTTCTAAAACAAAAAAGCCTGAATAAGTGCATTAGAATCGGGATATCCGTATCCAAAATTGTCATTTGGGGAGGTAAATCGTCGGTGTTACGGCCGCAAATTCCGTTTTACGACAGTGCATATGAGGTTTTATTCAATCACTGTATATCAAACACGTTAAAATATTCGATTTTTACCCAGTCGCTGGGTAAGATCAGTAGGGTAAGAACATAATTTCTATCCTAGGCTAAAAATACGGATTTCCTTATCTGTTGTGCAAGAATAATTCTCTAGTCCTCTTGAATCATTGATTCAATAATATTTAGGGGCCACTAATGAGGCCTAATTGGCCAAAACTAGCTAGATCTAGTCTGGCCCAAAACTAGATACATTTTTTTCCGTTATGTGGTGTATTTCTTCTTTCAAAGGATAAAGCTTATAAAGTACATAATCAAAGGGTTCATGCAGATATGGTCAATTTTTTGGCGAGACAGTGATTATCTTATTCCGCTGCTCAGATAGGAAAGTGGCGTGCAACTGTGAATTGTAATAGAAAATGCTGGCGGAGGACAATGCTATAATATATTGCGTAAAGTAAATTACAAGATTGGCCGATTGTCAATTTGTCTCACGCTATATGAAACAGACTGGTGCTATCCCCAAACAACGGCGTCTGGGCATGGCAAATTCTTAGACTAGAATTCAAATATGTGTCCACCGATGACTCCGATCAGGTTGCGCATACGCGCAGCCTGATCGGAGTCGTCGGTGTTCACTTGAGTCTTCTACAACCTTCAGGCAATTCTATACAGTGAAATTCCGCTATTAAGACCATTTAAAATTAACAATAATTCCGCTATTAAGGCAATCTAAAATTAACAATAATTCTGCTTTAAAAAGCTTATTTTGAAGGGTGCACTTAATGTTTCTTTGTGTTTTCTGCCAACAGTGTCCTCTGGCTAGAGACCACCTTTGGGACTGTTCAAAAGTGGTCTTAAAGACATTTTTTGAACAGACCAAAAGGTTGACCACCTTTGGGACTGTTCAAAAGTGGTCTTAAAGACCACTTTTGAACAGTCCCAAAGGTGGTCTTACTATAGGAGTTTTACTGTACTTTGTTGATATGTCTCCGCTGATTTGCGTTGGGTGAGGAAAATATGTCGTGTATCTTGCGTCACTAGGGCGTCCAACAGATATTGGCTTACAGTTGGGCAAGGCCTGTTGTCCTTGCAACAGGTAAAGGTAAAAGGAGGCGTTTTTGTTTTAAATTCTACACTTCTTTAATTGTCCGTTTTCTCCTGTCCCTCAACGCCCCCCCCCCCCCCACCCCCCACCCCCCGTGTATTTTAGCTCCAAGACAATCAATCAACCTTCTACCAAAGAGAGATTAGAAGCCTTCGTGGTGTACTTGATAAGCTACTCGCCTCATAAACCAGGGGTCGTGGATTCGTTCGCGGGTTTTCCAGACTTTCGGATGAGTCTTTAAAACGAGGTCCCGTCTCCGTATGACCCTAGCTGTTGGTGGGACGTAAAACACAAACTCACTCCACCAAAGAGAGACTCACACGTCAACCCTTGTAGCCTCCCGGAGAAAGGGAGAAAAATGACAGAAAAGTAGCAGAGTTAGTGAAAGAGAAGGGTCAGGAGAGAAAGGGGAATATATGATTGAATATGTTTTGGTACCGGTATACATATGTATGAAATTCAAGTAGAATTCCAAGAGACACGAAGGACTTCATCGTTTCAGCCGTGTTCAGCCCCTTTGTGTTCCCATTACGAAAGCATCCCCGTGTGACATAAAGTAATCTTTCTTATCTCCAAAATTGTTACTGTACCTTTTTTTTTCTACAAACTTAGGCTGTGTGTGCTCTTTAGGACCGCATGACTGAGACGGTTCAAACGAGGCCCCTCAGCCTATGCATCATGAAAGCACACCTATATAATTTTGACCCCCCCCCCCCCCAACTCTCAGTTTTATATAGTAAATCTTGAGTTTACAGGGGAATTTTTTTTTCTTATTGCTGCTAAAACACATATTTTAGGGGTGCTAAAAATACCCAAAATCTATGTTTAGGGCAGAAATATGAAAAATATTGGATTTTTTATCGGAAATATGGCAAAATTCCCAGTATACATGGATATGCTTGTTTTCGCAATGTCTTGCAGCAGAGATAAGTAAAATAATGTATACCCCGTTAACCCAAGTTTTCTCTATATAAAGTGGGGTTTAGAGGGTACTTGTTAACGTTATTTTCCACTAAACTTTCATGACTTTTGCTATTATCACGATAACGAGTCCGTGAAACGAAGACCCATCTAAAACCCACTTTATATGGAGAAAACTGGGGTTTATGGGGGGGGGGGGGGGGTAAACATTATTTTTCTATTTTTATTCCAAGACAAGGTTGTGAGTACTCTTTAGAACCGCCTCACTGAGGCGGTTCTAACGAGCACCCACAATCTACCTTGAAAGCAAAAATAAGAAAGATATTACAATTTTTCCTTATATTTGTGATTTCTGACACCATGTTGGAAGCCATTATTTCACACGGGCATGTTTCCTAATGTCTGAGCTTGTCGTAAACCTCGAAGACAGGTTTTTTATTTGTCAGGCCTCAATTGTCATACGTTATTTATGCAAATACCGTGAATTGGCTGAATTATTTCACTTCCTCCGCTGTAATTTATACTTCTGATTAGCACAACAAGGCACTTTCCTGTCGGATATTTGATATTAAAGCGCAACATTGCCTGCGACAGCTATCTGCGGAATTCAGAATCAGAATTGATCAATGACATTCACTTTCATGGCATCCTACGATATTCAAATCACCAAATCTCCTAAAATAAAAATCAAAAATAAGTTCCTTTAAGAGCAATGAAAACATTCATAAGAAAGAAAATGGGTCATACTACGTAGTTTCGGCTAATACAGCCTCATCAGTGACCCTGCAATGATCCGGCAAAGAAAGCCAGAGGAAACATACTGCAATTTTGCGAATTTCGAATAGGCAGTCGATTCAAAGACTGATATAAATCAAAATGGGGTCCAAATAATTAAAAGCCTGTCTAGAATATGAGTCTAAACCAATAATTTATTTCTGATTTCTCAGAATATTCACGCTGATCTCAAAGGACCAAAAGTAAAATATAAACTGCACTATGGTTGATGTACGGGGAGACGTTTTACGGCCGCCACACGGCACAACACCAGCTCCAGTGAAGGCAAATAAAAATAAAAAATGAGTTCCTTTAAGAGCAATAAAAGGCGGTTAACTTAGCGACGCTGTCCTCTTTGTCTAGAAGGGCATTCATTTGCTGTTTGATTTGATGTTTTACGTCGCCGTCAACACTGTAAAGGTCATTTTGGAGACGTTGCTTTCAATTTTGTGGTACTTTTACCTGACATTCAGATGAAATGACATTTCAAGCCATATAGCCCAATGAACCCAATGGTTCACCAGTACTCGTGTGCGGCCGGTTTCAGCTCTGCGTGGAAGCATCATACAGCCCATCTATTTTCTCAAGCCCCGATGGGCGGGGCCGTGACCGTCTAAAGTCTGGGGGAAATTTGGACCTTTATAAATGCCAGTTCTTACAGTTGATGTCTTGAAAATCAACGTATGATTATTTCTACAGCGCCTTAATGGGGGACCAAGTCATTCGCTGGAATCTGGTAGCCACTTTTAGACCTTTGCATAAGCTTGAATGAAAGCTTGTCGCTCCGCATTATCTTGAGACTCTCCCATCGTAAAACGTGTATAATTATGCACGCGCAATTAATTTAACAGAATGATATTATGTCCGTGAAATGAGCACACCTTTAAATCACACTTTATATAGACAAAACTGGGGTTTCCGGGGGTATACAATGCGTTGTTATTTGTTATTTGTTGTCTTCAATGAATGTTTTGGTAACAAAACAACCTCCAACTGCCACATGCACGTTTGTCTTGTCTCGGGCAAAAGTGCATGGGGTCGCTCTCGGCGCCTCGGGTTAGTTAAAGTTATTTATCATATGACGTCGCGTCTGAGAGTGTAATAACGCCATGTAATATTTTCGATAATCCACTAGTGGATTAAATATGCAAATTAGCTAGATACGTCCCGTAACGTTACATGTACGTCGTCCTTAACGACGTCGCGTTTACTAATGGCGGAATTTTGACATTTTTGTAAACAATCGTGAATAAAATGGTATTTTAAATGGAATATGATAAATAGAATCTTGCATTCGTGCTCATGTATTATTGAATTTATTAAACTCGTTGAGAAAAAGGGATAAAATGCTCGGCAAAGCCTCGCATTTTATCCCTTTTCCTCAACTCGTTTAATAAATTCAATAATACATGAGCACTTATGTAAGATCCTCTATAACTATGCTCCAAACACCCATGAAATAAGTGTATAATATTCTTAATGGGCCACTCTTTCGTATAAACACTGTTTCGTATGGCGATTCAATTAGGACCATAGTCAGTTATTGGAAAAACATGTTCATTTTTTGGCGTACTTTCCAAAATACGATTTATTTCTTGACATATATTGCCATTCATCAGTACAATGGCGCCAAGAACTAGCATTTTCATTAACGCTGTATCCACCGTAATAGCAGACATTTCATTTTAATCATCAGGTCGTACGTCAGCAATTTATCAATTTTTATCAAAAACGTGAAATAGCTGAAATAAAGAGCATTTTGAAATTCAACATACGCTCACAAATATATTTCTTGAAATAGTATTGTATTCATATGGCACTTATTGAAGCATGTGCGAAATTCACGACAAAGACGATCTAGAAAAACTACAGTTATATACTGTATTAACATACCACATGTTCCTTCAACAACAGAACCCCACGGGGAGAAGGGGACTTAAGCATTCTTCTATTTACAGAGCAGTCGCTTTATAACGACAGTATTTGTTCCCTATTATCGTGCCGTTATAATGAGCTTCCATCAGAGACATCAAAGGGAAAGAAACACAAACATAAAACAACTGACCCCAATGGAAACATCAACAGCGGAAAGCCAAATGACAGTTACTGTCCCACAAAATGGCCAACCGGCTATCCAAAATAAATAATATAAGCGACACCACACCCAAAGACAAACTATAACAAAAATTAACCGCGACAGAAGAACCGCCTTGGAACAGTCAGCGGATACGAATTCCACTGGGTGGCTTAAATCGATTTTACGTGGCCACGATCCTCGCCCTTACTTCCGTCGCGATTTAGACAACAAATTTGTTGAGTCCGCATGAATGCCTCCTAACTCATCAGTGCAACATCTCAGTGAACACAAAAATCAAACAACCACAGAGACGAAACAACGGTGAGGACTCGACAGCAAGAAACCACTGAAAATCCGGAGCAAAAGAAAACCAACATTTAGACTCCGATGAGCCAAACAAGAGACAGAGTGTCAGGCACCAACCAACGTTACATTGAATTAGATCACTCTAATTCTCAGTAAGCCTTTACGCTGGAACCGTCATAGAATCTGAGGCCTGATCCACCGGCGTGCAATTAAAGAGGGAAGCAAAGTTGTCAACCGTGACTGGATTAACTACGATGCATGCCGTCTGTCGTATAACATTTATGTTATACCCATTCTTTTTATATCGAATAATGATTTTACGAAATTGGGTGCTGAAGTCATTGCGGTTATATATTTGTCTGAATTTGTATACTAAGTCACCATAAAATTCGGGTTCCGATAGACCTTGTTGCAGAAGAGATTTATGTCCAATATTGAATTTTGAAATTCAATCAGAATGACGTCTATAAAATTTTGAAAAGGCTTTGCGTAGTTTATGGTACCGATGATCCTGATTAAGAAGTTAAGCCTTTAAAATTTTATTACGAGTGTTGAAGTCAGATACATGACTACACACTCTGGCAAATCGAACTAGAGCGCGCAGTCGATGGCATGCCATCGCAAATCCCCACGTTTTCTGTCAAAATTTGACCTTTTGACCCCTCCCCAGGGCCCCTGGGGGCGGGGACAAAAAAAAAATGTGCTCTTGCGCAAGCCATTCATGTAAGCAACTCGCATACCAAATTTGGTTGAATTCCGGCTAACGGTTTAGGAGGAGATAGCCGGACAGACAGACGGACAGACGGACGGACGGACGGAGGCGATAACAATATCCCAACGTTTCGTTGAAAAACGTAGAAATAATTAATTGCGAAATATAAACGCCATAGGATGGCGCACGAGGAACATCACCAGCCAAAAAAAGGAAAATTTACAATCTCATAATTAAAATCATCGCGTTTATCATAAATTTTGCAAGAAACAAACCCATCTACAATAGATTGATGTAAATCCAAAAACGGGGCCTCGGTATCCGAAGAATTTGCTTTATTTAACTTAAGTTCTTGGGGGTAAATTTGAATGATCAAACCATCGAAATAGGTATTATCAATATTTAATAAATCATCCAAATATCTAGAAGTGGAGCTAAACGCTTCAATGATTTCAGAGTCTGGTTTTCAACAGAAAAGGGACATCATGAAGTCTCTCTCACAACAAAACATAAACAGATTAGCCACAACTGGTGTGCAATTAGTACCCACCGGAATTCCCACAACTTGTCTAAAAAACTTGGTACCAAATCTTATGTAAATATTCTCAATCAGAAAGGTGAGAGCTTCACACACTTTCTGACATGACCGTAAAGTATATTTTTTATGCTCTTCAGAAGTGAAAAAAAGCATTCCTTACATTACATGCAAGATAGAGGGTGTTTTGCCTATGAAATGTCCGTTCAATTAAATCATTACGTTTAACTTTATCTTTTATTGTTTTTGAACACAAATTTTAGGGTCAACATTTAGGACTGTCCATATGGTGAACGTAAATGCTAGGACGGACGAACAAACGGATTAACAGACAAACGGACGGAAACTTGATCTTATGTGGACCTAACTAAAACTCAAATTACCCAAATTTATTTTCAGAATTTCTATAACAGTAATGATATTCGAAAATGTCCATTTGCATCACGTAGACACGTCTATATTTTGACCCCCTTTAACCCCACTTTTATATAGTAGAACTGGAGTTTACAGGGGTTAACCTTGTGTTTTTATTTAATAATAAACATATCAAAAATATTCATCTTAAATGTTTCGGTTTTTCGGCGGTTAAGTTTACAATGCATTTGTATAGGCGTGTTTTCGCAATGTGTGTTAAAATGGACATAAACAAAAATGAAGACAAATGATATACTGCAACGTTTATTGGGCATGTATTGTAAAGTAAACATCTGTCAATTTGTCATGCGATTTTTACATGCTTTTGTTGTGCTATATTTATTTATTATAAGGAAAAAAAACTTCCTTTCGTAGAAAAATCTTCCCTTTTTTGAAAGGAACCTTCCTTTCGCGAAATGGTTCCTTTCACTCTTTAGACCAACCGCGTGAAATTAGGTCAAAATAGCTATTCACCGCAGCACTGACAGAATTCACTAGAAAAACAGTTATACTTTTGACGTTTGGTCATTAAAGGACAAGACTATTTAAGAACAAAGGTGAGTAAGCCGAAACTGTATATACTTTTCATTCATGTCTCACATAAAAAATGAACAAAAAAAAAATCATTCGGTAAACTGTCGTATTTGTTGAATGGATTTATTTATGCAAATCAAGGGCCAATGAAATGGACATCTTCTCGAATATTTATGCAAATCATTGACAAATGAAATGGTCTTCTCGAACATGCGGTTTTATTGACCAATGAAATAAAGAAAAATTGTAGGACAAATCCAAAAACATAACGGCTACGCCGAAAAATGGATATTCAAAAGTTAAACCTCGGACCTCGCCCGCCCGCCCTCTCGGACTATTTTCTGAAAAAAAAAAAAAAAAAAAAAAAAAAAAGGCAAATAATGTTTTTAACGAGGAAATGCCTTTTACGTACTTTAAGTGGCCGATTTTATTGAACGCATGGCTCACTGATTTAACCTTTTAGACCTCTCATCAATATAGTTAGTACTAAATCTCTGTAAATGCGTTCTCGTGTTTCAAACCTCAACCGGAAAAGATTCAGTTGACAATGCTCATCTCCGGTAAACGGTAATCTTACAAGATTTTCCTTTCTGGGCTATAGATTTTATCGATTCTCCATGCACATAATTATCAACACGATAAAAAGTCCGTGGAACGAAGTCTCCCCACCCCCGCCACTAAACCCCACTTTATATAGAGAAGAGTGGGGTTTACGGGGGTATACATTATATGTCTTATTTTCGCTCAAAAACATAGATTGTGGGTAATTGAGGCGGTTCTAACGAGCACCCACAATCTATGTTGAAAGCAGAAATAATAAAGATGTTATCATTTTTACCTAATATTTATCATTTTCTGACACCATGTTGGGCGCCAAATATTAGATGCATTGGTTACAGCAACTGTTACAGAGTGTATGGGAAAAACTGTTTTCCTTAGAGTGTTTATATTCTGAGTAAATAATACTATCAAGTCGTTAGTACTTTTTACACATCACAATGACACGCCAGTATAATTTTGGACCCCATAAGACCAAGTTTATACAGGAAAACTGCGGCTTACGTCATTTTTTTCTTATTTCTGATCAAAACCATAGATTGGGGATACACGTTAGAACCGGTCTAACGTGTTCGCACAGCCTACACTTGGAGCAGAAATATAAAAAATATCAGATTTTTTATCCGAAAATGTTCTCTTTGTTTCTGGTGGTAAACGTTTTCAATGTATTTGAATTGGCGTGTTTTCGTTATGATATTTTCAACTACAATATAAACATCGAATATCCAGTTGCGTGCCTGAATCTTATTTGGTCACTGAAACTGACGAACATTGTCTCGCCATCAATATAATAAACTAAAATATCCATTAAGAAGTCTAAGACCATATTCTCAGTTTACCATTAAAATAGACGATAAATCTTAGATTCTGTATTCGTCATGTACAGTTAGATTAAGCCAGCACAGAATAACGGACCAAGTTGTGTTCCCTTTCCCGAAATATTATTTTCAATAAAAGCCACATGGCATGGGTTACCATCGACTAAAACAGTCAGTAGCAAAGCCGTCGGCGGCGGGCCGGCGGGTCAGGCGAGCACCGGACCACCGTGTTGGTCGAGCATGCTTTCGGGGACGTTAAACCTCAAATCAAACAAACAAACATCAAAAGTACCCCATTAAATGTGTTTTGTTAATGCAATTAACAATTACTCTCGTTTCACCTGGAAGCCTGTCCATTGTGTGAAAACAAAACAGCCACAACAGTAACACGTCGTGTCAAAAACAGAAATGAAGGCCATCACGTGATCAATTGTGAAATGAACACCCCACTAAACCGCAGTTTATATAGAGAAAACTTGGGTTTACAGGGGTAAATTTGTTTTTCTTATTTCTGCTCCACTACATAGGTAATGGGTGTTCGTTAGAACCGCCTCAATGAGGCGGTTCCAACGAGCACCCACAACCTATATTTGGAATACAAATCAGGAAATTATCACAAGTTTTCATCGGAAAATAGCCATTTTGGATATGTGAAAAATGCACTATGTCGCACGGGTGTGTTATCGTGATGCAAAGATCAGGACCCAACATCTCCCATAAGAGACACTAAAGGGTAGGAAACACGGACAGGAAATAACTAAATCCCAATGAAAACATCATAAGCGGAGAGCCAAAACGACAGTAACTTTCCCCAAAATAGCCAAACGGCTATTCAAAATATAAAAAAGGTATAAACAATACATACATGCAAAGTCAAACTATGATAAAAATAAGCCGCAACAGCAGAACCGCCTTAGAATGGTCCGTAAAAAGCATTTCACTGTGGTGGGGAAGGGGATTAAATCGAATTTACGTGGCCAGAGTCATCGCCCTTGGTTCTGTCGCGGCCTTGAAAAATAGTTTTTTTTTTTTTTTTTTTCCTTTTATCAATCCGCATGAAGGCTTTCTAACTCAATAGTGCTACATCACCGAGAACACAAAAATCAAAACAGCTACACGATAAGAACTCGACGATAAGAACTGGACAGCATGAAGTAACTGAAATGCTGGAGCAAAACAAAACCGACAGTTGGACTCCGGTTGGCCTGAGCGGCAGAAAAAGAGCATCAGGTACCAACCGACATTACATGTACCTAAACATTTTATGTAAGCCTTTACGCTGGAGCCGCCAAAGATATAAGGCCTGAACCGCCGGCGGCAATTTAAGAGGGGCGCAGAGTTGGGTTGACTACTCGCATGAGTCTGTGTTGGCAAAGACACATCGTCTGCTTAGTGCAATAACGGTGTAACTGCCGTTACACCGTTATTGCACTAAGCAGACGACATGTCTCATGAGCTGACTCATTTCAATTATTAATCAGGAGAGGTTGTTTAACGGTTAGCGTCTCAAATCAGTGGAAGAATTTGTTTGTTTGTTTGCTCTGGGATTTAACGTCCCCGTCAACACTGCACTGGGGTTTATCGGGGCATACATTATTTTTCTTATTTCAGCTCCAATACATAGGTTGTGGGTACGCGTTAGAACCTCATCATTGAGGCGGTTCTAACGAGCACCCACAGCCTCTGTTTGCAGTATTAACAAGAAAGAACAATATTTAGGATTTTCATCAGAAAAAAAAAACGGTTTGGAGAAATGAAAAAAAATGCACTATGCTGCCTGGGTGTGGTATCATAATGACGATTTTCACACAGTCATGTTCGAGAAAACGTTTTCGCCTGACGCGACTCTAAAATAAAATCCGATTTTAGGAAAGGATTTTTTTCTCTGTTTGCTCCAAAAGAGACAGTCTGAAGGAGGCCTTAATTGACATTTAATTCTTACAATAAAACAGCAATACACCGGCGCCATCAATAAGCCATTCAGAAAAGTAGCCATTTTGATGATGAGAAAAATGCACTATGTCGCACTGGTGTATTATCGTAATGTAAAGGATTTTTTTCTCTGTTTGCTCCACAATATACAGTCTGAAGGAGGCCTTAATTGACATTTATTTCTTACAATAAAACAGCAATACACCGGAGCCGTCAATAAGCTATTGCAGAATAAATCAAAGAGGCGGTTCTAACGAGCACCGACAACCTACATGTATGTTTGGAGTTAGAATAAGTATAATATTACATATATATATATTCAGAAATGTAGCCATTTTGGAGATGCGAAAGAATGCTTTATATCGCACGTGTGTTTTATCGTAATGCCATTTGGGCCTTTGACGTTTTGAGCAACGTCGTGTGCCCGCTGGGGCATGCTACGTTTTACACTGTCAAGCGCACAGGCTCATATATTTCTGCTTTCATAAATCACGGATCATATGTGTCCGACGATAGGTATACATGTAGACCCCGGGACACGTCCACTGACAAAGATCAACATATTTTTTACCAACTGATAAATACAAATTCAATGGTGCACATGTAAAATGGCCTTCATCTTGTACAACAATGATCTAGTCTGAGCACATGCTATCTAACAGACCTATTTTCTGCTATTAATTCCTATTGAAATTTAATTAAGTTACAAGATAAGTCGATAAATATAATCATATCCGAGAGGAATATCCAATGAGTCTGTTAGACGTATTGATTTGTGACATGGGCCACGTCATGAGAATACAACGAAGCCATTTTTGGTCGACTGATTATCAATCGACCCAAAATGATTTACTACATAAGCTTCCCGCTTACTTTTGTCCACGAGACTATCGCTTACTACAAAATGCAGGGAATGATTGTATATAGCAGCAATAGTCTTCTCCATGTGACGTCAAAGCTCTGTGTGAAAAGTAAATCTGGAATGGGCTCATGGACTAGATCATTGGCAAGCAGTGTAGAACAAGATTGCTTCTACACTGTTTACGTTCAGCCTACTCCCACGAATAACTGATCAAACAGTGCTCTCAGTGCGTTGATTATAACAATATTGTTGGAACCGTGTTAGTTAAGCACTCATATCATATTTAAACAAAATGTATAAATATATAGAAAAAAATACCATTTACGGTCATTTTTCCAGATTATCTATACAGTTACGGATATGTATGACCATTTTATCTTGCACACCAGAAAATGAAATCCTTGATTTTTCACTGGGATAGAAAATTATGTTCTGACCCTGTGTTCCGACCATAAATCGATTATAACAGCGTGTTTGATAAATGCACTGGTTGAAAACGACCTCGAATGCGCCGTCGTTAACGTTGACATCACAACAAGTTTCGTGACGTCACTAAATATTCCTGAAGTTTCATCACAATATGGCAGACGTCGGTAACCAAAGTGACTGCAGCATAAAAATCCGCGCTAAGAAATGGAAGGTATGCAAGAAAAAGAATCCTATATGGGTGTGAGGGGTGGATAGAAAATTCCGTCCCTCGGGATCACTGTCCGGCATCACTCGACTAGCCTCGTGATGCCGGACAGTGAACCATGGGACGGATTTTTCCATCCACCCCTCACACCCGTATAAGATTCTTATATTCTTGCACACCAGACAAGGGAATCCGTGATTGTACCCTGGGATAGAAATTGATGTTATGACCCTGGTGTTCCGACCCCAAATCGAATATAATCGCGTGTTTGATAAATGCACTGGTTGAATACAACCTCATGCGCGGCGTCGTCATGCGTGACATCACTAAACAATCCTGTTGTGTCATCACAGCAGCATTAAAAATTCGCAATAGAAATGGAAGGTATGCAAGAAAAGGAATCCAATATGGGTGTGAGGGGAGGATAGAAAAATCCGTCCCTCGGGATCACTGTCCGGCATCACTCGGCAAGCCTCGTGATGCCGGACAGTGTCCCTCGGGACGGATTTTTCAACCCACCCCTCACACCCATATAAGATTCTTATATGCTATAATATACATACAGTTTATATACATGTAATATTATGGTCTTTTTATGTACAATCTTACATTTGAGAAATCTATTCGCCAACATGGTAATTTGTTTTATTTCTGTTGAGGTGTTACGTCTCCATCACCATTATATACGTCATTTTGTAGACGTTGCTTCCGTTTTTGTGGGACTTTTACCCGACATTGAGATGAAATGACATCTCAAGCCATACCACTTCCATAAAACAAATCTAAGGTTTAAGGAGCACTCAGACCCGCACCACTTTTCCTGGGCAAATTCTAAACGGTTTACTAGTACGCAAGTTCTGTCGGTTTCAGCTCTGCGTACCCAGCCGTGTAATATCCATATCGTGTTATAATTAACCGCGTTATAACACCTGATTTCGTGGTTTGCGACCAGGTGCTAAACAAACTGTGCTGCCCAGCTACATTGTACTCAATGACTAGCAGGGTTCTTTTGTGGGCGGGTCGGGCGTGGATTTACTGCCCTTTCAAAAGCCGTCGTCGTTGTGTGACGGCCGACTATGTTAACACGCTTAAACAGGAGCTTGGTGGTACTAAGGCCTATGAACTCCAGCCTTTAGCTGAAGAGAGAGCTAAAGTAGATGAACATATTTGTCATTCAACCACCAAGTTTGCTGTGTGTGTTACAGAAGGCCAAGACATGCGTCCTACGCTATACTGGTTACCAAAACGTCATGAAAGACATTACAAAGCACGGTTTATTGCAAATTCTAGCTCTTGCACTACCACTGAACTTTCTAAATTATTAACTTCCTGTCTTACTGCTATTAAAACGCATGTGATTAAATACTGTGATAAAGTCTTTGAAAGATCAGGAAGAAATCTGGTTTGGTCTAAAAAAATTCGAATGAGGTTTTAAATAAATTGAAATCCAGACATTTTCGTGCTTTAAGTCTGTCTACTTACGATTTTTCCACTCTTTACACTACACTCCCTAATAATCTTATAAAAGAAAAGCTTAATGCTTTAATTGAATGGGCTTTTCACAGAGAAGATTATCTCTATCTTGCATGCAATGTCAGAAATGCATTTTTCACTTCTAAAAAGCATAAGAATTATACACTTTGGTCATGTCAGAAAGTATGTGATGCCCTCACCTTTCTACTTGACAATATTTATATAAGATTCGGTACTAAGTTATTTAAACAAATTGTGGGTATTCCGATGGGTACGAATTTCGCCCCTCTTGTGACTGAACTGTTATTGTATTGTTATGAAAGAAACTTCATGTTGTCGCTTTCTATTGATTACCAATCTGAAATTATTGAAGCTTTTAGGTCTACTTCTAGATATTTAGATGATTTATTAAATATTGCCAATACTTACTTTGACGGTTTGATCAATCAGATTTATCCGCTAGAACTTCAGTTAAAAAAAGGCAAATTCCTCTAATACCGAGGCCCCCTTTTTTGATTTACATTTATCTATTGTAGGTGGATTTGTTTCTTGCAAAATTTATGTTAACGTGAGGATTTTGATTTCGAGATTGTAAATGTTCCTTTTTTGGACGGTGATGTTCCTCGTGCGACATCCTACGGGGTTTATATTTCGCAGTTAATTCGATTCACTACAGTGTCTAGTCATGTATCCGACTTCAACACTCGTAATAAATTATTATTCGCTAAACTTCTTAATCAGGGGTATCGGTGTCATAAACTACGAAAAGCCTTTCTAAGTTTTATAGACGTCATTCTGATTTGGTTTCAAAATTCAATGTTGGACTTAAAACACTACTGCAACACGGCCTATCGGAACCCGAATTCTATGGTGACTTAGTATATAAATTTAGAAAAATACATGCCTGTAAGGACTTTAGTACCCAATTTCGTAAAATCGTTCGTCGATATATAAAGATTGGGTACAACATAAATGTTATAAAACAGACTGCATGCATGGTGGTTAACCCAATCACGGTTGGCAACTTTGCTTCCCTCTTTGATTGCACACCGGTGGGTCGGGCTTAAGATTATATGACCGTTCCAGCGTAAAAACATTTATGGAATTTTATTTTAGTATTCTTTATGTTGGTTGGCGCCTAATGCTCCGTCTTTGGTCGGGCCCCTCGGAGTCTAACTGTTGGTTTTCTTTTGCTCCAGCAATTCTGTTGTTGCAAGCTGTCGAGTCCTCAACCTTGTTTCATCTCTGTAGATTTTTGATTTGTATGTTCTCGGAGATGTTACACTGATGAGTTAGGAAGCCTTCATGCGGACTAAACAAAATTAGTGTATACCGTGACAGTGGTAAGGGCGAGGATTATGGCCATGTAAAATCGATTTAAGCCACCCAGTGGAATTCTTTCCACTGACCGTTCCAAGGCGATTCTTCTGTGGCGGTTTATTATATTGTTGTTTGTTACTTACTGTGTGTATCACTTGTGTCTTTTTATTTTGGATGGCCATTTGGCCATTTTGTGGGAAAGTAACTGTCCTTGTGGCCTTCCTTTGTTAATGTTTCCATTATGGTCTGGTCGCTTCATGTGTTTGTTTCTTTCCCTTTGGTGTCTTTGATGGGTGGAGTAAGTTAATTGTATCGATTCCTGATCTTTGTTTAACTTCTACTTTTCACCTATTTCGAACCAATTGTTTACAAGATGATACGAGTAGCATAAACAGAGTACCCGAGAAAGGAACACATCTGCCCATCACATGAACAAGTCCGTGAAATGAACACCCACTAAGTCTCACTTTATACATAGAATACTTTGGTTTACGGGGGTATACATTTTTTTGTCTTATTTCTGTTCCAAGACAAAGGCTGTGGGTACTCGGTAGAACCGCCTCAATGTTTGCAATATACGTACATATAAATAAGAAAACAACATCACAGAGGTTTGTCAGAAAGCAACCACTTAGGAGATGTGAAACTGCTGTATGACGCACGGGTGTGTAGTTGCAGAACTAAACATCTCGCAGGTGACTGCAGCGAGGCTTGATCCCGCGGAATATAATCCACCCGCAAACAGCGTACACAAAGGTGCTGATCAGTCTGCGCGCAAGCGCAGCTGATCAGCACCTTAGTTGTCCGCAAATGGCGAAAATGTTGTTCGTTTACATGTATATGCCGAAAGCATAGAAAATATGTATTTCTGAAGCATCCATGATATAATAGTGAGTGAAAAAAATCATTACGAAAACACATCCGTGCGATATAGTTTGTGCTTTCATATACCCGTAACGGAGACCTTTCTGACGAAAATTTGCGAAAAAGCAGAAAAAGCGACCGACTGAAGTCGGTTGATTTTCTAAGAGTGCCCTAAAATCACCGTGTCAGTCTGTCAGTCTGTCTGTCCGTCCGTAACCCGTTTGTGAAAATTGATGATAGTGGCTTAACCGATTGGAATATTTAAATAATTTTTGGCATACTGATAGATATCAATGAGATCTAACCAATGAACTTGCCAAATATAACATTTCATTTAGTATAGCCTCGCCGAGGCGAAAAATGTGAAAATTTTCGAACTGCTTCTCCTCGGAAACCGTTGGGCCGATTGAAGTCAAATTTCATATGGAGCCTCTATGGGATGGTTAAAACAAAAAATTGCTCATGATGTCCAGGTCACATGACCAAAATGGCCGCCAAGCCATATATGGTAAAACCCCTTCAAAAATAGTCTTCTCCATAACCACTGGGCAGATTTCCACGAAACTTGAAAAATAGCATCTGGGACGTAGGCCCATCATAAAGTGCTAAAATGGTGACCCTGGGTTGACCTTGACCTTCTTTGTGCCTAGGTCAAACTGTGACACATATGCTTTTGTATTGGAAAAGTAAGAATGCATTTTATCCTGCAAACGATTCAGAATACAGTACTAAAGTATAAGATATATTTTTGCTCCTTACGATAAGGCGCATTTATTGGGAGAACCGTTTTAGGTCCAGGTCACATGACCAAAAAGGCCGCCATACCCATATATGGTAATACTCATAAAGCTAAAAGCATCCGGCGGGTCGTGCACTTCAGCTGAAGCACTGTTTTCTTATCTATATCCCAAATACAGGTTGTGGGTGCTCGTTAGAACCGCCTAATTGAGGCGGTTCTAACGAGTACCCACAGCCTATGTTTTAGAGCAGAAATGTAAAAAGCAATAGTGTATACCCCTGTAAAACCCAGTTTTCTCGATATAAAGTGGGGGTTAGAGAGGTGTTTAATACACGGACTTTTTTAAAATGATGTGACATTACGTAAAAAATAACATTTTAAAGGTTCTGTCGGAATGTGATAGCATGTTTCCGAAACAACTTCTCTAGCATTCTAAACATGAATGTCATTAAGGTGAATCGATACACCTTTTGTGGAAACAATTAATCATTTAACTCTTATCCTGATGTTTACGACAGCCCTTTCCTTTGCAAAGAGTGTAGAGCCAGATCTGATGAGTTTGTAGGAATAAATTACATCAAATAATCTGATTGGTTCAAAGTCAGAAATGGGAATGGCTAAACTGAATATTCAGCAAGAGAAGGGTTAAAACAGTTTTCGTCCCAATAATCAGAAGGGTCTAGTCCTAAAGGAAACAGGGGCCGATTCTTTCTATTATGGACTGTCGCAATGTCCACGTGGGCTACATGTAACATTAGGGTTGCTCGGAACGTTGTCATATGTCTAAAAAAATAATATTTATTGTTCCAAATTATAGGAAAGATATAATGTATTTATGTTCATTGTTCTTTGTTTGTGTTGAGGTTTTACGTCCCCGTCAACATCATTTAAATAATTTTGGAGACACCGGTTAAGATTTTATGTGAATTTTACCTGACATTGAGATGAAATGACATTTTAAACCCTACCGACCAATGAAGCCGCTAGGATTTAAGGAAAGGTCCGACTCGCATAACTTTTGCTGCACAGGCTTATAGGCCTTCTAATCGGTTTACAATGAAGCACAATGCAGCCAAATTTATTTCACTAAGGCATGATATTTGGCCCCCACCCATCGGGCGACCGCACATGAGTACTGGTCGACCGCTTAGAAGCTCGTAGCTTGTCCATGCAAAAGTGGTGCGAGTCGGACCGTCCCTCCATATGAACCCTACTGATCTGTTTGAACCATAGGGCTTGAGTCAATGTCGGGTAAAAAGTCCTACAGTCTCCTAAATTACCTAATGAGTGTTGACGAGGCCGTTAAACCTCAAATACAACAGACAAACGATGTGTTTTTGTTGTGGTAGAAAAAAACAAAACATCATTTTGTAAGAAAATTATTTTCAAAAATGGTCCGTTTCATTTATCTAACACGCATGTGGCCTCTCCCGAATCTTGGAAGCAGTAGATCCTGATAAGATGATTCATAATGAGTCATGAAGATGACCCTGGTATTAAGGTATTTTGTGATAAATGAAGGCAAGTTTTCCTTATTTCTCCATACAAACCTATGTTGTTGGTATTCATTAGAATCGCCGAGGCGGTTCTGATGGAACACACGACACAGGCTTTTATGAGTTGCAGACAAACACCGTCCTTCAATAATCACAGATTACGACCTTATCTGTTCCCATCACGTGAACAAGTCCGTGAAATGAAGACCCCCTATACCCCACTTTATACATGTATAAAGAAAACTGGGGTTTACGGGGGTATACACTATTTTTCTTATTTTTGCTCCAAGACATAGGTTGTGGGTACTCGTTAGAACCGCCTCACTGAGGCGGTTCTAACGAGCACCCACAACCTATGTTTACATTATTTATAAGAAAAATATCAAGGATTTTCATCAGAAAAATAGCCATTTTGGAGATGTGATAAATGCACTATGACGCACGGGTATGTTATCGTAATGGAGCTGCAGACAAACACTCCTTCAATAATCACAAATTACGACCTTATCAGTTTCTATAGCTATCTCATCGGGAGCTACACTGTTTGCCCCCCTTCTTATGATTATTACTTTAATTCCGTATTTTCAAACATGGGCGAGACCAAATACAAAGATGGATGGGTCCATCTCAGAAATTCAGGGCTGAGAGGGTAAAAGCCACCATGGCTTGATATGTTCTTTTACAACGCGGACAATAAGTTTCCTCAATTCCCCAGAGAATTACAAACTAGATTTCATTTACCTTTTTAGGAGAGCCAGGCCATGTCATCAGATATAATATAACTTGTTGTTTGCTTCCTTACAAATATCTCATAATAACTTCGTACGAGGACATTAAGAATCTCAATGATATTAGCCATCATGATGGTCCTATTTTACCAGAAAAATCAATCTTCTCAAATAGATATGAACAAAAACTGGGTTGACTGGCATTGACTGTAAACTGGAATCAAAGCACTGAGAGTTCTGGTGGGTCGATTGTCTGTTTGTTTGATTTGCGGTTTAACGTCCCCCTCAACACTGTAAAGGTCAATTTGGAGACGTTGCTTCCAATTCTGTGGGACTTTTACCCGACATTGAGATGAAATGACATCTCAAGCCCTGTCACCCAATAAAACCAATAGGGTTTATAAAAAAATCATTGACAGGCCGACTCGCACCGCTTTGCCGGGGCAAGCTTAGATCCTGTTAGCGGTTTACCAGAACCCATGTGTGATCGGTTTCAGCTCTGCGTGGAAGCATCATACAGGCCATCTCTTTCGTCAAGCCCCGATGGGCGGGGAACGACTGGTCGGTGGATTGTCTCTATGTGAAGGCTGGGAAAATAATCCTGAACGGAGACTTAAAGGCATGTATTCTTGATTATTGAGCACCATCATTGCATTACATAATATTATATAGCCCTCAGTGCTAACTGAAGAGAAGTTCTCTAGGGGCTACCTGGGGGAAAAATCAATAGTTTACAAACTGTTGACCTTATGGATTTTCCCATTAAGTGCCTTAATAAGGGGATTCAACAAGAGCTAATAATCACCCTATTAGGGTCTGCCTTTGATCTGCTACAGAGAGTATATCACGGGGGGGGGGGGGAATAAAACAATATGAGCACACGGTGTGTCCTACTGTTGCAAGAAAAAATGCCTTTAAAGTGTTCGATAAACCTTAAATTCCAGTATTTTAAGCAAGGGGTGTAGACCTGATTAGCTTGTGCGTTCTGCGGTGTCTCACTCTTTTATTAATGTACTATAAGCAGTGTAGATTGTGATCAGCTCGCGAGGTCTGATCTTGGTATACACTTTTGCCAAGCCCAATCCATGTTCCCAGGCCAGATTAAACAGTCACTCCAATCACAAAACACTCTGACCTCACAATGATAAAATTAACGTGGCTCTTTTCTATAAATAACCGTTGTCTGGATTTCCTACAAATCTGTGACAGCCACGTGGACTTTGGGTACTGAAAGCTTAGTAACTATGCTAAGTCTAGTTTAAGGTTCATTTTTGGGTCTATTGTTTGACAATAGACCCAAAATGAACCTGAAACTGGACTTATACAAGCAATTTGCAATGTCTGTATTTATTAAGTTAGGTTTAACGATAGGTCAACCATTGTATGTCATTCTGTGCAAGTCACATTACGTTGATAGGACGCTGCTCACACGGTGTGTCCAGTGGGAAGACATACCCAACACTATGAGTCTGAGAAAAAAAAGCCCCACTATGAAAACACGACTATATAAATATGATACCTTAAACCCCACTTTTATGTAATTAAACTGGGGTTGACACGGGTATACATAAAGTTTTCTTATTTCTGCTCAAAACATAGATTGTCGGTACTCGGTTCTAACGTGTTCTCACAATCTGTTTGAGCAGAAATATGAAAAATATCAGATTTTTTTTTTATCTCAAACTGTTCATTTTTTTTTTTTTTTTTTTTTTTTTTTTTTTGGGGGGGGGGGGGGGTAAAATCTCGAACATATTTCAAAAGGCGTGCTTTCGTAATGCTCGGTTCATGGCATTGATGAAATGTCATATTACGTTGATATATATAGGATGCTGCTTTCGCGTTGTGTGTCTACTGGGACGACGTACCCATCGCTATGATTCTGAGTAAAAAGCCCACTTTCGTGGATATGAAGTGGTGTTTAACACGGGTATCATTACAGAGATTTCTTAACATAATGAACAAAGAATCATTACTTACCTCCTTTTGTAACAGAAACCATCCATATAATGATTGCTAGGCCTGGTAACAAGACTTTATGGTTTAAGCTCATATTCAAATTTTATTGTAGATAAATCCATTTTCATCTGGGTCCCATTAACTCTCTAGTTAATGTTATTTTCTGAAATAAATAAATAAAAAAATAAATAAATAAATACATAAATAAATAAATTAATCAACCAATAGATGAATGTAGTTGCATTTCTGGCGACAAAGGCCTAAATAAATAGTTGTGTTTCTCATTACGAAAACACGCCTATACAAATAAATTGAAAACTTAACCGCCGAAAAAAAAAAATTTCTGCTCACAATATAGATTGTGGGTACTCGTTACAAGGTACTTACGATTTTTTTGTTTTTGTTTTGGTTTTACGGCCCTTTCAAGATTATTTCACTCATATCGAGCCGATCGTTAATCAGAGGTGGGCGAAAACCGGAGTACCCGGAGAAAAACCACCTGACCTTCCGTTGCAGAACTTGGCGTCTCATACGTGGCCCGAGCGATAGTACTTACGATTACCATCAGTCTATATTTAAGAGCAGAAATAAGAAAAATAAGGTTAACCCCTGCAAACCCCAGTTTTATTATATAAAAGTGGGGTTCAAGAGAGTCAAAACTATACTGGAGTGTTCTCGTGATTACTAACATACTAAAAACATTTTAAAGGGGAATGGGACCTGGCAGATTTTCCACCATTTTTCTAAGGGAGATAACTTTCGGGACTTCCTGTACGCTTTTCTATAAGTTCTGTCCCACGGAAAAAGGGGTCAACTCTTAAAGGAAAGAATTTGCTCCTTTAAGAGTTGACCCCTATTGACATGGGAGACAAAAATACTTTTGCAGGAGTTACCTCCCCTGAAGGTGTTCCCATTCCCCTTAAAGCGACCTTAAACCCGAATTCACACGTACACACACCAAACACTTTTTATTTTTTGTCAAAATTTTATTCGATGGAAAAAAGCAAACAAAACCATTAAAACGGCTAAATTTTAATTACATGTATATTACCTGAAAACATTCAAATAACGAGGGTAAAACATCAAGGAAGCAAAAGAACAGGGTTTCAAGATTATGTATCAAAAGTGTTAGAATATATATATAAGGTCGTTAGGAAAGACAATATTTTTTTTTTCTGGATGGCAATAAAAACTGCAGGGTGGCAGAAAATATCAGGGTAGGCCGGGTAATCGGAAACACAGCTGTTTTTAGGCCTAACAACATTCTTTCATTTTGAGCGGAAACTATGAAATACGGATTACATTTGCAAGCCCAACTTCTTCCAAACTTCAATATTTTCAGTAACGTAATTGATTCTCCCGTCGTATACATGTATAATATTCATTCGCACCACGTAAACACGCCTATACAAATTTGATCCCCTTCAACCCCACTTTTATACAGTCAAACTGGGGTTTACAGGGGTTTACCTTATTTTTCTTATTTCTGCTCTGAAATATACATTATGGGTACTCGTTAGAATCGCCTCGACGAGGCGGGTACTCGTTAGAACCTCTTCGATGTGGCGGTTCTAACGTGTACCCACAATCTATATTTTAAACAGAAATAAGAAAAATATCATACTTTTTCATCTTAAAATGCTCGTTTTCTTGGCGGTAAAATTTAAAATTTACTATGTGTTTGTATAGGCGTGTAGACCGTTAGCGACAGAAACTTGAAAACTTGGGACTGATAGCTCTTTGGTCTGGAGAATACATGACGCTTTCGAAAGTTTATATCCACTGCTTGGGGCGAGACCATTTGAGAGCCCTCGGTGTGTGTGTGGGAGGGTTGTGTGGTGACAAATCAAAATTATTCAGTACGTGGTCGTGAAAAATCATAGAATACATTGCATTGCAATCAGAAGTTTACCCCTCGGAATTTTGATCCCACCCCTTGGGGCAGGGACGGAGGGAGGGGCACTGGGGGAGAGATGGGGGTTCAAAAGTCAAAGGTTTCAGATCATGGCCGTGTAACAGATCAAATCGAATGGAAGCCTGGGGTTATACGATGGCGTGTTATTGACTGTTTGATTCTTGTTAACCTCTCACGTTCACATACTCGCATACAGGTACTCGTAATGCACTCTATAAAGACACAAATGAGGTTTACGGGGGGGGGGGGGGGGATACATAGGTTTCTGGCGAGCACGAACAATCTATGTTTGCTGAAGAAAAAAGGAAAATGTCGCGTTTTTTTTATCAGAAAAATATGTATTGTTTTCGAATGAGCACCGAGCGTTAACAAAATGTTGTTTTTTTTGTTTTGTTTTTTTTTTTTTCGGTTTAACACCCCGTCAACACTGTATAGGTCATTTTGGAGTGGAGACGTTGCTTCCAATTATGTGGGACTTTTACCCGACATTGAGAGTCAGGTCCTAGTTAAAACTACGGAACCCGTGAAGGAACATTCAATTTTTTTAACAAGATATTAAGTTGTACGAACAAGATATTATCTTGTGCGCACAACTTATAAAAAATCAAAGCGCCAAAGGCACTGAAATGACAGATTCTATGAGAAAATCATAACACTGTGAAAACTTACAGAAAACCTTTCTAAAAAGAGCTTAAAATTTAGAAAGGTAGTTCTGCAAATTCCAATATATGATACATGTATGTTTGCAGATGTCTATAGACCGGTGGCATTATGAAACGCCATTCGATGTTTCAAACTTTTGAAAGGAACTATTTACGTTATCAAAACCGAAAATTAAAATCCAAGTCTTCACAATGCTACTGTCCATAAGTAACACTTTTTGTCTGGTCGGCTGTGGACACCTATACCCAAAGATACTCTATGGGAAAGAGATCTTAGTAGAAAGGCTGGCTAGTCCAGTACATGAATTCCATTGGCTTGAAGACATTTTAGAGTAAGAACAGCACTATGAGCCCGCTCGTAATCCTGCTGGATAAGATATCCCGGATTCTGAGCGTAAACAAATAAATGGAACCATGTGAGGCCGAAGCACTTGATTGATGTAACGTCTCGCTGTTCAGTCCACGTCTCAGCTATGATCTTGAATGTTCTTAATGACACTAAGCTGCGTTCGCTAACTACACGCAATAGCACGCCACACAATTACACTTATTTCACCCGATATATCATGCTCTATTATGCACGCGTCGCCTCGGCATACCTTACACCTATACGTCGAAACACCCGGAAACGACAATCGGCGTGATTCACGCTGAAGTTCGATTTGTCACTGAAACGCGTATGTCAGTCGCTTAGACGCCAATTTACGTATTCCATGCACTAGCGTAAGTGTTCCGTACTGTGTCGACGCATTAACTTTGGTCACGACAGGGACGTCTATCTCTCAAACGTGCATCGCATAAGGGCGACGATCAGTGTCAGTGCTTATTAGTCGGTAGTTGAGATCCCTTGTTTATCTACAGGTACAGTGTAGCAGCTGCCGGCGAAAATCTGTTTTGCATATGCGTCTGAAGGTAGAATCGATCTTGACGTACTGACGTCGGTCTTCCGCTACGTCGACGTTCACTAGCGTCTTCTGTATATAGTAAGATGTCGCTCCGATAGACGATAGATCACACACATGTGGCACCCAAAATCAGAATCAACGTCATCCGCTTTCCGACCAGCTTCTAATTGTCCAGGGGCACGCTTACGATCATTTAATGAAAAATGTTGCAATACGCTCTCATTAAATGCTTTTTTTTGAGAAAAAAAATCAGTTTCTTCTTTTCTAGGCACGACCTTACATTACACATCAAAAGTTTGATCCTGAACATGTGGTTTCTATCTGCATCTGTGTGAATCTTGTGCACTGGATCAACGTGGTCGGACTGGTAACCAGACGTCACGGTTGATTGGTTAAACCTTTTTAGCTTTATGCCTAAGCGTGTTGTAATCGTTTGGTTTCAGAATCAAAGCGCTGAGAGTATGGGGTGTGGGTTGGAGTAATAGACCTAGGCTGAGATTTAAACTGTTTCATTTAACTCTGGAATTCCAAACAAAAAGTGAAGATTTTGATAAGAAGACGCGTTCAGCAGCGTCTGATCTTGGTCTACACTGTTTGCCAAGCTCACCCTATGATTCCAGGAGAAGCCTCTTCCGTCGTTTGGAATACCCCGATCTCACTGCGGCTATTTTCTACAAGACAAAAAGTTATTCTGACAAGTCAGTGATAGTCACGTAGATATTAGCACTGAAACGCTTTTCTTATTATCAACTTCGGGTCGAATGCCAAACAATCAACCCAAACATAGCCGCGTCGTTTGTCAGTGTTGGGTACATGTAAGTGTTATCTGTAAAATCTGCACATGAATCAAATGTTGGATCTGGCAAACAATGTAAACTCAGTTCAAAAGCCACACAACACGGTGCTGATCTTGTTCTACACTTTTTTGCATTAGTTACTAACATCTTAAGTTTAAACGAATCAGTCCAAATCCCCGTTCATGACCAGCCTGCATTTAGAGTCAATCGGCATGAGTGTTGTCAGTGCTTTGATTTATTTACTGCCTTGTGTTTCTGGAGTGCGCTCTTCCATCACTGAAGTTGGGATGGTCCATTCTGCTTAATATATGGCGCCTAGAATTATATCACAGGACCTACACTAAGTATCTGTACCATATTCCAGGGTTGAAATGGACAGCATTTCTTTTGAATTTCTCCACGCAAAGTCAATATGCACCTTAGTTGTAACTGACCTAAACTTGACCTCGAAAGTCAGAAAGAAAACCCATTGATATGCTTGTCTACAGCTGACCCGGTCCCACAGCAGGCCGGTCTTTAAGGATTAAATATTGACAGCACTGATAGAAAACAGTGTAAAACCTGAGCAGACGCCTCATTGATCTGGGTATACAGTCTTCTCATATGAAATGCTGAATCGTCAAGTCGTCTGCTTCAAAAGTTTGTCAATTTTGATTACTGCGCCAAACCGGACTACATTTTGTGCGGACTCATATTTCTATGGCGGTCAAAGCCGGAAGAAAGAGCCTGAATTACTTTAAACGTGCAGCACAGCAATAATAGACAGATGGAATCTGTCATTAAAAAATCATGTCCCTTCCCGGGTTCCGTATTAAACAGTTGACACATTATGTTTATCCTTATGCTGAGATAACTGTTGGCGGCGGTCAATAACGACATGTATAACTGCAAATGCAGTTATGTGACAGCCTAATAGCGGAACAGCACTGCAATATTTAATTTACCAATTTATCAGTCTATCCCTTGCAGGGATTGGAGGCTGAGGGTAATTGACTAGCTGTCTTCCATATGTAACAACTTCAATCAAATGCCTCTCCTGGGCAAAGTTTGAATGGTTTATATTAAGTGGAAGTCTGAAATAAAATTGATTTCCCGATGTAAAACATTGTTAACAGAACTGATAAAATACGAAAAACAGTTAATTTATTTGCATTCGTCTGTGGTAACAAAAGAGTTCGTTTGCAAAGAGCTTCAAAAAAAAAAAGATATGTGTCACGAAAACACGCCTATATAATTTTGACCCCCCTGAACCCCACTTTTTTATAATAAACGTTGTTTTTCTTATTTTTGTTCTGAAATATAGAGTGTGGGTCCTCGTTAGAACCGCCTCATCGAGGCGGTTCTAACGAGCATCCACAATCTATATTTTAGAGCAGAAATAAGAAAAATATCACAATTTTTCATCATACAATTTTCGATTTTTCGGCGGTAAAATAGTCAATGTATTTGTATAGGCGTGTTTTCGTAATGAAACTTCATTCAAAGAAAAGCACAACGATAACAAGTTTGTGTAATGAACACCCTTGTAAAACCAACTTTATATCGGGACAATTGAGGTTGACAAGGCCATACATTATTTTCCGTATTTCTGCTCCAAGACATACCTTGTGGGTAGCCGTTAGAACCGCCTCAATGAGGCGGTTCTAACAAGCGCCCGCAACCTATGTTTGGAGTGTAAATAAAAATATCACATATATTCATCAGATAAAAATGACCATTTTTGGAGAAACGAATATGTGATCATGTCACACTGATATGTAACCGTAATCTGAGGTTTACAGGACAGAAGCATATTATTTATTCTCTCATGAATTATTTGTTTCTGAAAGAGGCATATAATATTTCTTAATGGATTGTGGGTGCGAATTATGAATAATTCAGAGTGTTATTTGTTGTTATCGTTGCCTTTCCTAACTTTTTTTTTTATTTCATTTTCCAAAGATAACTTTCATAGCTTTAGTTACTTTTGTGAAGAAGCATTTGCAAAAACTGTAAAATTCCTACATTAAGACCACATTTGGGACTGTTCAAAAGTGGTCTTTAAGACCACTTTTGAACATTCCCAAAGGCGGTCACTTTCTAGAAGACACTGAGTGTAGTCAGCATACATAAAGAACGACTGAAACCTTTTAAATACAGTAAAAATACCTATATTAAGACCACCTTTGGGACTGTTGAAAAGTGGTCTTAAAGACCACTTTTGAACAGTCCCAAAGGTGGTCCCTAACCAGAGGATATTTTAGGCAAAAACCCAAAGAAACATTCAGTGTACCCTTCAAAATAAGCTTTTTATATCAAAATTAGTCCTAATTTTAGGTGATCTTAATAGCGGAATTACACTGTATGTTTTGTAAAGAAGAATTAGTCTAAATAATAGGTGGTCTTAATAGCGGAATTTCACTGTATGTTTTGTAAAGAAGAATTAGTCTAAATAATAGGTGGTCTTAATAGCGGTATTTCACTGTATGTTTTGTAAAGGATAATTAGTCTCAATAATAGGTGGTCTTAATAGCGGTATTTCACTGTATGTTTTGTAAAGGAGAATTAGTCTCAATAATAGGTGGTCTTAATAGCGGTATTTCACTGTATGTTTTGTAAAGGAGAATTAGTCTCAATAATAGGTGGTCTTAATAGCGGTATTTCACTGTATGTTTTGTAAAGGAGAATTAGTCTCAATAATAGGTGGTCTTAATAGCGGTATTTCACTGTATGTTTTGTAAAGGAGAATTAGTCTAAATAATAGGTGGTCTTAATGGCGGTATTTCACTGTATGTTTTGTAAAGAAGAATTAGTCTAAATAATAGGTGGTCTTAATAGCGGTATTTCACTGTATGTTTTGTAAAGAAGAATTAGTCTAAATAATAGGTGGTCTTAATAGCGGTATTTCACTGTATGTTTTGTAAAGAAGAATTAGTCTAAATAATAGGTGGTCTTAATAGCGGTATTTCACTGTATGTTTTGTAAAGGAGAATTAGTCTTAATTTAGGTGGTCTTAATAGCGTAATGTCACTGTATGTTTTGTAAAGGAGAATTAGTCTTAATTTAAGGTGGACTTAATAGCGGAATGTCACTGTATGTTTTGTCAAGGAAACTTAGTCTTAATTTTAGGTGGTCTTAAAAGCGGAATGTCCCTGTATGTTTTGTAAAGGAGAATTAGTCTTAATTTTAGGTGGTCTTAATAGCGGAATATCACTGTATTTATGGTGCAAAATACAATAAGACCAAAGCAATCATCAAAATCCCAGATTAGCCTGCACACCTACCCACTATGGAAAAACCGGTCGTCTTTGCCTGTTTACGTATTCCGGAGGCTGAAGAAGTTCATGCGGTGATCAGTGAGTGAGTGAGTGTTAGAGTTTTAAGTCCCACCAACAGCTAAGCTTATACGGAGACGGGAGCTCGGTTTCAAGACTCATGCGAAAGTCTGGAGAAGCCCGGGATCGATCCTGCGATCCCTGTTTTACAAGGCGAGTAGCATAACCACTACACCACGGAGGCGTCTGCGGTGATCAGCGAATACTCTAAACAGACTGCACGGTCGCTCAAACCTGGAATACAGGCACACACACACAGAAATGTGTAATCCAGCATCTGGATTAACAGACTAGTTAGTTTCCGATTTATTATGCCACAATCAAAGCACTAACAGTAGTGGTTGGTTTGTTTTCCCTGAATATAAGCTGGGAAAAATACTTAATCTGTTAACTTTAGTCCTTAAATTCTTGTTCTTAAAGCATATGGCGTAGACCTTGATCAGACGCCGCTGCCACTAAAATCAAAAAGGTCCATTCTAGATCTTTTATTGGTAACACTTTACACAACAATCTATACTTACAACGATAAGAATAACACGGCTACAAAGGAACAGCTACAGGGATTTCGTGCAAATCAGTCATCACGTGAACATGTCCGTGAAATGAACACCCAACTTAACCCCACTTTTTATAGAGAAAACTGGGGTTTAAGGGGGTATCCATTATTTTTCTTATTTCTCCCCCAAGACATAGGTTGTGGGTACTCGTTAGAACCACCTCAATGAGGCGGTTCTTACGAGCACCCACAGCCTATGTTTGCAGTATAAATAAGAAACATATCGCATATTTTCACCAGAACAGTAGCAAGTTTGGAGATGTGAAAAACTGCACTATGTCGCACGGGCGTGTTATCGTAATGGATAGTCACGTGGACATAAGCAAAGTAAAACTACTGCGCCTAGTAACTTTGGGTCAACTGGCAAACAATCGACCCAAAATTTTATAGTCGTGTCATGTACACATGGTTGTTCATTAAATTGATTTCCAATTTAATTCAATACTGTCTATCACTGGATCGGATTACATAGAGGATCTTTCATGAGTGGTCATGTATTATTAAATTTATAAAACGAGTTGAGGACAAGGGATACAATACGAGGCTTTGCCGAGTATTGTATGCCTTATCCTCAACGAGTTTGATAAATTCAGTATCACATGAACACGAATGCAAGATTTTATCTATCATATGGCGTTTAAAATGTATCATTGTTTTATGATTTTTGACAAAAAGTGTTTGTTTGTTTATTTTATGGTTTAACGTCCCCGTCAACACTGTTTCTAATCTTTAAATGTGACGATCGTTTTAAAAACACCAACAATTGAACACTCTAAACAACGAGAGTATACAGGTGTTTGCTGTATTTGTAGCCTTCACATGTATCGCATAAAAAACCATCACGGTGAATACTGGTGTACGTCGGAGTAACAGGCTTCTACCTCTCTTCTTTTTCTTCTTCTTCTTCTTATTCTTCTTCTTCTTCTTCTTCTTCTTCTTCTTCTTCTTCTTCTTCTTCTTCTTCTTCTTCTTCTTTAATACTTAGTGTTATAGATATGCTACATAATTTGACACTTGATAAAGATGGTAAATAGACATAGGCATCAGATATGTTTAGTTTAAACTTTATTTCTTTTTGTATATACATATTACACGTAATATGAGTGATACAATACACAAAGCACAAACATGTCAATATATACAAAATGGGATTCAGAAGAAAGTCATAAGACTTGTGTAATCTGTTTCCCATTGGGTACTCTGACTGAAGCATCACTATATATGTGTACACACATGATAAAGCAGTTGTTACTAACATGGATTTAGAGAATATTACTAGAGTGAAAATCAATACATGTATAACAAATGATATGCTATGCTGCTGCTTGGCTGGGGATCGGGGGAGGGGGGGGGGGGCGGAGGGAGCAACGGTGATGACACTGGTATAACGCTCACTAGACATCTCGATTTACTTCAAGTAGGGTAATCGTCCTTATTCCAAAGTTTGTCTACAGGTGAAAATTTCTATATTAGATGTCTTACTGTCTATTGAATTTTGAATCTATTGAAATTTCTATATTAAATGTCTTACTGTCTATTGAATTTTGAATCTGCGGCTTTGAATGATAAATTCTTGCACTGACAACATAATGGTTTTGTTTTGTTCGTATGTCAAGTTTGAGTCGCCGAATAGTAGAGTATTCAATGTTGGGTCACAAAACTCAGAGATACTATCGAGAAGCTGTTGTCTGATACCTACGTACTTAGCACAATCAAGGAAATAATGCCTGGTGTCTTCAACTGACCCACAGTCACAAAGGAAGCTGTCTACAATATTTTTAGAAAATAGATGTTGGTTCAAGGAACTGCAATGTGTTCTTAATCGAGAATGGTAAATCTGTCCTAGACGTCGACCTTCATAATAAAACAACGGAGGCTTGCTCAATCCAGTATTGAGTCTATATTTAAAAGACGATAACGTAGGTAATTCACGTATAACTTGAGGAAGCTCGTTCCATTCACGTATGACAGAGGGTAGGAAGGAGTTATAGTAAAGTTGCGTGTTTGCATGAACAGTCTGCAAGTTATTAACATTTCTAAGGTTATATCGGGAAGTATTACCAATTGTAGGGGGAACCAAAGCGTTTAGATAATCAGGACATAGGCCATTCACCATTTTGTAAAATTGGATAAGTTTGTGTTTCTTTCGTCTTTCTGAAAGTTTTTCCCACCCGACCTCTTCAAGAAGTGCATTAATCGAAACAAGTTTTGTAGCACCAGATACGATGCGAGCAGCCTCATGCTGAATTTTTTCTAATTCGTTGGACTCGTACTGCGCGCAATTATTCCATATGACGTCGCCGTATTCGAGAAGAGGACGTATGAATGAAAAATAAATAGTTTGCAATGATTTTCTGTCTAATTGAAATTTTAATTTCCGCATAATATTAATTCTCGACCAAGCTTTAGTTTTCAAAATTTCAAGATGATCATGCCAGGTACAGTCACTATTTAGCGTAATCCCTAAATGTTTATGCGCATTCACTTCCAATATAGGTTGGGTATTCATGCAAATGGGAGGGTGATAAGGTCTATTATGCTTTCTAGAAATTAAGAGAACTTCTGACTTGTTAGGGTTGAATTTTACAAGCCATTTTTCCGCCCAACAGTAGACTCTCGCTACATCGTCATTAAGAGTTTGAGCAGCTGTCATTGGATTATCGACAATAAGATAAAGGCTCGTATCATCGACAAATAGCCGTATGGTAGAGTTTATATTTTCGACTATATCATTTATGTAAACAAGAAAAAGCAGTGGTCCCAGGATAGAACCCTGGGGTACACCAGCTTTGAGACTGGTCCAATCCGAGGATACACCCGGAAGCACTACACGTTGGCTTCTATTATTTAGGTAGTCCGTAAACCAATCAATTAGAGAACCGGAGATACCAACAGTTTGCAGTTTAAAAAGAAGGCCCCTATGCCAGACCCTGTCGAAGGCTTTACTAATATCGATATCAGATATGTTTATGCTCACAACATCTTAAAGACACATTTTTCGATTGCATAACACCCTAATGACAGTTTATTAAAGAATGCAGTTTTGAGATAAGATAAAATTGGGGTATTCTGGCTGTCATACAGGTAGGGGACCAAGGCAGGGTAATCAATTACCTAGGGATATAGGTTTGACAAGTTACAACCATTCGTTTACTTGTTTGATAACTATGTCCTGGTTTTGATATTAATGGAAGAAACATCCACACTTTTTTTATTTTTATTTTTAGTCACCATTATACCATTGCAATAATGTACATTGGTTGAATTTTACCATCGAAAATGAACTTTTCAGATAAAAATCCTGATATCTTTAATATTCCTGCTCAACACATATATTGTGGGTACTCGTTAAAACTGCCTCGGTGAGGCGTTTCTAACGACTCTCCACAATTTATGTTTTTAGTAGAAATAAGAAAAACAATGTATACTCCTCTGAACCCCGATTTTACTGTACAATATGCTTTTACATTGTGATTACTCTTTAGAACCGTCTCGCAGAGGTGGTTCTAACGAGCACCCACAGTATTGTTTTTTTTTACTAGAAATAAGAAAAATAAGGTATACCCCTCTAAACCCAAATTTTACTGTACAATATGTTTTTACATTGTGAGTACTCTTTAGAACCGCCTCGCAGAGTCGGTTCTAACGTGGACCCACAATATATGTTTTTGAGTAGAAATAAGAAAAATAATGAATACCTCCCTATACCCCAGTTTCACTGTTTAAAAATGTGGGGTTTAAGGGGTTCTATTTTCTGATAAGATTGTGTCAAAATCAAGAAACATTTAATAGTTCCATCTCGACTGAAACTATAAAATGCTAATGTTTTAGACATTATATGATTTGTGTCACTTTCTTTCACAAAATAAATAAATAAATAAATGTTAATTGATTGATTAAATCTTGAATCAATCAGTTCATTTACCATGTTTGTTTACTTCTTTTCACTTTTGAGTTAATGAAACAATGGATATGTCAGTGTTTTTCTTAACTTTTTTCATAAACTAAAAAGAAGAAATTTAAAACAACATTTTGTGGAAACAATATCAGTGAAAAATATACCCTCACATAAGTTCCCCTTATAGAGCCCCCTTTTTAACATATCTCCAAGAGAGTCTCTGCTCATAATCACCTCATTATCACTTAGATAAGATAAGCCTTTGATGTGCACTATGGTCGGAAGGAATTGTTTATTAGAGACGATTAAACAGGCCACCCCTTTTATATAGAGAAACAAATGTGTCTTTAAAGGAGAGGATAAATATAGGCTGAGCCTACATCCAATCCTTTGACATTTGTATGTATATTTGTTGTACAGGTGTATGTATTCATGTCATGAAATTTTGACTAAATAAATAAACACTGTAAAGGTTATTTTGGGGACGTTGCTTCCAATTTTGTGTGACTTTTACCCGACATTGAGATGAAATGACTTCTCAAGCCCTGTCGCCCAATGAAACCAATAGGGTTTATATGCATGGATGGGCCGACTCGCGCCGCTTTGCCTGAGAAGACTTAGATCCTCTAAGCGGTTTATCAGTACTCGTGTGCGGGTCGGTTTCAGCTCTGCGTGGAAGCATCATGCAGCCCATTTATTTCTTCAAGCCCCGATGGGCGGGGGTGTTGAACAAAAATGTCAATATTCCGTCATTAGTAAACGCGACGTCGTTAAGGACGCAGAACGTGTAACGTTACGGGGTGTATCTAATTAATTGTTCCATTTAATACACTAGTAGATTACCGAATTTTTAACATGACGTTATTGACATCATATGATAAAATGTCTTTTATCAGAAGATATTTTTCACATGTTCCTTGTTTCTGCTCCAACACAGACTGTGGGTGCTAAGTAGGCCAGCTTATTGAGGCTGCCCCAACGAGTACCCAAATATCTATGTATACGAATAAAATCCATTTAACCCGGTATGCTCCAACCCCGTTCTACATACTGTTAGGTTTCCCTGTTTGTTCAAGACTACAAGACATTTTAACGAGTATGGATTCGATATAGGTGTTTCAAACCCGAGGGACGCTCGACCCGATTACGAAAATACGCCTATACAAATACATTGTCACCTTTATCTCCAAAAAAATGAAAATTTTAAAATGAAAATTTGTAACATTTTTCTTATTTCTGCTCAAAATATAGATTGTGGGTACCCGCTAGAACCGCCTCATCGAGGCGGCTCTAACGAGTACCCACAATGTATATTTTAGAGCAGAAATAATGATAATAAGGGTTTACCCCTGTAAACCCCAGTTTTACTATATAAAAGTGGGGTTCAAGGGGGGTCAAAATTATATAGGCGTGCCGGAATGGAGGCTAAAGCCGAGGGTCCGAAACAGCTGCGGGCTGGAGACGGCTTTATCGATTTCATACCAAAAAAAAAAAAGAAGAAAGAAACAAACAAACGGTTTTATCGATTTCATACAAAAAAGGAACAAACACACAAACAAACAAAAAAAAATATTTCTCTTCTTGCCCCTCATATTTTTTTTTTCTTTCCTTTTCGTCTTATTCATTATTTTGGCGAGTTTTACTTTCGGTGATTCGGATCCGGAGTTTGTTCTTTCGTTGCCAGGCAAGGTATGACGTAATTTCACGCGCTATAAATAGTGTGTGGTGACAATACGGTAAAACACAGGGGTAGCCCCTATGTGCTTTTAGCGCCCGGTTACCTTACAAAATCTATCAAGTCAAGACGGTAAAACACAAACGTCGAGATAAACCGAGGGGGGACAAGATAACAAATGCAAACTGTATTGAACCTTTTGTGGTTTCCACTGCACAAACACACCAATTCAAATGTATTGGATTTTTACCATAAAAAACTGAGAATTTTCAGATAAAAAGAAAATCTGACATTTTTATATTTCTGCTCTAAACATAGAATTCTGGGTACTCGTTAGAAATAAGTGTTTTAAGCAGACATCACGAACACATGCCTATTTAATTTCGACCCCCCTTGAACCCCACTTATATAGTAAAACTGAGTTTTGCAGAGGCATACGTTATTTTTCTTATTTCTACTCAAAAACATAAATTGTGGGTACTCGTTAGAACCGCCTGACGAGCATCCACAATTAATGTTTTGAGCAGACTTGTCTTTTTATTTTGGATGGCCATATGGCCATTTTGTGGGAAAGTAACTGTCCTTATGGCCTTCCTTTGTTTAGGTTTCCATTATGGTCTTGTCGCTTAATGTTTGTATTTCTTTCCCTTTGGTGTCTTTGATGGGTGGAGTAAGTTAATTGTATCAATTCCTGATCTTTGTTTTACTTCTACTTTAGTTAATTAGCTAACTTTTTCATCTGAAAATTTTCATTTTTCAGTGGTAAAATTTACAATGTATTTGTATAGGCGTGTTTTCGTAAAGACTAAGAAAAATAATGTACACCCCTGTTATTCCCAGTTTTAGTACATGTACATTAAAGTGGTGTTGAAGGGGGTCAAAATTATATGCATTATATGCTTTTAATGATTTTTTTTTTTGTTGTTTTTTGTTTGCAGGTTTTGTTTTTGTCGCTCTCTACCAGTATAACTTTCACAGCTGGATGGGATAAAGTGGGTGAGATACAGAGGTTGAGATAAGGATTTTCTATCAGACCCTGTGCAAGTTTTGGCAATGTGTAGCTGATATCTAAGAAATGTAATTCTTAACGTATTATAAAGGTCTTAAAACGTGTTGTCGAACCTACGAAAGTACGTATGTGATTTTCTTAAGACAGACAGCGTACGTTTGACACCAAAACCAAGCAACTTGGGAATTGACCTCTGAATAGGAGACGAATTAAATCAGATTAATGTAAAAAGTCAGTCAAAGAAAAGTCCAGAAGGAATATGTCAGCTATCAGACACAATTTGCACGAGACAGATAACTTGACCATTTCATATAAAACTTATGAAAGGCCCCCGCCAATTGGGGCTTGAATAAATAAATGGGCTTCATGATGCTTCCACGCAGAGCTGAAACCGACCGCATACGAGTATGGTAAACCGCACAGAGGATCTAAGCCTGCACAGGCAAAGCGGTACAAGTCGGTCCGTCCATGCTTTTTAAGTAGAAGCGGGGGCAATGATCAGGAATCGATACAACTTACCCACAGCTTCCATCAGAGACACCAAAGGGAAAAACCTTAATAAACCTTTTTGGTTTCATTGGGCGACAGGGCTTGAGAAGTCATTTCATCTCAATGTCGGGTAAAAGTCCCATTAAATTAGAAGCAACGTCTCCAATATGACCTGTACAGTGTTGACAGGGACGTTAAACCTCAACTCAAACAAACAAACAGAACTTATGAAAAGAGCCTCCAGCAAGTTCGAGTGGTCACTCCAGTATAAATTTTACCAAACGCGCCTCCTGATTTTCCATTACGAAAACACGACTATACAAATACAGTTTAATCTTTACCGCCGAAAAGAAAACAAAATTTCAGATGAAAAATTGTGATATTGTTCTTATTTCTGCTCAAAATATATATTGTTGGTACCCGTTAGAACCGCCTCGTCGAGGCGGTTCTAACGAGTACACACAATCTATATTTTAGAGCAGAAATAAGAAAAATAAGGTTTACCTCTGTAAACCCCAGTTTTACTATATAAAAGTGGGGTCCAAAGGGGTCAAATTATATAGGCGTTTTTCGTGATGACCAAACGCGCCTCCTGGCTTCCCGCCTATGAGCTGAAGAATTCGAACTTCCTCCTTGGCTATTTTTCTTCACATTACGATAAAACACCCGTGCGAACTGGTGCATTTTTACACATCTCCAAAATGACCATTTTCTGATGAAAATCCGTATTATATTTCCTTAAAAATTCTGCAAACATAGGTTGTGTGTGCTCGTTTGAACCGCCTCATTGAGGCGGTTCGAACGAGTACCCACAACCTATGTATTGGAGCAAGAATAAGAAAAATAATGTATACCCCCATAAATCGCAGTTTTCTCTATATAAAATGGGGTATAGTGGGTCTTCATTTCTCGGACTTGTTCACGTGATGACGTAGTTCTTAACTCCCGAACAGACAACAACGCATAAGTGATCGACAACAACTATGATAAAGAACAGGGAGACATTATATCGCCACCACATTTATGGTCATTTTTCTATATAATCTTTTCATTTTAGGGACCCATCTTTAAAGTTTAGGGATCCATCGTGTAACCGTGTTAAATCGAAATCCGTGTTATAACAAACCGTGTTATAGCAAAGCTGTGTTGTATTTAGCACGGATGGTACTTTGGCTGATCCGATTTATTCCAAAGTAATTATTTATACAAATCCGACTTTATGATGCTTACTATTCTGATAGTTTCGGTCGTGGCAACCGAAAACGTTTCTTCGTTGACATTACGAAAACACAACCGTGTGACATAGTGCATTTTTTACATCTTCAAAATGGCTACTCTTCTGATGAAAATCTGTAATATATTTCTTATAAATACTACACATAGGTTGTGGGTGCTCGTTAGAACCGCCTCGTAGAGAGATGGGCCGCATGATGCTTCCACCATGAGCTGAATCCGACCCGCACACGAGTACAGGTAAATCGCTTAGAGGATCTACATGTAAGCCTGCCCAGGCAAAGCGGTGCATGTTTCGGTCCGTCCATGCTTATTAACCCTTTTGGTTTCATTGAGCAACAGGGCTTGTGATGTCATTTCATCTCAATGTCGGGTTAAAGTCCCACAAAATTGGAAGCAGCGTCTCCAAAATGACCTTCACAGTGTTGACGGGGACGTTAAACCTCAAATCAAACAAACAAAACCGCCTCGTTGAGGCGGTTCTAACGAGTACCCACGACCTATGTATTGGAACAGAAATAAGAAACATAATTAATACCCATTTAAACCCCAGTTTTCTCTATATAAAGTGTTTGTGTGTGTGGAGGGTTGGGGGTGGGGTAGGGGGTGTTCATTTCACGAACTTGTTCACGTGATGCTTTGCGCCAAGCGAGCATTCAAATAAGCATACACATTCTATTTTCCTTTCTGACTCAATCGGGTTAATACCTAGCCATTTATCACATTGCGTAGATTCTGATCAGTCTTTATGGAGTCTTCATTCAGTGCAGATTATCGGCGAAGACACATTCTGGCTTTACGGCCCTTTCAACATTATTTCACCTTATTTCGAGCCGATCGTTAATCAGAGGCGGGCGAAACCGGAGTACCCAGAGACAAACTACCTCACCCTTCGTTGCAGAACTTGGCGCCTCACATTTGGCCCGAGCAAAGCTCGAACCATATTGGCTTGTTTCGTAGGTAGGGCTTGAGAGGTCATTTCACCACAATGTCGCGTTTAAGTCCCAAAAAATTGGAACCCGCGTCTGTAAAATGACCTAAATAGTGTTGACTGAGACGTAAATCATGAATTCAAACACAAATATCACATGGATATGCTGAGATAAAAGATAGGGCATGCAATACATTTTTTTTCGTGTCTCCTCCCAAAGACAAAGATTATAGTTTGTCGGTAGAATCGCCTCGTTAGATAAACATAGATTCTGGATTCTCATTACAATCGTCTAGAGGAAGATGTTTTTTCCCCGTTGGTGCTAAATTACTCAGTCAGCTATATATAAGTCATATTGAACACTTTCTGGGGCAGGGTTATGCTGTGAAATTCTGCTATTAAGACCACCTAAAAGTAAGACAAATTATGCTTTCAAAACAAAATTAAAAAATTTCAGGTAAATGTTCTTTGTGTTGACAAAATGCAGTGTGTTCTAGTGGGAGACCATCTTTGGGACTGTTCAAAAGGTGGTCTAAATAGGAATTTCGCTTTTCTTAAAAGGTTTCCCAGAGCAGTGCACAGTCTTTCGCCAGAAACGGAGAGCATCCCCCCCCACTTCTTGAATCAGCTAGAGGGAAAGTACAGAAGCCGAAGATAAGACTGGCAGGGCAAGGCATTTCAGGTGTTGACAATATATGTCATCTTCACCGAGTCCACAAGAAGTTTCAAAAGAGTGCCTTCCGCACACTACGAAAACACGCCTATACAGACACATTGTAAACTTTCTCGCCGAAATATCGAGAATTTTAAGATGAAAAAGTTTGATATTTTTCTTATTTCTGCTCAGAGCAGAAATAAGAAAAATGAGGTTTACCCCTATAAACCCCAGTTTTACTATATGAAAGTGGGGTTCAAGGGGGTCAAAATTATATAGGCGTGTTTTCGTGATTTGCGTTTTACATACGTACCGAATGACCATATACAACACCCATAGCCTTGTTTGTTTTGTTTGTTTGTATGATTTGAGGATTAACGTCCCCCTCGCCACGCCATTTAAAGACGTTGCTTCCACTTCTGTGGGACATGTACCCTACATTGAGATATGTTTATGTGTTTGAATTGATGTTTAACGTCCCTGTCAACACTCTATACATGTAGGTCATTTTGAAGACCTGCTTCCAATTTTGTGGGACATTTACCCCACACTGAGATGAATTGACATCTCAAGCCATGTCGCCCAATGAAACCAGTAGGGTTTATATATTACAAAGACTCGCACCACTTTGCGTAGACAGGCTTAGACTCTCTAAGCGGTTTAACAAGGACGCATGTGCGGTCGGTTCCAGCGCTGCGTGAAAAAGAACATGCACCCCAATATATTTCTCTATGGTGGCCCCGCCCATCGGGGCTTGAAGAAATATATGGGCTGCATGGTTCTTCCCCGCAGAGCTGAAACCGACCCGCAAACGAGTATTGGTAAACCGCTTAGAGGATCTAAGCCTGCCCAGGAAAAAAAGCGCGAGTCGGCCCGTTCATGCTTATAAACCCTATTTGTTTCATTTGAGCGGCAGGGCTTGAGATGTCATTCCATATCAATGTCGGGTAAAACTCCCACAAAATTGGAAGCAACGTCTCCAAAATGACCTTTACAGTGTTGACCGGGACGTTAAACCTCAAATCAAACAAACAAAAAATATTTATCTATGCTTCGATGGGCGGAGCCCTATTGAAGTGAATTCACATAGTCGTATGATGCCTTGGTTCTTGAGTCCCTAGATACGAAATAGTGATGGATAAGTTAGGAAGATATTTTTTTTTCTTTTATCTTGCAATTGTATGTTGTGTGTACTCGTTAGAATCGCCTCGATGAGGAAGGAGTTATTTTTGGTATATCTTTTCAGTGTTCTGTAATACAACTGCATGTGGTGTGCAGTCATTAAAATCGCCTCATCGAGGCGATTCTAATTAATACACACAACAAACAATTGCAAGATACATGTAGCTGCTTTCTGGTGTGGCACTAATAGTAACCCTCAGTGGCTCGGTGTGGCACTAATAACAACCCTCAGTGGCTCGAAGAACCGGTCCCGCCCATCAGGGCTTGAAAAAATAGATGGAGTGCATGATGCTTCCACGCAGAGCGGAAACCGACCGCACACGCTTACTGGTAAACCGCTTAGAGGGTCTAAGCCTATCCAGGCAAAGTGATGCGATCGGACCATCCATGCTTATAAGTTAATATAAACCATATTGGTTTCATTGGTCGACAGGGCTTGAAATGTCATTTCAAGTCGGTGTCAGGTAAAAGTTCCACCAAAAATGTGAGCAACGTCTCCAAAATGACCTATACAGTGTTAACGGGGACGTTAAACCGCAAATCAAACAAAACAAACAAACAGCGGCTCCAACTACCCTTGTATCGAACAAGCATTACGCAAACACGCCTATACAAATATGTTGCCACCTTTATCGCCGAAAAAATGAAAATTTTATGATGAAAAATTGTGATATTTTTCTTATTTCTGCTCCAAATATAGATTGTGGGCATACGTTAGAACCGCCTCATCGAGGCGGTTCTAACGAGTACCCACAATCTATATTTTAGAGCAGAAATAAGAAAAATAAGGTATACCCCCGGAAACCCCAGTTTTACTATAGATAGATAGATAGATAGATAGATAGATAGATAGATAGATAGATAGATAGATAGATAGATAGATAGATAGATAGATAGATAGATAGATAGATACCTACATTACCTGCGTAATACTATCTAATCCGATGCGTTTCAGCAGCATTCCGCAGTCGTAGCACGACCAATTAAAATCCAATTAGCAAGTCCGCTATTGACAACTCTATAATGATGGAAGTCAGCATGCACTGATATCGATACGGTGACAGCTTGGACTGTTCTGTTTATCTAACTGAAACAATATTCCTCTGTCACTGTCACGCGGTCAAAAACCTTCCATTGATCATATCGGAACTGCGCATGCCCCGGTCAGCCTGCGCTTGCGCAGGCTGGTCAGGGCATGCGCAGTTCGGCACAAAAGTGTATCATAAAAATCAAGATAAACTTGGGCGTACAAAAGAACAGGATTTGTCAATAAACAATATTCTACAATGGGCAAAACTTGAAGCTATTGATCAGTAACTTGCCCAGATCAATCATTGCCTTAGTTTGTCTGTTAGTTACAAAATCAAGATTGCTATTTTTTGGTAAGAAGTAGGAAGCCGAATTGACATTTTTCTAGTATTTACTTATTTCATAAGCAGCCAACCACAGTCGGCTGTATATCGTATTCGATAAACGACAATAGAAGACACATCATTATACAGATTTACAATTCCAGTCTTCTACTCGATCTAATTAGACCGCAAGCGTCTGATCTTACTGGCTACGCCAGACACAAATGGGTCTTCTAGAATATTAGCCCAATGAAGACTCAGATCAGCCTGCGCATACACACGAGCCTTCGCTGAATGCTGTACATATATGTTTGCCAGATGACACCGCGAAAACCCAGCGAAAACCCAGTTTAGCCTGAGCGTACACACATTCTAATCAGTCTTCGCTGAGAGCTATATGGATACCAGATGACTCAGCGAAAACCCAGATAAGCCTGCGGATACGCACAGTCTGGCCAGTCTTCGCCGGCTCTATAAGGAAGCGACAACCCAAATTAGCATGAGCACGTGCGTTGTCTCATCGATGTCTTTCGATGGTTTGTTCAGTAAAATTTACAACCCAGAACTTCAGTTAAATAAAGCAAATTCTTCTGATACCAAGGTACCGTTTTTGGATTGGCATCTACATGTATCTGTTATAGATGGGTTTGTTTCCTGCAAAATTTATGATAAAAGTGATGATTTTGATTTTGAGATTGCAAATTTCCCTTTCTTGAATATTTCGCAATTAATTCGATTTACCAGAGTGTCTAGTCATGTTACTGACATCAACACTCGTAATACATTGTTAACTGCTAAACTTCTTAATCACGGTTATCCGTATCATAAACTATACAAATAAAAATCAAAAATGAGTTCCTTTAAGAGCAATGAAAACATTCATAAGAAAGAAGATGGGCCATACTACATAGTTTCGGCTAATAAAGCCTCATCAGTGACCCTGTAATGATCCGGCAAGGAAAGCCAGAGGAAACGTACTACAATTTTGCGAATTTCGAATAGGCAGTCGATTCAAAGACTGATATAAATCCAAAAGGGGTCCAAATAATTAAAAACCTGTCTAGAATGAGTCTAAACCAATGATGATTTATTTCTGATTTCTCAGAATATTCACGATGATCTCAAAGGACCAAAAGTAAAATGTAAACTGCACTATGGTTGATGTTCGGGGAGACGTTTTACCGCCGCCACACGGCACAACACCAGCTGCAGTGAAGGCAAATAAAAATCAAAAATGAGTTCCTTTAAGAGCAATGAAAACATTCATAAGAAAGAAGATGGGCCATACTACATAGTTTCGGCTAATAAAGCCTCATCAGTGACCCTGTAATGATCCGGCAAGGAAAGCCAGAGGAAACGTACTACAATTTTGCGAATTTCGAATAGGCAGCCTTTTCAAATTTTTATAGACGACATTCCGATTTAATTTCAAAATACAATGTTGGACTTAAATCTCTTCTGCAACACGGTCTATCGGAACCCTTATTTTATCGCGACTTAATATATAAATTCAGAAAAAAAATATATAATTGCAATGACTTCAGCACCCAATCTTCGATATAAAAAGATTGGGTAAAACATAAATGTTATACGACATGGTAGTTAACTCAATCACGGTTGACAACTTTGCTTCCCTCTTTAATTGCACGCCGCTGGGTAAGGTCTCAGATTCTTTGACGGTTCAAGCGTAAAGTCTTACTGATAATTAGAGAGAATTCATTTTTATATGGGCCCCGTCAAGCGATTTTGGTACTTATCGCCTATGCGAGCAGCGAAGGTTCAGGCGAGCCTGCGCATCCGCGCAGACTCGCCAGAACCTTCGCTGCTCGCTCATACAAGAAGTGAATCAAGATGAACCTTCAGACAGAAAGCCATTTCCCTGGCCTCTCTGAATGGCTAGGCATGCGCAGTTAAAATTTGTCATGACGATATGCTCGAAGACACAAAATCGCTTGGCGGGGCTCATATAATGTTGGTTGTTGCCTGAAGCTCTGTCCCTGGTCGAGCCCAACGGTGTCTACCTGTTGGTTTTCTTTTGCTCCAGCAATTCAGTGGTCTCTTGCTATCGAGTCCTTACCGTTGTTTCATCTCTGTGGTTGTTTGATGTTTGTATTCTCGGAGATGTTGGACTGATGAGTTAGGCGGCCTTCATGCGGGCAGAACAAATTATTTGTCTAAATCGCGACGGAAGTAAGGGCGATGATTACAGCTGCGTAAAATCGATTTAAGCTCCCCAGTTGAATTCGTTTCACACTGACCGTTTAAGGCGGTTCTTCTGTCGCGGTTTATATTTGTTATGGTTTGTCTTTGAGTGTGTGTTTCGCTTATATTATTTTATTTTGGATAGACAGTTGGACATTTTGAGGCAAAGTATATGTAACTGTCCTTTTGATGTTTCCATTAGGGTCTAGTTATTTCGTGTTTGTGTTTCTTTCTCTTTGGTGTCACTGCTGGGGGCTGTGGGTTAATTGTATCGATTCCTGATCATTGCGTTTACTTCTGTTTATATATATATATATATATATATATATATATATATATATATATATATATATATATATATATATATATATATATATATATATATATATATATATATATATATATATATATATATATATATATATATATATAAATAAAAATGGCTATCCTTTGGAAGAAAGAAATTCACAGCAGAACTGAAAAGTGTTCAGTTTTCTTAGTTTTTCTTAGGCAGACAAGCTTTTTTCGGCAACTTAGGTCTCCATTTGTTTCAATATTCTACAATGGAATCAATGATTCAAAAGAACTAGACGATTCTCGTAACATCAGCTGTAGTAAATTTGAGTGAGTGTTTGGGTTTTACGTCTCACCAACAGTTAAGGTCATAATGAGACGGGACCTCGGTTAAAAGACTCATCCGAAAGTCTTGAGAAGCCCGGGATCGATTCTGCGACCCTTGGTTTACAAGGCGAGTAGCAAAATCACTACACCACGGTTATCTTGACAATTCAAGTTAGGTAAATCATGGAGGACTTTTCTGTTACGCTTCTGGAGTTATTTTTAGCTCGCCTGTACGAAGTACATGGAGAGCTATTGTTGTCACCTCATTTGTGCACGTTTGCGTTTGCGTGTGCGTTCCCGTCACACTGCGTTAAAGTTTTCAAATGCTTATATCTCAACAGTCACTCACCACAGAGCACTCATATTTGGAACTTAAGTACCTGGGAGGGTCTTCTGATGTTCAAAGACAACAGATCCCTGGGTTCATGCCCCAGGGTGGGGCTAGGGGTCAAAATCTAGAACACCTATGTAAAACTGTGTTAAAGTTTTTGAATTGCTTATATCTCAACAGACACTCATCACAAAGGATTCATATTTTACAATTTGGATACCCGGGCGTGTCTTCTGAGATTCCAAGACAACACACCCCTGGGTTCATGCCTGCGAGGACGGATGGGGTGGGGCTAGGGGTCAAAATCTAGGACACCTTTGTAATTTGCTGTATACATTTCCATTATGCTAACAAGTTGTAAACACAATTGGTTATATATCTGCCAACCATGTGACATTGGTTCAAGTCTAAAAGGGTGAAGGTCATGGTGACCTACATTTCACGGTCCAGTGATTTTGCCTTATATCTTGAAGACTTTTTGTTGGAGAAATGTCAAACCTGGGATATTAGTACCTGTGACCCCATGATTGACCTCAAAATATATCTAGGTCACTGTGACATATATTTCATGGTCCAGTGATTTTGCCTTATATCTTGAAGACTCTTTGTTGGAGAAATGTCATACCTGGGATATTAGTACCCTGTAACTCCATGATTGACTTCAAAATATATCTAGGTCACTGTGACCTATATTTCATGGTCCAGTGATTTTGCCTTATATCTTGAAGACTATTTGTTGGAGAAATGTCATACCTGGGATATTAGTACCATGTGACCCCATGATTGACCTCAAAATATATCTAGGTCACTGTGACCTATATTTCATGGTCCAGTGATTTTGCCTTATATCTTGAAGACTATTTGTTGGAAAAATGTCATACCTTGGATATTTGTACCATGTGACCCCATGATTGACCTCAAAATATATCTAAGTCACTGTGACCTATATTTCATGGTTCAATGACTTTGCCTAATATCTTGAATACCATTCGAAGGAGAAATGTCATACCTGAATTATTAGTTCCGTGTGACCCGATAAATGACCACCAAATATATCTAAGTCACTGTGACCTATATTTCATGGTTCAGTGATTTAGCCTATTATCTTGAATACTATTTGATGGAGAAATGTCATACCTGGATTATTAGTTCCATGTGACACCATGATTGACCTCAAAATATATCTAGGTCAGTGTGACCTATATTTCATGGTTCACGGATTTTGCCTATTATCTTGAATACTATTCGATAAAGAAATGTCATACCTTGATTACTAGTTCCATGTGACCTGCTGATTGACCTCCAAATATATCTAGGTCAGTGTGACATATATTTCATGGTTCAGTGATTTTGCCTGTTTTCTTGAATAATATTTTGATAACGAAATGTTATACCTGGGATATTACTTCAATGCAACCAGATGATTGACCGAAAAATATATCTAGGTCAGTGTGACCTATATTAAATGGTTCAGTGACTTTACTTATAATTTGAATACTATTGGATCGAGAAACTTCATATCTGAATAATCAGTTACATGTGACCAGATGATTGACATAGAAATATATCTAGGTCATTGTGACCTATTTTCATGGTTCAATGATTAGCCTTATAATTCTGACACAATTTGATTTCTGTTCAAAAACATTGATTGTGGGTACTCGTTAGAACCGCCTCGCCGAGGCGGTTCTAACGAGTATCCACAATCTATGTTTTGAGCAGAAACGAGGCCGTTCTAACGAATATCCACAATCTATGTCTTGAGCAGAAATAAGAAAAAAAAAACGCAATTTTTCATCTTGAAATTTTCATTTGTTTTTGGTGGTAAAATTTACAATAGATTTGTATAGGCGTGTTTTCGTAATGTAAGTAAACTTTTCATCGGAAAAGTAGCCATTTGGGAGATATGGCAGAATGGACTATGTCAAACTGATTTGCTAGCCTAACGTGGGGCTGCAAAGTTTGCATGGGTACCTTAACATACTCGTATTTTACCGGCAGTTCATTGAAAAGCAGAAAAAAGTTGATTTTTATATTTACATTCTTTGCCCACGGCGAAAAAATGCTTATAGGCAAACGGTTTTAAGCTGAAAAACATTTACACGCTGCTTTTTCGACAAAGAGCGGAACAGCGTTGACGTCACTAACGCTCGTAGAGAACCTCACTCACAATCGTGTGACTCGATGCGTTCATGAAAGTTTAAACTACATTGTTTTCAGTAGGTTTACACTAGACTTCACACTGGCAATGCAAATATAAATCGATGACTTATTGTAATGACAAGGTTCAAAATGGACATTTTCAGCAAAGAATGGGGCATAACTCTACATGTAATAGGCTGGGCTGACATCACAAGTTTTCGAAATCATTTGAGCTTTTATCCCTGACTTACTTACAAATGTATATATGTATGTTTAGCTACGATCAGATAATGACATGATCCGTATGCGAACTTGACCTTGATATTGACAAATAGACAAGATGATCATTTTGACCAAGTTTGATGATGGTCGGACCAAAACTGTGGCCTCTAGAGTGATAACAAGTTTTTTTTGCTTTGAATTGACATACTGATCTACTTTGTCACACGGCAGGACCTACATGGTCGTTCTGACCAAGATTGATGATGACTGGGCCACGGCGGTGGCCTCTAGAGTGCTAACAAGGTTTTTGTTTCTATGATTTGACCTACTGATCTACTTTGTAATACGGCAGGACCTACATGGTCGTTCTGACCAACATTGATGATGACTGGGCCACAGCGGTGGCTTTCAGAGTGCTCGCAAGAATGACAACCTTTTTCCCATTTTAAGTCTTCTGGACTTTGTGGTTGCCATAGCAACCAAAGTTTTCATTCGATTTCGATTAAAAGCATGTCATCACTCCCCCCACCACTGGCATGCTTCAGATATGAAATGATTGTGATCAGCCTGCATGTTTCAGAGATAAGATAAGTTGTTAAATGTGCTGACGGACGGACGGTGGATACTATTCTATAAGCTTCCCTGGAGCATTCGGGCCAGGTGAGCTAAAAAGTATTTACTGGGCAGTTAACCCATACAAGTTAGCGTTCCAGTATGAGACAATAGCAGACAGTGTAGATCCAGATCAGACGCCGCTGTCTAGGTTGTTAGCTTACTGTGAAAATATTTTTATAAAACGGACGACGGACATTGACAGATCACTATAGCCGTGCTCAGGTGATGTAAATGTATAGTTGCAATTGGGACTTACAGTAAAATTCCTGTATTAAGACTACCCTTGGGACTGTTCAAACCTGGTCTTCAAGACCACTTTTGAACAGTCCCAAAGGTGGTCACTGACCAGAGGACAGTGTAAGAAAGATTAAGTGCACCCTTCAAAATAAGCTTTTAAAAGGAGAATAAGTCTTAATCTTAGGTGGTCGTAATAGCGGAATTAGACTGTAGTTATTTTTGTAAATCATAATGTGATCACATAAATAAATGCGGAGGAATACGAAAAAAAAATGTGTTTGTGAAACAGTGATGCCCCCGGACAGCGCATGTGAAATGGAAAGCCCTTAACTAACCAATCAAAAGGTATGACCAGTGTTCAAGTCTTTAAGTCACAAGGTCAAAAATTATGGTACCACTGAAAAGGTCTATGTCAAGGAATGCTCATGTGAAATACGAAAGCCCAATCACTTACCAATCGAAAGTTACTGCCAATGTTAAAGTTTTTAAAAAGTAGATCAAACGTCGAGTTCAAGGTTACAAGGTCAAAAATTATGGTACACTGGAAAGGTCTTGTGACATCAAATAGTTATGGCCAAAAAAGTTTGAAAAAGTGGGTCAAACCTCCAGGTCAATGTCAAAAGGTCATAAACTGTGGGACCATTTGAAAGTTTTTTTTTTTTTTTTTTTTTTGACATAGAATTCACATGTGAAATATGAAATCCCTATCACTTACCATTCGAAAGTTATGGCCAATATTACAGTTTTTGAAAAGTAGGTCAAATGTCAAGGTCAAGGACACAAGGTCAAAAATTATTGTACGGTTGGAAAGATCATGCAATGCAGAATGCACATGTGAAATATAAAAGCTATATCACTTACCAATCGAAAGTTATGACCAATGTTATTACGTTTTTAAAAAGTAGGTCAAACGTCAATGCCAAGGTCACGAGGTTAAAAATTATGGTAACAATGGAATGGTCTTGTGACAAAAAAAAATATGGTACCACTGGAAAGGTCTTGTGACAAAGAATGCACATGATATGAAAACCCTATTAGCTACTATTCAAAAGTTATGCCTTTGCGGACAGACAAACAGACGGACAGACAGACAGACCAAAAATTATATGCCCCCTCAACCCTCGAATCTTTGGTTCTGGGGGGGGTGGGGGGGGGATAAGAATCTATAAGACATCCGTGAGACCAATGACGTGTATCACGCCTACAAGTCCGTGAAATGAACACCCCGTAAACCCCACTTTATAGAGGGAAAACTTGGATTCACGGGGGTATACTTTAGATTTCTTTATTTCTGCTTTAAGACATTGGTTGCGGGTACTCGTTAGAACCGCTTCAATTATTAGAGTTTTTTCCCCGGTATTGAGATGAAACGACAACTCACCCTCTGCCGCACACACAAACCAAAAAGGGTTAATATGTAGGCACGGTCCAACTTGCACCACCCCCGATGGGCTGGGGCCCTCACTTTCTCAGGTGCAAAAGCTCAAAACCTTTGTAATGACACTGGGGAAACTTAAGTCAGATGTAAACTGTATTGGGTTTAAAAGTTAAGCAAGACTTTGAGGTAGAAGAAGCCAACTGATCTCCATCTACACGGTTTGCAAATGTAGGGGTTGTCGTGAACAGCGGGATAAGGCCTACTTCAAGATAGAGTGAATACAAGGTCTTTGGTGCATTACATGTACGTATTATTGCATGCCCAAGGGCGAAAAATTTGGATTATATACCCTAAGCTATTGTTAAAAACAAAATTCAAACAGGTGTGCTGCTACACTCACCATGGCTGTCCTAACGGTAAAAATCTGAAAACAATAATGGATGTGAATAAGATTACCTTTATAGAACCCATAGGAACACGAGTTAAAATGGTTTTATCCCGCGTATGTTGTTCTCTGGCAGATGCCCTATTTACCCTAATAAATTGCTCTAAAAATTTGAACAAGTACAACTTACCCAACCATCCCCCATATATTGTGCTCAAACTAGATCTATGATCTGTCCGGTGCAAACTGATTTATTCTCGGTGGCACGAACTACTCCTGACTCGAATATTGGGATTAAACATGGTTTATCATGCATTAATATTTGCCGGCTCCTGATGAAGCTGTTTCAACAAGAGGCCGCTAGCCGCTTTTGGTCTATTTGATAATGGCTTCAAACAGTCATTCACATGGGTATTTATGCAATAATACATTCTTATGGTTCCAATGGTCTCTGGGCTCTGTTGAAAAATAATTTACATAGACACCAGTTCTTATATAATTCTTTATTTGTTCTTTATAGAACACAGGTAGAACATTTTGAGAGCATGGCTGTTCTGAAACGTCTTAAGCTGTTCTTGAAATAACCTCAAGAAGAATTATAGGAAATTTTAAACATTGTATGTTCCAGAAAGTCTTTGAAATAACCAAGAAGGCCCCCGCCCATAGGGGCTTCAAGAAATATATGGGCTGCATGATGCTTCCACGCAGAGCTGAATCTGGCCCGCACACTAGTACCGGTAAACAGCTTAGAGGATCTAAGCCTGTCCAGGAACCGCGGTGCGAGGCAGACCGTCCATGCTAATAAACCCTACAGATAAGCTCGAGAAGAACCTAACCATTTTCGCGTTTTGTCCGCAGGACATACGCGCATTGCGTGCGTGTAAAATTTTCGGGTTTCAATACGCGGTTCATCGCGTTCATACGCGATTGCAACGCGTTTAATATCAGCCAATGAAAGTGATTATTCGTAACGCGTTAGGTTAACTCAATACGCGTTTCTTTGCGAGAGAATTCCAACCAATAGAATAAGACAGGTAAGCGAAGATAAACCGCGTGAATGCACGGACCAATCAAAATCCTCTTAGCTCGTATGTTTGACCAATATTCTTTATTTTATTTTTTTATTCATTCACAAATCAATAGCGGCATTGGCCTCTCTTATCAGTAGTGATTTTTTCGGATAAACACACACAATAATATTTACATTTAAAGACATATTTTGGATTGCATAACACCCTAATGTCTGGCAGTTTAGAGATAATAAACACTCGGGGTAATCTGATGCATATAGTGTAGGGAACCAAGAGGGTAATCGTTTATCCTGGGATATTTGTTTGACAAGTCACGTCTATTTACTTTATTGTGGGCGCTCATCAGAACCGCCATTTAATGGGTGTTTATGGTGTTTCTAATACATCTTGAAACACATCTTTACATATTTGACCCCGCTAATCCCCACTTTTAAATGGTAAAATTGGAATTTAAGGGGGGATATATTCTTCTTATTTCTGCACAAAATATAGATTGTGGGTACTCGTCAGAACCGCCTCGCCGAGTCGGTTCTAACGAGTACAACAACCTATGCCTTGTGCAGAAATATTAAAATAACGGAAAATGTTCAGTTTTGGTGGTAAAAAAATCAATAGATTTGTATAGGCGTATTTTCGCAATGAAGTTCCAACAATCTCTGTTTGGATCAAAGACAAATAAATGAATATATAAGCACATAAATAAAAATAAGGAAATGGTAAAGGCTGAAATACGCACATTTCTTAAAGTTCATAAAGTTTAGCGCCAAATGAGAAACAGCGCAGGTCCAGTTCGGACGCAGAAAAACTAGGCGTCTGATCAGGGCCTACATTGCTTCCAAAAGCTTCAGACATTTTCATAATATTTTTGAAAACAACACAACCTTACTCTCTTAAATTTTGAACATGTCTTGGTGGAAGATTCCATTTGGCGCCAATTGGCAAAAAAACGCAAACCCAGATCAAACGCAACAGAATTAGCGTCTGGTCAGGAACTACACTGTTTGCAAAAGTTCACGCATTTTTTTTTCAAATTTATTAAATTTTGAAGAAAATGGGAAAAATGGTAATAGTAAAAATGTCCCAGGTCAGGCGCAGCAGAAGTAGGCGTCTGATCAGGGCCTAGATTATAGAAGATTACGAAATGTTCAGTTATTTCCCAAATAAATTTCGAAAAAAAAATGTATGTTAGGTGGAAAATTCCATTTGGTAAAACAAATGTGTTAATGAAAACAAAATAAATGAAAATTACTGCAATAAGTAATTTAATAAATGAGCTGCTTCTGTGAGTGACGGAACATCAATTATTTCGGAAATTTGAAGAAAAGACAACCTCACACTCTTATATTTCGAAATGGTTTTGTGCTATTTACAAAGTGGAAGATGCCATCTGGCGCCAATTAGCAAACTGTGCAGACCAAGATCATACGCAACAGAAATAGGCACCTGATCGGGGCCTACATTGTTTCAAAAAGCTTCAGATATTTTCAAAATAAATTTTGAAGAAAACACACCCTCACTCTCTTAAATTTTGAAACGATCTTGTGCTTTTTACAAGGTGAAAGATCCCAGTTGACGCCAAATGGCAAAATAAAGTGCAGATCCAGATCAGACCTAGCAGAAGTAGGCGTCTGATCAGGACCTACTCGGTTTGCCAAAATAAACAAAGAAAACAAAACTTCATACTCTTTAATTTTGAAATGGACTTGCTCTATTAACAAGGTGGAAGATTCCATTTGTTGCCAAATGGCGAAAACCATGCAGACCCAGATCAGACGCAGCAGACGTAGGCCTCTGATCAGGGCCTACATTTTATGCAAAAGGTTCAGGCATTTCCAAATAAATATCGAAGAAAACGCAACTTGATTCGCCGAGTTAATTAAACAAAATAAATGAAAATTACAAAAATAATTAATTGAAAATTGGGCCGCTTCTGTGAGTGAAAGAACATTGATTGTTTCGGACATCTAGAATAAATGACGATAATAAGATGTTGTTTTAAACAGCTATCTTTATAGCCCCCCAGTTGCACCTGGGTGTCATAAAACTTTTGGTCAATAAACATCCTGCATTTTGACAGTCAACTTCAATCACGACTCAGTACCTGTATTTTACCCTTTCCCCCCAGGCAAATGTAAATGGATAATTGACTAGTCCGCCAGATTTGTTATGTTCAAACTGAAAAAAAATATCTGGAATAAGGAAAATTTGAAGAAATAGAAAAAAGAAACAAAAAAGAAGGATAAGTGTGAAATAGTTACGCGGTATTGATTGGTTGCTTTTGAAACGCGAAGGAGTCTGTGAATGTGCACTATCTGCGTTTTCGACACTCATGTTTGATTGGCTGGTCAACAATCGCGATTTACACGCAATATCGCGTTATTCATAAAAGCAATTGATTGGCTAAAATGGCATTCGCAAGTGAAACGCGTGAATCACGAGTGCGAATCTCGCGCGTTACAAATGCGAAACAAATGCGTGTGCACTGTAAAGTTCTTCTCAAGCTTAACTGTATTGGTTTCATTTGGCGACAGGGATTGAGATGTCATTTCACCTCAATGTCGGGTAAAAGTCCCACAAAATGGGAAGCAACGTCTCCAAAATGACCTTTACAGTGTTGACGGGGACGTTAAACCCCAAATCAAACAAACAAAAATAACCAAGAACAAGTTTAAGATCGAGCAGTTGAAGAACACCTGTCAGAGTCGAACAGTTGTACTAGAAAAAGAACAGTAGTTTATGAATACCATATAACACTTTAAGCATGTCACAACTACTTAAAAAAGTTCTTGAACTGTTTTAGCTCGCCTGTACGGAGTACAAGGAAAACTGTTATTGTCAGCCCGGTGGTCTGAGTGTGCCTGGCAATGGTGACGTTACAAATCATGATGGGCGGTATTGAAATATCAGAAGCTGTAAATTCAGAAGCTGATTTATATATAAGCGTGTAGTTTACCAAATACCAGAAAATTTATATATAAGCGTGCCGATTACCGAATACCAGAAAATTTACATGCAGTACTGAATTTTTGGGTATCACATGATCCCTGCTTTCATAGACTATACATTATACATGTTATTGCTATATCTAGCGAATCTTTACCAATAATGCTCATTTATAACCCTGGGGATAAAGTCTTGAACTTACAATTAATATATACACCTTAATATATACACACTTATATAAACTCCAGTATGAAACTTCTATATTCAGACATTAACACGTAAATCTCTAAGCTCAGGTGAAAGATATAAGGCCATCATTGTCCTCTTGTCTGGTGCAATCATGCCCAGGCACATTATGAAAACACACCTATACAAATACATTGTAAACTTTACCGAAAAAAAAAACAAAAAAACACGAAACTTTTAAGATGAAAAAATGTGATAATTTTCTTATTTTTGCTCCAAATATAGATTGTGGATACTAATTAGTGTCGGCTCACCAAGGTGGTTCTAACGATACCTACATTATTTATTTTAGAGCAGAAATAAGAAAAATAAAGTTTACCCTTGTTAAACCCAGTTTTACTCTATACATGTGGGGTTCAAGTGGGGTCAAAATTATATAGGCGTGTTTTCGTGATGTAAAATTTAGATGTGTCATGCAGCAGGCCACATTACGATAACACCCGTGCGACATAGAGCATTTTTTCACATCTTGAAAATGGCCATTTTGCTGATGAAAATCGGTGATATTTTTCTTATAAATTCTGCAAACATAGGTCATGGGTGCTCGTTAGAACCGCCTCATTGAGGCGGTTCTAACGAGTACCCACACCCTATGTCTTGGAGCAAGAACAAGAAAAATAATATATGCACCCGTAAATCCCAGTTTTCTCTATATAAAGTTGTGTATAGGGGGGTCTTCATTTCACGGACTTGTTCACGTGATGAGTGGCTTTGAAGCTTAAATGGAACAATGGTGTGACGTTACAGAGAAAAACAGACGGGCATCCAAAATATCAGAAACTGTAAATTCATAAGCTGATTTAGGCCGCTTACCCAATACCAGAAGTTTCAATGCAGTACTGACTTTTGGGGTACATTATGATTCCCTGCTCCCAACTCCCCCAAACCACCCTCACCCACACACCTCGCGCGCTTGAGACGTGCAGTGATAATTATTCAAGCCTGCTGGCTTGAACTACCGCTGTCTCCAACAGGTTATTATGTCCCTAAAGCCGTTCGAGCTATCAACCTTCACCTGTAGCTTGACAATACAGACGAATCACTCTGTTGTGGTGATCGGTTTTATAGCACAATGGACCAAACTTGAATGGAGGCCCATGTCAATAGTTTCTCAGTTTGTTCCTAAACACATGTACGGAGGGCGCATTTACAACATTATTTGGAGGCTGATAGTCGACTACTAAATGAATTAGCGCGAGTTAGCCTTGATCTTTAATTAAGGACCAGTCCCTGGGTGTCCAGATACAACTACCATATTCCAAGATTGGGCGAACAAGGCCTTATCATGCTGCCCCTTTAACCTCCTGAGCAAACTGTTGAATCCGTCACTGGGTTCTATATCTCTCTTGGTACTTCACTGTCTTTCCATCAAAATACACACACTTTTACCCCACAATTTCAATTGCGTCCGTTGTATACCAAGTCGCGTTCGTTGTACTGCGATAACCGGTGTGAAAGATTTTACATTTAATCTCTCACTCTTTCGAGAGCTACCATTGTTGACGCACGTGAATTTATTTACTTGTGTTCGATATCGTTCATCTTTAATAATTGTTTTCTCATTTCTTTCGTTTTCTGTGTTGGATTGAATTCGAGTTTTGGTAAGAAAGCCATTTCCTTTTTTTCTCGATTCTTGTTGGAAAGCCGTTGAAATATAACCTGATAACATTTTCCTGTGGGGCATGACAAAGGTGGTTTATGTGTGCGCGTGGGGAATTGGGGGGGGGGGGGGGGTATGAATGTCATTTTACGTATCAACAGTAACATTTCTGATTCTTTTTTTTAATTTGAGGTTTTATGTCCCCGTCAATAATATTTAGGTCATTTTGGAGACGTTGCTTCTATTTTGTGGGAATTTTACCCGACATATAGATGGAATGACATCTCAAGCCCTCGGTCCCCGCCCATCGGGGCTTGAAGAAAAATATGGGCTGCATGATGCTTCCACGCAGAGCTGAATCCGACCCACACACGACGTCACGAGTACTGGTAAACCGCTTAGAGTATCTAAGCCTGCCCAGGCAAAGCGGTGTGAGTGTCGGACCACCCATGCTGATAAACGCTATTGGTTTCTTAGGGCGACAGGGATTGAGATGTCATTTGATCTCAATATCGGGTAAAAACCCCACAAAATTGGAAGTAACGTCTCCAAAATGACCTTTACAGTGTTGACGGGGACGTTAACCCTCAACTCAAACAAACAAACATCTCAAGCCCTGTCGCCCAAACAAACCGAAAGGGTTTATATGTAGGGACGGGCTGACTTCGCTTGGTCAGAACTAGTCCCTCTAAGTGGCGTTCGGTCGACGAAGTATCGTGCGGTCCAATCTATTTCCCGAAGCCCCGAAGGGTGGGCGCCTAATTCTGATTCTGAGCGGGGAGGATGGGCGATGGGGGGTGGAAATGTTTGCGACAGTTGCAGTGTTCTGATATTAACCTTTACCACTCTCAAGCCAAATTTCAGCAGACGATAAATTGTTCTTTTGTATTGGAGTTTAACGGCCCATAAAACACTTTTTAGGTCATTTTTGAGCCGGTAGGTTTACTTATGCAAACTTTTCTTGGACAGGCTTATACGTTAGCGGTTAAACATTACAGTGCAAATTACAGTGGAAATTCTTTCGCCACAAACTGACGACTGCCCTTCTTGTATCAGCGGAAGGAAGAGAATGACCGCTGAAAAGATTTCATGATCAATCTCCAAGATAGGATGTTGCCGACCCCGACAGGTATCGAACCCGCGTCCTCCCGATTACCAGTCAGACGTGCATCCGATTGAGCTGCCGTGGCCGGCAGACTTAGTTTTGTTTTTAGCTCACCCGAGGCGAAGGCTCCAGGGGACCTTATAGTATAGACATTGGTCCGTCGTCGTCGTCTGCGTTGTCAACATTTTCAAACAACATCTCCTCTGAAAATACTTGGCCAATTGAAACCAAATTACATGTGAAGCCTCTATGGGAAGGGGGAACGAAAGTTTGTTAGTGAGGACTGGGTCACATGACCAATATGACCGCCATGCCCATATATGGTAAAAAACTTAAAAATCTTCCTCTCAAGAACCGAATAGCCGATGATCTTGAATCTTGGTATTCAGCATCGGGGACTCGGGCACTACCAAGTTTATTCAAATGATGACCTTTGGTTGACCATTACCTGTTTTACGTCAAGGACAAATTTGGTCACTTAGACATTTGTATGGAAAAAATAGGCAAAACAGTGGATTTATATGATTGCATGGTAGCTAATGGCATCAGAAATGGTATTTGCAAACAGCTAAATGGACGTTTATCAGTTCCAAAGGTCAAGGTCATTACCGACCTTTATCAAGGCCAGCTCAGATTCAGTATTTTTATCTTCTTCTTCACTTAAACTACCCGGCCAGTTGAAACCAAATTACATGTGTAGCCTGTATGGAATGGGGGAGCGAAAGTTTATTCGTAAGGGCTGGGTCACATGACCAATATGGCCGCCATGCCCATATATGGTAAAAACATTTGAATATCTTCTTCTCAAGAACCGAACGGCTGATGATCTTGAAAAAAAAAACAAAAAAAAAAAAAACAAAAAACTACAAAATACGGAACCCGGGAAGGGACATGAATATTTTTATATGTTGTGCGCACAAGATATTATGTTGTCTGCACATGATCTATATTGTGCGAACAAGATAATATGTTGTCCGAACAAGATAATAATTTGTGCGCACAAGATTATATTTCGTGCGCACAAGATATTATGTAGTGCGAACAAGATAATAAGTTGGGCGCACAAATTATTATGTTGTCTGCACAAGGTCTATGTTTGAAAAAAAGAAATTATTTTGAGCGCACAAGACAAAAACTTGTGCGAACAAGATATTATGTTGTTCGCTGCACACAAGATATTATCTTGTTCATACAGCATATTAAAAAAAAACATTCTTGCATAAATATCTATGCGCATGGTTGTTTGAAGCTATTGTCAAATGGCCCGAAAGCCGCGCTCAAACAGCAAAAACCATGTTCAAATCATGAAATTCGCGTGCTGTTTGAACATCGATTTTGAGCTTATGATATCACAAGACGGGCCTTGCTTTGTTTACGTTACGTTGAGCGACTTAACGTTAGCGCCCCGAATGTAGCGTTTTAGGGTTCTATGATCACGTCAGATGGTTACTGCGTAGCAACGTCATTGTAAACAACATTCTGAACTGTCCGCCATGTTGGTTCGCCGGTCGCATTTGAAGAATTTAAATGGAGTTTATATGGAGCTTTTGGACGTTTTCGTCAAAATTTGCTGTCGGAATCTTAAATTATGCAAGAACAGCGATCATTCACGGTCATTCCATTGCATTAACATTTGCCGGATCCCTCGGAAGATATTTGAACATTCGGCCTGGCGGCCTCATGTTCAAACAGCTTCCTCGGGACCCGGCGAATGTTAATGCATGAAAGAAAAGCCATGGTTGATCCCTATACTAATGTCCATTCCCGGGTTCCTTTACAAGAAGACCGTGAGACAAATGACACTTATCACGCGTAAAAGTCCGTGAAATGAACAACCCGTAAACCCCACTTTATAAAGAGAAAATTGGGGTTTACGGAGGTATACATTAGTTATTTTTATTTCTGCTCTAAGACATTGGTTGTGGGTACTCGTTAGAACCGCTTTAATTATTGATGACTTTTACCCGGTATTGAGATGAAATGACATCTCAACTTCAGCCGCCCAAACAAACAAAAAGGGTTTATATGTAGGGACGGTCCAACTCGCACCATCCCCGATGGGCGGGCCCTCAATTTCTCAGGTGCAGATGCGAAAACTTTTGTAATGATACTTTACGGGGCACGCTGGGTACTTTATTGTGAAACTTCAAACAGATCTAAAACTGTATCGGGTTCAAAAGGAAGCAATTTTAGCTGACAATTTTTTGAGGTATAAGAAGCCAACTGATCTAAATCCACGAAGTTTGCAAATGTAAGGGTTGTCATGAACAGCGGGAAGGTACAGTGAATACAAAGTCTTTGGTGCATTACATGTACGTATTATTGCATGCCAAAGGGCAAACTGTTTTGGATTATGTAACCTAAGTTATTGTTATAAAAATCATTCAAACAGGTGTGGTGAAGCACTCACCCTGGCTGTCCTAACGGTACAATTCTGAAAACAATAATGAATGTGAATAAGATTACTATAATAGAACCCATGTAGAAAATATGGTGTGTTTGATTTGGGGATTAACGTCCCCGTCAATACTGTAAAGGACATTTTGGAGACGTTGCTTCAAATTTCGTGGGCCTTTTACCCGACATTTGAGATGAAATGACATCTCAAGCCCTGCCGCCCAATGAAACCACTAGTCTAAGAGTTTATAAGCATGGACGGGCCGAAACTCGCACCGCTTGGCTTGGGCAGGCTTAGATCCTCTAAGCGGTTTACCAGTACTCGTGTGCGGGTCGGTTTCAGCTCTGCGTGGAAGTATAATGCAGCCCATCTATTTCTTCAAGCCCCGATGGAAGACCCCGCCCATCGGGGCTTGAAGAAATAGATTAGCTGCACGATGCTTCCACACAGAACTGAATCCGACCCGCACACGAGTACGGAGGGCGCATTTACAAAATTATTGGGAGGTTGATACTGGTTTACTGCATGAGATAGCACGAGTTAGCCTTGATCTTTAATTAAGGACCACTCACTGGTTGTCCCAGATACAACTACCATATTCCAAGATTGGGCGAACAAGGCCTTATCAGCCTGCCTCTTTAACCTCCTGAGCAAACTTTTGAATCCGTTACTGGGTTCTATCCCTCTCTAGGTACTTCACTGTCTTTTCGTCAAAATACTCACACTTTTTCCGCCACAATTTCAATTGCGTCCGTTGTATACCAAGTCGCGTTCGTTGTTTTGAGATAACCGGTGTGAAAGATTTTACATTTAATCTCCCACTCTTTCGAGAGCTACCATTGTTGACGCACGTGAATTTATTTACTTGTGTTCGATATCGTGTTCGATATCGTTCATATTTATAATTGTTTTCTCATTTCTTTCGTTTTCTGTGCTGGATTGAATTCGAGTTTTGGTAAGAAAGCCTTTTCCTTTTGTTTGTCTCGATTCTTGTTTGAAAGCCGAGGAAATATAACCTGATAACATCTTCCTGTTGGGCATGACAAATGTGGTGTCTGTGTGTGCGGGGGGGGGGGGGGGGGTTTGGTATGAATGTCATTTTACGTATAACAGTAACATTTCTGCATTTCTGATTCTTTTTTCATGCCCCCGCCATTCGAAGAATGTTAGAAAGGGCATATAGCGTTGCCCCTGTCCGTCCGTCCGTGCGTCCGTCCGTGCGTCCGAAATTTAAACGCAGTCAATAACTTTCTTATTTCTTGATGGATTTTAAAATTTCTTGGCAGAAATGTTAACTATCAAGAGACGATTTGTCACGTGCAAAACAGAGGTCCGTACCTCCAAGGTCAAGGTCATACTTAGAGGTCAAAGGTCAGAAAAGGGTCAACAACTTAAACGCAGTCAATAACTTTCTTATTTCTGGATGGATTTTGAAATTGCTTTGTAGAAATGTTAACCATCATGAGACGATGTATCACGAGCAAAACCCAGGTTCGTACCTCCAAGGTCAAGGTCATACTTAGAGATCAAAAGTCAAAAAAGGGTCCGAAACTTAAACGCAGTCGATAACTTACTTATTTCTGGATGGATTTTGAAATTACTTTGAAGAAATATTAATCATCATGAGATGATGTGTCACGTGCAAACCCAGATCCGTACCTCCAAGGTCAAGGTCATACTTAGAGGTCAAAGGTAAAAAAATGGTCCCGGAAACTTAAACGCAGTCAATAACTTTATCTCTGGATGGATTTTGAAATTACTTGGCAGAAATATTGGCCATCGTGAGACAATCTGCCTCACACAAAACCGAGGTCCTTACCCACAAGGTCAAGGTCATACTTAGACGTTATATGTAGGGACGGCCTGACTTCGCTTGGTCAGACCTCGTCCCTCTAAGTGGTGTTCGGTCGACGAAGCATCGTGCGATCCAATTTATTTCCCGAAACCCCGAAGTGTGGGCGCCTAATTCTAATTCTGAGCGGGGAGGGTGGGTGATTGGGCATGGAAATGTTTGCGACAGTTCCAGTGTCCAGATATTAACCTTTACCACTCTCTGACAATAAATTGTTCGTTTGTTTGTATTGGAGTTTAACGGCCCAGTGTGTGTGTGAAATCGGGTTTAACGTCGCTTTCAACAATTTTTCAGTCATATCACGACGGTGTCTGGTTGCGACAGGGAGCTCAATGCTCACTTTTTTAGTGCTGCCTCACTGAGGTATCATGTCCCAGACACATTACATGATGCCACACACAGTCACATTATCCTGACACTGGGTCGACCAGTCCTAGTTTTACCCCGTAAATCTGAGTGCCAAGCAAGGAGCAGCTAGTATACATACCATTTTTCACGACTATGGTATGTCGCGGCCCGGGATCGAACCCGTGACCTCACGTTCCCCGGAGCGGACACTCTACCAACTGAGATATCGGGGCCGGTTTATGTCGGTATATTTACTTATCCACACTTTTCTTGGACAGGCTTATACGTAACAGGTATCGAACCCGCGTCCTCCCGATTACCAGTCAGACGTGCATGCAATTGAGCTGACGTGGCCGGCAGACTTAGTTTTTGTTTTTAGCTCACCAGAGCCGAAGGCTCCAGGAGAGCTTATAGTATATGTATTGGTCCGTCGTCCGTCGTCGTCTTGGTCGTCGTCGTCCGCGTCGTCTGCGTTGTCAACATTTTCAAACAACATCTCCTCTGAAACTACTCGGCCAATTGAAACCAAACTACATGTAAAGCCTCTATGGGAAGGGGGAACGAAAGTTTGTGAGTGAAGACTGGGTCACATGACCAATATGGCCGCGATGCCCATATATGGTAAAAACCTTTAAAAACCTTCCTCTCAAGAACCGAACAGCCGATGATCTTGAATCTTGGTATGCAGCATTAGGGACTCGGGCCCTACCAGATTTGAACAAATGATGACCTTTGATTGACCTTTACCTGTCTTACTTCAAGGTCAAATTTGGTCACTTAGACATTTGTATGGAAAAAGGGCAAAACAGTGGATTTTTATGATTGCATGGTATATAATGGCATCAGAAATGGTATTTGCAATCAGCTGAATGGACGTTTATCATTTCCAAAGGTCAAGGTCATTACCGACCTTTATCAAGGACAGCTCAGATTCAGTATTTTTATCTTCTTCATCACTTAAACTCCTCGGCCAGTTGAAACCAAAATATATGTGGAGCCTCTATGGAATGGGGGAGCGAAAGTTTATTCGTAAGGACTAGGTCACATGGCCAATATGGTCGCCATGCCCATATATGGTAAAAACCTTTGAATATCTTCTTCTCAGGAACCGAAAGGCTGATGATCTTGAAACTTGGTATGCAGCATCGGGGACTCTGGCCCTACCAAATTCTTCAAATGATGACTTTTGTTTGACCTTGATCTTTTTATGTCAAGGTCAAATTTGGTAACTTAGACATCTGTATGGAAAAAAAGGCAAAATAGTGGATATTTCTGATTCAGATTGCCTGGTAGGCTGTGACATCAAACATTTAATGATATTTGCAGTTAGCTGAATGGAAGTTTATCAATTCCAAAGGTCAAGGTCATTTACTGACCTTTATCCTGGATGCCCTCGCTTCAGTTATTGTTGCTATCTTCTCCACTTAAACTGGTGGATGGCTTGAAACCAAAGTACATGTGGAACCTCTATGGGAAGGGGCAATGAAATTTGTTCGTAAGGACTGGGTCACATGACCAATATGGCCGCCATTCTCATATATGGTAAAACATTTAAGAATTTTCTTCTCAAGAACCCAATAGCCGATGACCTTGAAATTTGGTATGTAGCATTGATGACTCAGGCCCGACCAAATTTGTTCAAATGATATTTGCTTTTCTTTTGCGTTAGTGTGTCCTTTTTCGCGTAAATACGCCTCTTTTTGCATTGCTACGCCTTTTTTGCGTTAATATGCCTTTGTTTCGCGTTTTTTTTTAACCTACTAGGCTTTCGTATGTAAGCAATATACATCTATCTCAAAAACTATACGAGCTATGATATTGACATTTAATCTGCTGATAGAGGATAGTGATCAGATAAACTGATTAAATTTTGAAAGAAAAACATATTTTCTTGAGTTATGGCCCTTTGAAACCTGGGCATTTTAAGCTTGTAAGCAAGATATCTAAAAAAAAAACTTTTGAGAAACAAATCTTTTTTTTTTCTTGAGTTATGGCCCTTTGAAAATTTAAGCATTTTAAGTTTGTAAGCACAATGTCTCTAAAGCTGTTTGAGCTATTGTCTTGAAACTTTACAGGCTGGTAGAGGATGATGAGTAGGTGACCTCATTAACTTTTGAAAATTTTCTTCTTGAGATAAGGCCCTTTAAAAATTTCGGCATTTTAACCTTGTAAGCAAGATATCTCAAAACTGTTTGAGATATTGCTTCTAAACTTGACAGGGGAAGATAAGTAGATGACCTGATCCACTTTTGAAAAAAAAAAAATAATAATAATAATCCGAAATCTTCTTGAGATATGGACCTTTGAATATTTCGGCAGTCTAATCTTGAAAGCAAGTTGCTTAAAACCGGTTTGAGTAATTGACTTGAAACGATACAGGCTGACAGGGTATGATCAGTAGATTTGTTACATTTTTAGCTCGTCTGTTTTTTGAAAAAAAACTTTCGAGCTATTGTCATCACTCCGGCGTCTGCGTAGTCGTCCTGCGTCGTCCTGCGTCCTGCGTCGTTCCAAAAAAACTTAACCTTGGCTATAACTTAAAAAGTATTAGACCTAGCCTCATGAAACTTCATACACACACTCATCATCACAAGAGCTACATTTTGACCAAGGACCATAACAACATTGTTGATTTTGGCTGAATTATCTCCCCTTTTCCAATTTTTTTCTGAAACACATTTTTTGCTCTCATTTTAATACTATTCACAACAGAGCCTTCAAACTTCACATGAATGTTCCTTGGGACAAGACCTTTTCAGTGATACCACACTTTTTGATCTGTGACCTTGACCTTTGAACTTTGACCTATTTTTCGAAAATTTAACCGAAAACCTTAACCTTGACCATATTTCCAAAAGTATTTGGCCTACCTTCATGAAACTTCATACACATACTCACCATCACAAGAGCTACATTCCCTACAAGTTTTATAACTCCATCTTGCAATTTGATTGAATTATCTCCCCTTTTCTCTCCGTTTTTTTTAAATTGTTTGTGTCTCTTATTTCAATACTATTCACAACAGAGCCTTCCAACTTCACATGAATGTTCCTTGGGACAAGACCTTTTCAGTCATACCACGCTTTTTGACCTGTGACCTTGACCTTTGAACTTTGACCTATTTTTCGAAAAATTAACCAAAAAACTTAACCTTGACCATATTTCCAAAAGTATTTGGCCTACCTTCATGAAACTTCATACACATACTCACCATCACAAGAGCTACATCCCCTACAAGTTTTATAACTCCATCTTGCAATTTGATTTGACTTAGAACTTTTGTTTTCTAAAAGAAACTGCAGACGAGCGTTGGCACCCGCTTGCGGTGCTCTTGTTTTTCTTGTGTTATGACCCTTTAAAATTTTGTGCATTTTAAGTTTGTATCTATTTTACTCTTTGGACTATTGCCTTGAACCTTGACAGGCTCATAGGGGATGATGAGTAGATGACGTGATCACTTTTTGAAAAAAAAATTCCAAAATTTCTTTACTTATGGCCCTTTGAACAATTCGTCACTTGAGATATCTTGGACACTGTTCTAAGACATTGCCTTGAAACTTAACAGGCTGATATGGAATGGTGACCTGATGGCCAGATTGAAATCTGACATTTTTCATGAGTTAAGGCTCTTGAAGAATTCACAATTTTAATCGTGTTAGCAAGTTATCTCTAAAACTGCTTTTGCCTTGAAACTTGAAAGGTTGATAGGGAATGGTGAGTAGATGGCATGATTAACTTTTGAAAAAAATCTAAAAAACTTCGTCAGTTATGACCCTTGGACAATTCTAGCATTAACGGGCATGCATACCGTTGGGAGCATAGTGTTTTAGAAACACATTTTCTAGTTGAGGTATTTTTGCCTGTTTTCTTAGGAAAAAAGGCTTGCCAGTTTATGAGAATTGTCTGCTCATCACGAAAACACGCCTATATAATTTTGACCCCCTTGCACCCCACTTTTATATAGTAAAACTGGGCTTTGCAGGGGTAAACCTTATTTTTCTCATTTCTGCTCTAAAATATAGATTGTTGGTACTCGTTAGACCGCCTCATCGAGGCGGTTCTAACGAGTACCCACAATCTATATTTTGAGCAAAAATAAGAAAAATATCACACTTTTTCATCTTAATTTTTTTTTTCATTGATAAAGGTTACAATGTATTGGTATAGGCGTGTTTTCGTAATGGCGTAATGCTAAGCACAATACTAAAACACGCCTATACAAATAAATCGCAAACTTTACCGCCGACTAAACGATAATTTTAAGATGAAAAATTGTGATTCTTTTTCTTATTTCTGCTCAATATATAGATTGTGGGTACTCGTTAGTACCGCCTCATCGATAGATTGCCATCTCGAGAGTTTTCTGCAGTGCAGTACTTGAAAGGGTTTTATCCCTTATCCTGCTGAATAATTCAATTAGCCCCACCCATTTCTGACAATCAGCCAATGAGATTACATGTTATGTTTCTGTTCAAATTCACAAACTACATGACAAACAGTGTAGGATCCTGATCAGACGGCTTCTTCAGAACAAACTGTAGTTTCAGCGGGTATATTATATGGGTGTGAGGGGTGGATGGAGGCTTGCCGAGTGATGCCGGACTGATCCCGAGGGACTGATTTTTCTATCCACACATCACACCCATATAGGATTTTCTTGCATACCGTCAATTTCTTAGCGCGGATTTTAATGCTGCAGTCACTTCGGTTACCGACGTCCGCCATATTGTGATGGCACTACAGGAATGTTTAGTGATGTCACGTAATGTGCTGTGACGCCAACCTCAAACGACGGCGCATATGAGGTGGTGCTCAACCAGTGCATTGATCAAACACGCGAGAATATTCGATTTAGCGTAAGAACAGCAGGGTTAGAACAGAATTTCTATCCCAGGCTAGAAATGGATGTTCTTATCTGGTATGCAAGAAATTAGCCACACCTATTTGTGACAAAAAGCCAATCAGATTACATGCTATAATGTTTCCGTTCAAATTCACAAACTAAATGACAAACAGTGTAGATCCTGATCAGATGGCTTCTTCAGAACAAACTGTAGATCCAGATCAGAAGGCCCCGCCCATCCGGGCTTGGCGAAATAGTTTGGGGTGTATCATCCCATTTGCTTCCACGCAGAGATGACACTGTCCACAATTGACTACAGAAGGACTAGACGTGCACAGGCAAGGTGGCGAGAGTCCGACCATCCAATGCATATAAGCGTTTTGGTTTGAAAGGGCGGCAGGACTTGAGATGATATTGCATGGTGGCCGTCGAAGGTCCTGGTGAAGGATTGTCTGAGGACGTGTCACCAGCAAAAAATTCTGATATTGATCTCAATGTCGGTTACTTAAAAGTCCCACAAAATTGAAAGCAGTGTCTCTAGAATGACCTAAATAGTGTTAACGGGAGCGTTAAACATAAATTCAAATAAACAAGATCAGATGGCTTCTGAAGCCTCTGATTTGGATCCTTGTTTGTTTGATTTGATGTTTAACACTGTATAGGTCATTTTGGAGACGCTGCTTCCAACTTTTGAGGGACTTTTGTCCGACATTAAGATGAAATGACATCTCAAGCCCTGCCGCCCAATGAAACCAACAGGGTTTATAAGCATGGACCGTCCTACTCGCACCGCTTTGCCTGGACAGGCTTAGATCCTCTAAGCGGTTTACCAGTATTCGTGTGCGGGTCGGTTTCAGCTCTGTGTGAAAGCATCATCCAACCCATCTACTTCTTCAAGCCCCGATGGGCGGGTGCCGGACGGGTTAAAGACAGTGTGAACACAAGGTCAAGGTCTTTGTGCATTATATGTACGTATAATTGCATGCCCAAGAGCAATAATGGTTTGGATTGTATAGCCTAAAGCTATTATTATTGCGCTGCACTCACGAATAATAATGAATATGTGGATAAGATTACAAAAATAGAAACAACCTGTTGAAGAACATGTATAACAACATGCGTTAAAATGGGTTTATTACTACGGAACCCGGGAAGGGAATTTCTGTTCCAGTATCTAGCAGAACAGAATTTAAAACAATAAAATTAGCGTGGAGTGGAAACCAAAAATATATGTCGTTTAAACGATATAATATGTCGTTTTCTTGTTTTCTTTTCCACTCGGAAAAAGTAGGATGGAGTTTAAAACAATAAAATTAGAATGAAACAGAAAACGAAAATATGTCGTTTAATCGACATATTTCTGGTTTTCTGTTCCACGCTGAAAAAGGAGCGTGGAATTTAAAACAATAAAATAAGAATGAAACAAAAACAAAAATATGTCGTTTAAACGACATATTTATTGTTTTCTGTTCCACTCTGAAAAAGTAGCGTGGAATTTAAAACAATAAAATTAGAATGGAACAGAAAACGAAAATATGTCGTTTTCCATTCCACTCTGAAAAAGTAGCGTGGCATTACGAAAACACGCCTATACAAATACATTGCCACCTTTATCGCCGAAAAAATGAAAATTTTATGATGAAAAAAGGTTTTTTTTTTCTTATTTCTGCTCCAAATATAGATTGTGGGCACTCGTTAGAACCGCCTCATCGAGGCGGTTCTAACGAGTACCCACAATATATATTTCAGAGCAGAAATAAGAAAAATAAGGTATACCCCCGGAAACCCCAGTTTTGCTATATAAAAGTGGGATTCAAGGGGGTCAAAATTATATAGGCGTGTTTTCGTGATGGAATTTAAAACAACAAAGATGTCGTTTTATCAACATATGTCGTTAAAACGATATAATCCTAGCCTTTCATTGGCGTGTGTGTCGCGCCGGGAAATATCCGCCATGATTAACGTGTGACATGACCAACCAATGAAAGACTAGGATTATATCGTTTTAACGAAATATTATGTTGATAAAACGACATCTTTAACCAATGAAAAGGCCAAGATTATGTCGTTAAAACGACATCTTTATTGTTTTAAATTCCACGCTACTTTTTCAGAGTGGAATGGAAAACAAGAAATATGTCGTTTAAACGACATATTTTCGTTTTCTGTTCCATTCTAATTTTATTGTTTTAATTTCCACCCTACTTTTTTAGAGTGGAAAAGAAAACAAGAAATATGTCGTCATATTATATCGTTTAAACGACATATTTTTTGTTTTCCACTCCACGCTAATTGTATTGTTTAAAATTCTGTTCTGCTAGATACTGGAACAGAAATGTCCCTTCTCGGGTTCCGTAGTTTATTCTTGTGAGTTGTTCTCTTTACCATAAGGACACAAATTATAACAAGACTATCCTAGTAACATGTAACTGACAAGAATGAGGCCAGTGCATTTTTCACATCTCCAAAATGGCCATTTTTTTTCTGATGAAAATCCGTGATATTTTTCTACTAAGTACTGCAAACATATGTTGTGGGTGCTCGTTATCTATCTATCTATCTTCTTATACTAAGTCGTCATATCTGGCCATTGCCTCAGTTGATTGGGTGGCTAAATTTAGAATTTAGCTGAAAAAAAAAAAAAAAAAAAAAAAAGAGAGGCACTGGATGCGTCCTTAAAACTATTTACAATCTGCATAACAGAGGTATCCTAAAACGCATACCTCTGAGACCCAATCTTACACTGTGCGGGCTTTGAACTCTTCTGCGGACTTGGCATTCACCGCAGAGGAGGGAAGACTATTCCAATGGGGAATAGTTCTAGGAAAAAACGAGTTCTTCAGGGCATCACTATAGGACTGGTATCTACGATATTGTGAGTCGTTTACTTTTGATGCCTTTGTTTGGGTCGACAGTGTTACAGGGGTCAAGTACCTATCTTTATCGATAGACACTGAATCAGAGTGTATCTTGTAGAAGAAGGTTAAAGAGGACTGCTCACGACGGGCCTCCAGGGACGGCCACTCTAGCTCGTTAAGCATGTCACCGACGCTACTTCTATTTCGCCATCGCCTACAGGTCCATCGAGCAGCTGTCCTCTGCACCTTCTCCACCTGCTGAGTCTGAGTTTTAACATAGGGGTGCCAAATGGGTGATGCATATTCGAGTTGAGGGCGAACCAATGTTTTATATGCAACATCCTTTGTCTGCCTAGGTGCAAAAGCCAAGTTCCGTCTAAGGAATCCCAAAGTCCTAGTTGCTTTAGATGTAATCTCTGAGATATGTTGACCCCAATCAAGATCGTCAGTGATGGTGATACCAAGATATTTGGCGGATTGAACATGCTCCAAGACTTGCTGGTGAAGAGTATAGTCAAACTTAATTTGTTTGTCCGGAGGGTGTCGTGACACTCTCATTGAGTGACATTTGGCCACATTGAACTTCATTTGCCAATCGGCCTCCCACTGTGCAAGTTGATCCAGGTCATCTTGTAAAATAAGACAGTCAGAAGGAGAATATATGTTCCTATACAGGACACAATCATCAGCAAACAAACGGACCGATGACCTGATATTATCGGGGAGATCATTAATGAAAACCAAGAAAAGGACCGGTCCAAGGACCGAACCTTGGGGGACTCCAGATAAAACAGGGACTGGATCAGACGCTTGGCCATCAAGTACAACTTGTTGTGAGCGCCCAGAGAGCCATGAGCTAATCCACCTATGCGTGGATCCTCTTATCCCATAGTACTCCAGTTTATGTAATAGCCTTCTGTGAGGTACCTTGTCAAAGGCCTTAGCAAAGTCCATGATGATCAAGTCAGTCTGTTTGTGGCCACGATTTATGGCCCCATCCAGATTGCTCACAATGTCATGGTAAAATTGAACAAGCTGCGTTTCGCAAGACCTTTGACTCCGGAAACCATGTTGACAGTCAGCAAGAATGCTCTCAAAGGCTAAGTGCTTGTTGATGTTGCTTACTAATATATGCTCCAGGGTTTTGCAACAGATGCATGTTAGCGACACTGGTCTATAATTTGCTGCATAATATTTTCCCCTTTTTTATAGACCGGGGTTACATTTGCTTGTCGCCAGTCATCTGGTACAGTGCCCTGGGCAAGTGATTAATTGAAGATAAAGGACAACACAGGAGATATTTCAGCACTACATTCCTTAAGTACCCTGGCATTCAGGTCATCGGGCCTTGATGCCTTATGTATCTTGAGCTTACGTAACAGTTTAGCGACCCCATTGGGGTCAACTGTTATGTCCCCCATAGAGGGGAACGGACTTGCACCTTTAGATGGTAGCTCACCATCAGTTTCACGCGTAAATGCTGATTGAAACTGTTTATTGCAAATATTAGCCTTATCGCGCGCATCTGTTTTTAGAATTCCATTTTCCCTTAGCGAAGTGATCACAAACGCATCCTTTTTCAGGGACTTTACGAATGACCAAAACTTTTTAACTTTACCATTCTTTTGGGGACTATCGGGATCTATATTGTCATCTTCAAAGGTAAAGATGCTGGAAACATGCTTCCAATATGCATCTCTTATAACCTTTTGCACATGTGCTCTGAACCGTTTGTAATGGTTCTTAACGTCAGGGCTGCTAGACTTGCGAGCACGAAAATACATTCTATTCCGTCTTCTGATGAGATGCTTGATCGTGTTATCGATCCATGGTGCCCTATATTTTGTTTTGGTCATTTTAGTTGGTATAAACCTTTCCATTGCCGTGGTTAATTCGGACTTAAAACTGACCCACAGGTCATTAACTGACATGTGTGAGAGGTCAGAGGAAAGGAACGAATCCTTAAATCGCGCCATATGGTCTCGCAGACCATCCATATCCGCACGTTTGTAGAGAAAAACTTTACGCGGGACTTTGTCTGATTCGTTTAGCTTTTATGTCATACTCAACAAGGACTATGTCATGATCAGCTTTGCCAATCGGGGGCATCCCCTTAACTCGGCTTACTGGGGATGGAGAATTTGTAAACAATAAATCAAGGGTCTTTTCTTGTCGGGTGGGTATGTTAACAACTTGGGGCGGTTCTAACGAGTACCCACAACCTATGTCTTGGAGCAAAAATAAGGTATAGCCCCGTAAACCCCAGTTTTCTGCATTTAAAATGAGGTACAGGGGGGGGGGGGTCTACATTTCACGGACTTGTTCACGTTATGATTGAAGAAGTTTCAGAAGGACGAACGGACGAACGGACAGTGGCAACGCTATATGTCCTACCACCATTCTTCGAATGGCGGGGGCATAAAAAAATTGGAATATAAAAGAATGCACTATGTCGCAGGCAGATGAGCGATACGAAATCATGCCTATATACATTTGACCCTCTTGAACATCATTTTTATACAGTAAAAATGGGGTTTACAGGGGTAAACCTTACATTTCTTATGCAGATGGTATTCTGTAAAATATAGATTGTGGGTACCCGTTAGAACCGCCTCGATGATGTGGTTCTAATGAGTACACACAATCTATATTTTGAGCAATAAGAAAAATATCACATTTTTTCATACGGAAATTTTAGTTCATCGGCGGTAAAATTTACAATGTATATATTTAGAGCACCCTTAATCCGGGTGAACAATATTCAGCCACACCCATTTGTAACTCTCAAAAAAATCAAAATACCTGATATCATGACCTAAGCAAACAGTGCAGACCCAGATCAGACTGCTCCTGAAGGATTAGGATTTTATTTGTTTGTTTGATTTGAGGTTTAACGTCCCCGTCAACATTGTATAGGTCATTTTGGAGACATTGCTCCCAATTTTGTTGGACTTTTACCCGACATTGAGATGAAATGACATATCAAGCCCTGTCGCCCAATGAAACTAAAATGATTTATACGCATGGGCGGTCCAACTCCCACCGCTTTGCCTGAGCAGACTTTTCAGTTTCGGACCCTTTTTTTACCTTTGACCTCTAAGTATGACCTTGACGGTGTTGCATGTGACACATTGTCTCATAATGGTTAACATTTCTACAAAGTAATTTCAAACTCCATCCAGAAAAAAGAAAGTTCATTACGATAACACACCCGTGCGGCAAAGTGCATTTTTCACATCTCCAAAATGGCCATTTTTTCTGATGAAAATCCGTGATATTTTTCTAGTAAGTACTGCAAACATAGGTTGTGGGTGCTCGTTAGAACCGCCTCATTGGGGCGGTTCTAACGAGTACCCACAGCCTATGTCTTGGAACAAAAATAAGAAAAATAAGGTATACCCCCATAAACCCCAGTTTTCTGCATTTAAAATGAGGTACAGGGGGGGGGGGGTCTACATTTCACGGACTTGTTCACGTTATGATTGACGAAGTTTCAGAAGGACAAACGGACGAACGGACGGACAGGGGCAACGCTATATGCCCTACCACCATTCTTCGAATGGCGGGGGCATAAAAAAATTGGAATATAAAAGATGCACTATGTCGCAGGCAGATGAGCGATACGAAATCATGCCTATATAAATTTGACCCTCTTGAACATCATTTTTATACAGTAAAAATGGGGTTTACAGGGGTAAACCTTACTTTTCTTATGCAGATGGTATTCTGTAAAATATAGATTGTGGGTACCCGTTAGAACCGCCTCGATGATGTGGTTCTAACGAGTACACACAATCTATATTTTGAGCAATAAGAAAAATATCACAATTTTTCATACGGGAATTTTAGTTCATCGGCGGTAAAATTTACAATGTATATATTTAGAGCACCCTTAATCCGGGTGAACAATATTCAGCCACACCCATTTGTAACTCTCAAAAAAATCAAAATACCTGATATCATGCATTTGTTAAAACCACAAACTGGATGACAAACATTGTAAATCCAGATCAGACGGCTTCTGTTTGTCATGTAGTTCTTCAGAAGCAATCTGGTCTGGATTCACAATGTATGCTGTGTGTACTCATTAGAATCGCCTTGATGAGGAGATTCTAATAAGTACATATTGCATACATTTTTGTGGTTTTGGTTTTACGACCCTTTCAAAATGTTCACTTCACTCCTATCGAGCCGTTCGTTAATCAGAGGTGGCGGAAACTGGAGTACCCGGAGTAAAAAAAAAACACATGACCTTCTGTTGCAGAACTTTGCCTCTAACATGTTACCCGAGCCAGGCTCGAACCAGCCAGGCTCGAACCAGCCAGGCTCGAACCCCCCAGGCTCGAACCCCCAGCGGTGAGAAACCTAATGATTAAGAGTCAGCGTTCTTATTCACTAGGCCACGGGGGCCCGTTCATATAGCATACATGTACATTTAAATAAAGAAAATCAAAACTAATAATCAATCCCAAAATAATACCTATTTTGCCTCCTGATATGGCACTATATAGAAACCCTCCGACTGGCTCGAACTACCGCTGTCTCGAAAAAAAAGTTTATACTATCAAAGGGATTCGAGCCATCGAAGTTCGATTCCACATGTTATATTTTCCAGCAATCGGCATGTTCTCATAGCACTTCTTGTGATTCGATACGTTACGAAAACACGCCTATACAAATACTATGTAAACTTCACGGTAAAAGAAGGGAAAATTTTAAGATGAAAAATGTAATATTTGTTTTTATTTCTGCTCAAAATATAGAGTCTGTGTACTCGTTAGAACCGCATCATCGAGGCGATTCTAACGAGTACCCACAATCTATATTTTACAGCAGAAAAAAAGACAAAAAAATATCATATGCCTAAGAAAAATAAGGTTTACCCCTGTAAACCCCATTTTGACTGTATAAAAATGGTGTTTCAGAGGGTCAAAATTATATAGGCGTAATTTCGTATCGATCATCTGCCTGCGACATAGTGCATTCTTTCATATCCTAATTTTGAAGAATGTTGGTAGGGCATAGGGCGTTTCCGTTGTCCGTCCGTTCGTCCATCCGAAACTTAAACGCAGTCAATGACTTTCTTATTTCTTGATGGATTTTGAAATTACTTTGTAAAAATGTTTAACATCATGAGACGATGTGTCACTTGCAAAACCAAGGCCCGTACCTCCAATGTCAATGTCATACTTGGAGGTCAAAAACCAAAACAACCGTCCGAAATTTAAACTTAGTCAATAACGTTCTTATTTCTGGACGGATTTTGAAATTACTTTGTAGAAATAACCATTATGAGACAATGTGTCACATGCAAAAGCCCGGTCCCTACCTCCAAGGTCAATGTCATACGTAGAGGTCAAAGGTAAAAAAAGGTCCGAAACTTGAACGCAGTCAATAACTTTCTTATTTTTGGATGGATTTTGAAATTACTTTGCAGAAATGTTGGCCACCATGAGACAATCTGCCTCACACAAAACCAAGGTCCTTACCTCCAAGGTCAAGGTCATATGTGAAAAAATGGTCCAAAACTTAAACACCGTCAATAACTGTCTATGGATTAATACGAACATAGACATATTTTCAGGCGGGGGCATCCGTGTCCTATGTACGCTTTTCTAATTTTTTTTTTGTTTGTTTGCAACGAAAATGTGTGATATTTTTCTTGTTATTACTTCAAACACAGGTTGTGGGTGCTTGCTAGAGGTAGTTCTACCCATGTCTTTGAGCAGAAATAAAGAAAATAATGTATTCCCCTGTTAGCCCCAGTTTTCTCTTCATAAAGTAGGGTTTACGTTGGTGTTCATTATACAGACTTGTTAACGTAAAGAAATTTACAACCATATTCTTACATTACAAAACACGCCTATACAAATACAGTGTAAATTTTACCGCCGAAAAACTAAAATTTAATATGAAAAATTGACATGTTTCTTATTTCTGCTCAAAATATGGATCGTGGGTACTCGTTAGAACCGCCTCGACGGGCGGTTCTATCGAGTACCCACGATCTATATTTAGAGTAGAAATAAGAAAAATAAGGTTTACCCATGAAAACCCCAGTTTACTATATAAAAGTGGACTTTAAGGGGGTCAAAATTATATAGACGTGTTACCGTGATGGTTTATAAATGTTATATTTTCCAGAAAATGAGAAGTTCAACTTACGTAGACAACGCCTACAACCGCCGTGTTGGAAGGGTTGGTATGCCAGTGGGCAGCCATGTGATTGGTACCAAAGACAAGGTAAAAATACCATATCTTATCAAAGTACAAAAAATTCTCTATTACATGTATTTATCATATGACGTCGCGTATGATGTGTAATAACGCTATGCAATATTTTCGATAATCCACTAGTGGATTAAATATGCAAATTAGCTTGATACGTCCCGTATTGTGTCATGTACGACGTCCTTAACGACGTCGCGTTTAATAACGGCAGAATATTGACATGTTTTGTAAACAATCGTGAATAAAATGCGCTTTAAATGTCATATGATAAATAGAATCTTGCATTCGTGCTCATGTACTATTGAATTTATTAAACTCGTTGAGGAAAAGGGATAAAGCCTCGCATTTTATCCGTTTTCCTCAACTCGTTTAATAAATTCAATAATACATGAACACTCATGTAAGATCCTCTATGTAACCACCAAAACTTGAGACTAAAATCTGCTTTATAAGCTTTGGAAAGTTTCATCCAATTATAGTTACATGTACATGTACGTTCTTTGTGTGTTCTGTACAACCGTTAAGACTGTCCAAAACTAGTCTTCCTTTGAGTCGACGCCCATCCCCCCCCCCCCCATCGGGACTTGAATAAATAAATGAACTGCATAATGCTTTGACGCAGAGCTGAAACCGACCTGCAAATGGGTACTGGTATACCGCTTAGAGGATCTAAGTCTGCCCAGGCCACCGGTGCGAGTCGGTCCGTCCATGTTTATAAACCCTATTGGTTTCATTGGGCGACAGGGCTTGAGATGCCATTTCACCTCAACGTCGGGTAAAAGTTTGTTTTGTTTGTTTGATTTGAGGTTTATCGTCCCCGTTTACACTGTATAGTTCATTTTGGAGACGTTGCTTCCAATTTTGTTGGACGCTTACACACCCGTTATAACAATATATATTTGTTCCTTGTTACAAGGTCTTCCCTCCCATACAAAAATGTTGACCTGTGACCTATAATGTCTGAGTCAAGATCGCATATGGGCCATGTCGAATCAAAAAGTAGGTCAGTAGGTCTGTTTGTCAGAACTTTGGAACCCTTTTAGATAGAGCCTTTATATTTGGCATGTATGTTCCTTGTGACAAGGACTTCCCATATATACAACAATTTTGATCTGTGATATTGCCCTTTGACATACGTAGTCATAACTTGTGAACCATTTGAGATAGAGTGTTCATATTTGGCATGTAGGTTCCGTGTGACAAGGGCTTCCCACTCAAACAAAACTATTGACCTGTGACCTACTTTATTATAACTTTTGAACCATTTGACATTAAGCCTTCTTATTCGGAGTGTAGGTTCCTTATGACAAGGGCTTCCCACTCATATAAACAATTAGACCTGTGTCCTTGTCCTTGTCATAACTGTTTAACCATTTGAGATAGAGCCTTCATATTTGGCTTGTAAGTTTCTTGCGACAAGGGCTTCCCACTCAAATAAAAAAATGACATGTGACCTACTGTATCATTACTGTTGAACCATTTGAGATAGAGCCTTCACAATTGGCATTTAAGTTCCTTGTGGCAAGGGCTTCACACCTATACAAAAAAAAATTGACCCGACACCTTGACATTGTGCCTACTTTGTCATAAATTTGAAACCATTTGAGGTAGAGCCTTCAAATTTGGCATGTTGGTTCCTTGTGACACGGGCTTCCAACTCACACTAAAACATATTGACCTGTGACCTTGACCTGTGACATACTTTATCATAACTTTTGAACCATTTGAGACAGAGCGTTGAAAGTTCATATTTTGCGTGTATGTTTTGTGACGAGGGCTTCCCACCTGTACAACAATTGTGACCTATGACCGTGACCTGTGACCTACTTTATCATAACTTTTGAACCATTTGAGATAGTGCCTTCATATCAGGCATGTATATTCCTTCCGACAAGGGCCTCCCACCCATACAAAAATTTCGACTTGTGACCTTAAACTTTGACCTACTTTGTCATAACTTTTGAATCATTTGAGATCCAGCCTTCATGTTTGCCATGCAGGTTCTTTGTGCCAAGGTCTTCCCACTCACAAAAGATGACCTCTGACCTTGTCCTAATACATCATAACTTTTGAACCAATGGCGACTGAGCCTTCATATTTGGCATGTAGGTTTCTTGTGAGATCCCATACCACCCAGTCACCAGATCTAAAAAAAATAAAAAAATAACTTAAAATGACTTCTACTCCTAAATATACTAAGTAATTTCACAGAAATGTTTCTTGAGTCACTGTCACCCAAAATTTCTCAAACCATCCACTCCACCTTACTTTACCCACTGTTTTATTTCCACAATAAGGATCAGGTGAGCGATCCAGGGCCATTATGACCCTCTTGTTTTCTTGAGTTATGACCGTTTAAAAATTGGGCATTTTGAATTTGTAAGCAAATTATATTTATAACTGTTTTGGCTAGTGCCCAGGCAAAACGGTGCGAGTCGAACCGTCCATGCTTATAAACCCTATTAGTTTCATTGGGCGACAGGGCTTGCGATGCCATTTCATTTCATTGTCGGGTAAAAGACCCACAGAATTGGACGCAACGTCTCCAAAATGACCTATACAGTGTTGACGGGGACGATAAACCGCAATTCAAACAAACAAACAAAAGGTAGGAGGAAAAAATGTACGTAATGACTGAACGGCTGTTAACATTCAACTGACAAAGGTATTCACTGCGCCAAAATGAAAAAAAAAAAAGACATCTTGAATTGAATAGGACCGGCCCCAGTAGCCAAGTTGGTAGAGTGTCTGCTCCGGGGAACGGGAGGTCACGGGTTCGATCCGGGGCCGCGACATACCAAAGTCGTTAAAAATGGTACTAGCTGCTCCTCGCTTGGCACTCAGATTCACGGGGTAGAGCTAGGACTGGTCAACCCAGTGTCAGGATAATGTGACTGGGTATGGCATCATGTAATGTGTCTGGGACATGATATTTCAGTGAGGCAGCACTATAAAAGTGAGCATTGAGCTCCCTGTCTTAACCAGACACCGTCGTGATATGACTGAAAAATTGTTGAAAGCGACGTTAAACCCGAATTCACACACACAGACTTGAATTGAATAGACAAATACGTAGTTCTACGGACGTATTGTACTCCCCTCGTATATTACAGCGAAACTTCATTGACTCACACATAGGTGCAATCTTTACCATGGCTGTGTCAAACCAGTACTTGATACCCCAGGGAAATTACCCCTTATTATCCTGCTGAATAATCATGTCCCCGACCCCCGCCGGAGGGGAGGGGAGGGGACATATTGTTTTTGGCGCGGATCTCCATTACGAAAACACGCCTATACAAATATATTGTAACCTTTATCGCAAAAAAAAAAAAAAAAAGAAAAATGTAAGATGAAAAACTGATATTTTTTCTTATTTCTCATCAAAATGTAGATTGTTGGTATTCGTTAGAACCGCCTCATCGAGGCGGTTCTAACGAAAACCAACAATCTCGATGATGCGGTTCTAACGAATACCAACAATCTATATTTTAGAGCAGAAATGTGGAAAATAAGGTTACCCCTGTAAACCCCAGTTTTACAATATAAAAGCGGGATTCAAGGGGGTCAAACTAATATAGGCGTGATTTCGTGATGCGTTTGCGTCGGTGTCAGCGTCGGCGTTGGGGTAGTCTGTTTGAAGCACTATATCCCTGAACCTATCAATGGATTCCGACCAAACGTGCATAGTTACATCATTAGGATAGGGGAAAACAGTCTTTAGGTTATGATTACCTTGACCTCATTTCCAAGGTCACAGGCCCCCCAAAACAGTCAACTGTGGGCCAAAATGGCTTGTCTTCATTTAAGAATTGATTAATTCTAGTCAAACTTTGGCTTGGTACAATATATCATTACAACATTCCGCAGATTTGGATAGATTTTGGTGACCTTGACTTTTTTTTTCAAGGTCACAGGCCCTCAGAAACAGTTAATTTTGGGAAAAAATGGCTGAGAACTCTAAGGTCAAGAGCGCCCGGAACCTGTTCTTTTCGGGGCCCAAAATGGCTTATCTGTAACTTATATTATTTAAGAATTGATGAACGTTGGTCAAACACGGTACAATATGTAATTACAATCTACCAAATTCGACTAGATTCTGGTTATCTGACCTTTTTAATGACTGTTTTGTTAATGTAACAGGCTCCCGAACACTGTCAGTTTACGACCAAATATGGCTTGTTTGCATCTTACAATTTTGTGAACTTAACCTAGTTTTAACATCAAAGGGGTGTTTAAGATATATTTATGGTGAGGGGACATTGTTTTCCTCTGAAACATTTATAGTTTAATAAGCTACACCCATTCCTGACTAACAGCCAATCAGATTAGATGATGCAATGTATTTGTTTAAATTCAAAAACTGAACGACAGTGTTAGACTAAGATCCTGATCAAATTGCTTCTTAAGAAGCCATTTGATCTGCATCTACACTGTTTGCAAAAGTAGAGGTTGTCCCAAATCTCCAGTCCAGTTGAGAAATACAAATGAGGAACAACCAGTAATTTCGGGAGATTTTTTGTAGCTTGAAAATATAATGCTTCATCACGAAAACATGCCTATATAATTTTACCCCCTTGAACCCCATTTTCATATAGTAAAACTTGGGTTTACCGGGGTAAACCTTATATCTCTTATTCCTGCTCTAAAATATAAATTGTGGGTATTCGTTAGAACCGCCTCGATGAGGCGGTTCTAACGAGTACCCACAATCTATATTTTGAGCAGAAATAAGAAAAATATCACAATTTTTCATCTTAAAATTTTAGTTTTTTCGCCGGTACAGTTTACCATGTATTTGTATAGGCGAGTTTTTGTAACGTTGTTACGTGCACTCATTATAAGAACCGACTACATGAGATGATTCTGAGGAATTCTCATAACAAACCTTGTTATTACAGAACACTAGGTTTAACGTCCCCGTCAACACTGCATAGGTCATTTTAGAGAAGTAGCTTCCAGTTTTATTGGACTTTAACCCGACATTGAGGTGAAAGGCCATCTCAAGCCCTGCCGCCTATTGAAACAAATAGGGTGAAATGATACACCAAGCCCTGCCGCCAAATGAACCCAAAAGGATTTATACGCATGGACGGTCCGACTCGCACCGCTTTGCCTGGGCAGGCTTAGGGCGTCTAAGCGGTTTACCAGTACTCGTGTGCGGTCGGTTTCAGCTCTGCGTGGAAGCATCGTGCAGCCATTCTATTTCTTCAAGCTCCGATTGGCGGGGGGAGAGGGGGTGGGGTCTGGGAAAGAGCTTAATCAATTCTGTGTTGACCGTCTGTTTAGTGATCAGGAGGTTTCAGGTACGATACCTGCCATGTCAGACTAGTAGCCGGTCTCGGTAGCTCAGTCGGATGTGCGTCTGACTGGTGATCAGAATAGGATCAGGAGGACGCGTGTTCGATATCTACCGGGATCGGTAACATTCTTTCGTGGAGATTGATCATGAAATCTACGGCCATTCTCTCCCTTCCGATGATTCAAGAAGGGTAGCTGTCGATTTCTGGCGGAAGAATGTGCACTCTACGGGATAACCGCTTACGCATAAGCCTGCCCAGGAAAAGTATGGATAGATAAAGAGACCGGCTCAAAAATGACCTAAAACGGTGTTGACTGGGCCGTTAAACTCCAATATAAACAAACAAAATCTGCCACGTCAGCAACATTTTTGTGTGTGGAGATTGGTCATGAAATCTTTCCTACATCATTTTCCTCCTTCCCCTGATTCAAGAAGGGCAGTTGTCAGTTCCAGGCAGCCGTTAACCATTAACCGTTTGACGCTTATGACCTACAAAGAGGGTTGACGCGTCGTTAAACACGAAATCATCATCATCATCATCAGTTCCAGGAAAAAAACATCGCGTTAACAAGTCCTTCAAATGAATACCCATCAAAACCCTACATTACATAGAGAAAACTGGGGTTTACAGGGGTATATATTATTTTTCTTATTTCTGCTGCAGGACATAAGTTGTGGGTACTCGTTAGAACCACCACAATGAGGCGGTATACGTGGATGTTCCTTATACAGATTTGTTAACGTAATGAAATTAACAACCATATTCTAACAATACGAAAACACACATACACGTTTACAAATACATTGTAAATTTTACCGCCGAAAAACTAAAATTTTCTTTTGAAAAAAATGTGATACTTTAATAATTTCTGCTCAAAATTTAGATTGTTGGCACTCGTTAGAACCGCCTCATTGAGGCGGTTCTAACGAGTACCCACAATCTATATTTTAGAGCAAAAATAAGAAAAATAAGGTTTACCCCTACAATCCCAGTCAAAATTTATAGGCGTGTTTTCGTAATGGAAATGAATACCCTATCAACACCCTACATTATATAGAGAAAACTGGGGTTTACAGGGGTATATATTATTTTTCTTATTTCTGCTCCAGGACATAGGTTGTGGGTACTCGTTAGAACCACCTCAATGAGGCAGTATACGTGGCTGTCCCTTATACAGACGTGTTAACGTAATGAAATTAACAACTATATTTTTACAATACGAAAACATCTACACGTTTACAAATACATTGTAAATGTTACCGCCGAAAAACTAAAATTTCATATGAACAAAATGTGATACTTTTCTTATTTCTGCGTAAAATTTAGATTGTGGGCACTAGTTAGAACCGCCTCATTGAGGCGGGTCTAACGAGTACCCACAATCTATATTTTTGAGGCCGTTCCAACGAGTGCCCCCAATCTAAATTTAGAGCAGAAATAAGAAAAAAAAATGTTTACCCCTGTAAACCAGTTTTACTAATAAAAGTGGGCTTAAAGGGGGGTCAGAATTATATAGACATGTTACCGTGATTGTTTATAAATGTTATATTTTCCAGAAAAAGAGAAGTTCAACTTACGTAGACAACGCCTACAACCGCCGTGTTGGAAGGGTTGGTTTGCAAGTCGGCAGCGTTGTGATTGGCGCCGAAGACAAGGTACAAATACTGTATTTATTTATCCACCCGCCCATCTGGGCTTGAAGAAATAGATCTTCTACGTAGAGCTGAAACTGATCACACATGAGTACTGATAAACCGCGTAGAAGGACTAAGCCTGCCCCGAAAAAGCAGTGTGAGTCAGACCGTCCACTGCATATAAGCCTTTTGGTTTATTTATTTATTCAGAAATGTTTATCATACACTTAATTACATAATATAGCTAATTCTAACACAGCGCGCCTAAATAGGCAATGGAAAATAACTGTGTTTTAGTCTGCAACAAATCACACCTCGTAAGAGTGTGACGAGTGACGTCATTAGAAACTGCCAATTTATGACTTCACTAGTAGATTTTCTTGATGTTAGATGGTGTAACGTCATTTTCTCGCATCAAAAACGTTAGAAAAGTATATATATAAATGCGTGTGTTTCAGTCGATAATTTTAACCGGGATTTCTTCTAACAATGGCGAAAGTTGTGTGAGATTTTGAAGGAAACAACAACATTATTGCAGATTTCCTGCGTGTTAGAATCAAAATAGACCAGCTCTAGTCTGTGAATTGTTGAATGATAAATCACAGTCTGTCGGTCAGTTGTTAGTAGACAAATCACGCGCGCTACGCGCTCGTGATTTGGTCTACTTTACAACTGACCTCCAAACGGTGATTTATGACTCAACAAATCAGTTACAGCTGATATATTTCTTAAACAACAGTTCATATAATGAATGAGACAAGGGTTGAGCGTAGGCTTGGCATATTATTACTCTCTCTTGATAGACAGGGCTTAAGATGTCATTTCATCTCAATGTCGGGTAAAGTCCCACCAAATTGGAAGCAGCGTCTCCAAATGACCTTAATAGTGTTGACGGGGACGTTAAACCTCAATTCAAACAAACAAAAACCAGTATTTATTCAAAGCAAAAAAAAAAAAAACACACACAAAAAAAAAAAAAAAACTCTATTATGTAACCACCAAAAAAAATGAGACTATACTCCGATTTTAAAAGGTTCATAAGTGGTCTGAAAGGCCACTGCGGCTTTTGAACAGTCCCAATGGTGGCCTTAATATCGGAATTTTACTGGAATACCTACACGTTCTACCATACTAGTCCTCGAATTCACACACGTTCAATTTATCAAATGCTATGATATGTCTATTAAAACGTAGCTAGATGAGTAGCAAATAATGTAGACCCTGAACAGAGATGTCACATTCTGCGACAAGTCAACTGGATCTGTATGTTCCAAATATATTGGGTATAATTTAATACCGTCATTATCCTAAGTAATAGAGAATACCAGGTTCGTGTCTTTTGATATCAAGATTATCAGGCAAGGCTTCGAGAACGCTTGTAGAATCGCGAGGCTTGCCGAGCGATTCTACATGCGTTCTCGAAGCCGAGCCTGATAAACTTGATTTCAAATGACACGAATCTGGTATTATATTTATCAATTTATTCTATTTATCAATTTATCCGCCTGTAAACTCTTGAAATATTCAATTTACGATCAGTTATCGATTGTGTTCTGTGCGTCCCAACATTCCGGCGCGGAATATAATCGGTCAGTATATTTTATTTCAGCTGATCCTTATTTTTCTTTTGATATATATTTTTTTTTCAATTTAATTTTTCCAGTTTTTCTCTTAATAATAACTTTTTGGCTATTTTTGCCGCTAGTCCGCTTCATTAAAAACATGCAATGTCACGTTTACGTGATAAAGCTCACTTGTCCTGAGATAGCATATCTTTATCAGGTCAATGCGTAACAATGCAATTTATATAGAGAGTGACTGCTAAATAAGACATATTGGCCAGGAGTAAACAGTACAGATCCAGATAAGACTGCTCCTTAGGACTACACTGTTTGCCATTCTGTCTGCTTGCTAGATCATGAAATAAATTTAAAAGTTGAGAAGAATTACAGCAAGTCCTCAAGGTGTCCGAATTTTCAGGCTAACATGAGTGAAAATTCAGTGACTCACACACAGGTGGCTTGTTTTACCATGGATGTGTAAACCCATTACTTTATTCCCAAGGGAATTTACCCCCCTGTCCTGCTGAATAATTATGTCCCCCAACCGAAGGTGAGGGGGGAATATTGTTTTTGGTGCGCATCACGTTTGCGTCGGCGTCGGCGTCGGCGTAGCCTGTTTCAAGCACTGTATCCCCTGAACCTATAGATGCATTCTGACCAAGCTTGCTTAGTTACATCATTACGATTGGGGAAAACAGTTTTTAGGTTATCATGACATTGACCTCATTTTCAAGGTCACAGCCCCCCACCAAACAGTCATTTTTGGGCCAAAAATAGCTTGCCTGCACTTTATCTCATTAACGAATTGATTTGTTTTAGTCAAACTTGGTACAGTATATCATTATAACGTACCGCAGATTGGTTTGGATTTTGATGACTTTGACCTTCTTTCAAGGTCACATCCCTCAAAACCATTCGATTTTGGGCCAAAATGGCTTGTCTGCACTCTGTCTCATTAACGAATCGATTAATTTGGTAAAACTTGGTACAATGTATCGTTACAACATAGCACAGATTTGATTAGATTTTGGTGACCTTGACCTGGAGACCTTGACCTGTTTTCAAGGTCACAGGCCCCACAAAAACTGTCAGTTTTGGGCCAAAATGACTTGTCTGCAGTCTGCATGTATCTCATTAACAATTCATTACATAGACAGCCCCCGCCCATAGGGGCATGGAGAAATATATGGGCTGCATGATGCTTCCACGCAGAGCTGAATCCGGCACGCACACTAGTACTGGTAAACCGCTTAGAGGATCTAAGCCTGTCCAGGAACCGCGGTGCGAGGCGGACCGTCCATGCTAATAAACCCTATTGATTTCATTGGGCGACAGGGCTTGAGATGTCATTTCATCTCAATGTCGGGTAAAAGTCCCACAAAATTGGAAGCAACGTCTCCAAAATGACCTTTAAAGTGTTGACGGGGACGTTAAACCTCAAATCAAACAAACAAAACAAAAATCTCATTAACAAATCGATTAATTTCAAACAAACTTGGTGCACTATATCATTACAACAAACATGTACTGCAGAATTGATTAGATATTGGTGACCTTGACCTTTTGTTCAAAGTCACATGCCCCCCCTCCTCTGAAAACAATTCTAGTTTGATAAGCCACATCCATTCCTGACTAATAGCCAATCAGATTGCATGATCTGATTTGTTTCTTCACTGAACGACAGTGTTAGACTAAGATCCTGATGCCATCTGATCTGGATCTACACTGTTTGCAAACATCCATAGTCCAGTTAAGAAATACAAATGTGGAACACTCGGTAACTTATAATGTTACATGCTATAAACAGTGCTTCCTTAAAGTACGCAAAAACACTGAATTCTGGAAAGAACGAAAATTAGAATATTTATAGTGAATGCAAGCTATAATGAATCAAAAGTGCTTTTTATGCGTTACCTTATTTATAAGTATTCTTAGCGAACGGTGTGATCCGAGATGAGATCCCACAGAAAGTAGTATCTCATCAGGCTCTACACTATTTTCCACACATCCGGCTATTTTAGACACAATGTGTAGCCTTTATAAGCCTGCACAGGGGAGTGATTGGTAAGGTAAGCTTCCCAGTTCGATATGACCAAAATAGTATTGACTGGGTCGTGAAAGACCAAAATAAAACTCAGCGAAGTACAATTCGCTGCATGGTGCATCGCCGCAGAGCTGAAATCTGACTGAACATGAGTACTCATTATGCAAACACGCCTATACAAATACATTGCCACCTTTATCGCCGAAAAAAATGAAAATTTTAAGATGAAAAATTGTGATATTCTTCTTATTTCTGCTCAAAATATAGATTGTGGGCACTTCTGCTCAAAATATAGATCGAGGCGGTTCTAACGAGTACCCACAATCTATGTTTTAGAGCAGAAATAAGAAAAATAAGGTATACACCCGGAAACTTTATTTTTCTTATTTCTGCGCAGAAATAAGAAAAATATCACAATTTTTCATCATAACATTTTCATTTTTTTTTTCGGCGATAAAGGTTACAATGTATTGGTATAGGCATGTTTTCGTAATGAGAATTGGTTGTATGGTGCTTCTACGCAGAGCTGAAATCTGACTGAACATGAGTACTGAAAAAAAACTGCTTAGAAGGGTTAAGCCTGCCTAGGCAAACTGGTACAAGTTGAAACATCCCTGCATATGAACGCTATCGGTTTCTTTGGGCAGTAGGGTTTGAGATGTTATTTTATCTGAATGTCAGGTAAAGAGTCGAACACCACTGGATACCACATAGAATTGTTGGGGAGTTGAAATATCTCAACCCCCCCCCCCCCCGAAACCAAAATAAATAAATAAATAAGAATAATAAAAATGAATAAATATATAAATCTAAATAATAAATAAATTGATAAATAAATAGATTGAAAATTGATTTACCAGCCTGAGATTGCACCATGAAATCAAGCATTCTTTGCCTACTTTATTTGCAAGATAGAGTGAAATTCCGCTATTAAGACCATCAAAAGTTAAGACGAAGCTTATTTTGAAGATTGCAGCTATTGTTTCTTCGTGTTTTCTATATGCAACGTCCTCTGGTCAGTGACCATCTTTGGGACTGTTCAAAAGTGGTCTTAAAGACCGCTTGTGAACAGTCCCAAATGGTGTCTTAATATAGGATTTTTTCTGTATCTGGTTTGCAGTACAGGGGTGGGTCGGGGTACTGCGTGCTGTCTTAACCCTAATCCTGCTTTACACAACAGCTCCTATCTTTGTAAACGTGTAGATCCAGATCAGATGGTTTCTGGAAAATCCATCTGATCAGAATCTACACTGTTCTGTCTTGCATTTTGTGAATACAACAAGTACAATATATCAAGTAATTTGATTGGCTGATAGTCAGAAAAAGGATATGACCAAATTAATTTATTCAGCAGGATAAGAGTTAATTAAATTGTGTTTGCAAAGCCTTAGATATGGAAGAGATACAATGATAATTTACCTTGTTCATATCAGTATACAATTAGTTGTTGGTTATTTTTAGTCTTATCCTGCTGAATAAATTAATAGCGAAACCCATTCCCGACTATAGGCCAATCAAATTTATTAATACACTGTATTTGTTCAATTTACAAACTACATAGCACACAGTGTAGATCTGATCAGATGGTTTCTACACTGAGAAGCGAACTGATTTAGTTATGCACTGTTTACAAAGGACTAGGTGGGATTAAAGAGTTAAATAATCTCAGTGATGACCGGCCTTGGTACATGTAACACAATTGAATGCGCATCTGTTAATTGATCAGGAGGTTTCAGATTCGATACCTGCCATGTCAGCAACTCTATTTTGTGGATATTGGTCCTGAAATCTTTTCAACACTATTTTCTTCCTTCCCCTGATTCAAGGAGCCCTCTAAACGCCACGTTATATAGGGTTTACAGGGGGTATACATTATAATTCATATTTCTGCTCCAAGACATAGGTTGTGGGTACTCGTTAGAACCGCCTCAATGAGGAGGTTCTAATGAACACACACAGCCTATGTTCGGGGTAAAAGTGAGAAACATATCACGGATTTGTGCCATAAAAGTAGCCATTTTAAAAATAGCCATTTTGTAAATGCTAAACATTCACTATGTCGCACGATGTGTTTTCATAACGGTAAGTTAAACTTAACCAGCGACTTTTACAGTGTTGACGGGGACGTTAAACCTCAAAGCAAACAAACAAAAACAAAACTTAACCAGCTCATAATAATGTTAATAGTGTTGACCAGAGCATTAAGGCGAATGGAAACACTTTCAGAGGAGGCAACTCTTGCAAAAATTATTTTTGTCTCCCTTTTCAATAGGGGCCACCTCTTAAAGAAAAAAATTCTTTCCTTTAAGAGTAGACCTCTTTTTCAGTCGGACAGGGCTTATAGAAAAGCGAACAGGAAGTCCTGAAAGTTGCCTCCGTTTGAAAAATCGCGGAAAAAAGTGCCAGGGGTTCCCATTCCCCTTTTCAAACATGTCTGACTCATTGAGGTTCAACCTTCAATCAATCGAGCCACCCTATTGCTGACTATCAACCAATACCGGCCCCCACCCATAGGGGCTTGAAGAAACACCTGGGCTGCATGATGCTTCCACGCAGAGCTGAAACCGACACGAGTACTGGTAAACTGCTTAGAGGATCTAAGCCTGCCCTGGCAAAGCGGTGCGAGTCGGCCCGTCCATGCTTATAAACCGTCGTGGTTTCATTGGGCGACAGGGCTTGAGATGTCATTTCATCTCAATGTCGGGTAAAAGTCCCACAAAATTGGGAGCAACGTCTCCAAAATGACTTATACAATGTTGACGAGGACGTTAAACCTCAAATCAAACAATTCACAAACTGCATGACAAGAGTGTAGATCCTGATCAGATGGCAGAAGCCATCTGATCTAGATCTACACTGCTGGCAATAGTAGGGGTTGTCGTGAACAGCAGGCTAATGATTAACAATGCAACTTTTTAATTGGTAAACACAAGAAAAATATTCAAACTTATCCCAAGAACTTACCCCCACCCCCATTCTACAGCTACATGCATATACATGTATTTCATTTTGGGTCATTAAACATGTAAAATCCTATGTGTTTCAGGGGGCTCCTGTCAGTGTAAGGCAGAGGAAATCACTGAAGAAGGATGTTGTGAGGTTCCTTGGTTCGTGTGATCAGATAGTTAGATGTGAGGCTGAGATGAGTAGTGTAAGTTAATCCATTCACCACTTACCATAAAGATTCTTAAAGTATAGGGACAAACAGGCCAAAGGAGCGCGTCCGTGGCCTAGTGGATAATAGCGCTGACTCTATTAGCAACCAACCAACGAGTTGTTTGCCGCCGAAGGCGGCAAACAACGAGAGTTGGTTGCTTAACGGTAACACGTGTATTTGTTTATTGGAACATACCCCACCCATTCAAAACCTCAATAGCCAACAGCTGTTGGGCTGAAAATTTGATGGTCCTTCCGGTTTAAAAATATTGGTTCCGGTTACATTAGGCACCTGATTGGCTAAAATTTGAACTTCCTTGTTACCATGGACGCACGTTGATCTTTTCGAAATAAACAAACTTGGCTGTGCTATATCAACTCACAATCCAGCTTTTTCACGTTTTACAGCTACAGCTCCCATAGAAACATAATTCAATGATAAAAAGGTGTCGTCTTTACCCTTTCGCCGGTGTATGCCACTGCATGAGGTAGCACTACACACACACAGTGTCACAGACCGTGTCAAAAGCAATAGCCGTTAGTGTTGGCGAGAGGAAGTAACGAAATGAAATGAACGACAACAAAAGACTTCCTGCTGTGAATAAAATAATACAGTAGGTACATTTTTCTTGAAACATCTTGCTTTAAAACTGGTGTTTCAGTTCAATGTACCTGTTGTTAAAACAATACGGCCAACAATGCTCAGTGAGGATTTTTCCACAGCAGTCAAAGAATATGGGACCGATAAATCTAGCTCTGTCGAAAATAAGCTTGCAGCTCCTAGCTCCAGACAGCCAGATAGTACATGAAAGAAGAAAACTCTACACTCTGATGGCCAGGATCACAGCAAAGGTGAATTGTGATACATCTTGTTCAAACTTTGGTGTTTCATTTCAAAGGGTTTCTGGTCAAGTTGTTGTCAACTCGTATCTGTTTTTGGACAACTTGTACTGATTGTTGCTTTATTGCTTGGACAGCCCCCCAAAAATTCTATCAATAACACAGAATCTACCTAAGAACACATATATAGATCTTCCTATTTATATTTCTATCTTGGCCCCTTGATTTGCCCTAAAAATTTGTGGAATCTGTAAAAAGCAAAAATATGAGTGAAAAAAATATAGTGGAGTGTGGTAGCTCAGTGGTTAGTGCACTTGCCATTGATGCTAGGGGCCCCCAGTTCGATTCCCGGCAGTGGTAATAAAATTGCGATGTCCGAACAAGCTCCACTAGCATCATTTGGAGGTATAAATGCCACAAGTGCACAGTCCTTTGGATCGGGATGTTAACTGGAGGCCCCCTGTGCAGGGAGAACCATCCCCTGTGCAGGTTAAAGATCCCTACCATAATTACATCAACAATAACAGCATAATTACTGTAGGCAGCCCCATCCTGCCAAACCTTGAGTGTGTGTAATTTACACCAGGAGTGTTTTGTTTGTTTGATTTGAGGTTTAACATCCCCATGAACATTATAGACTATTTTGGAGATGTTGCTTCTAATTTTGTGGGACTTTTACCCCAAGATTGAGTTCTGACACACACCGCTTTGCCTGGGCCAGGGTAGGCTTAGATTCTCTAAGCGGAGTACTCGTGTGCTGTCGGTTTCAGTTCTATGTAGAAGCATCATGCATCCCATCTATTTCTTCAAGCCCCGAGGGTCAGGGGCCGAAACCAAGAGTATATGTACTGGTCAAATGTGATCAGTCGCAGTATCAGTAGAAAGAAAGAAAAAAATATAGTCGAGTCTGGTAACTTTAACCGTTTATTTTGCGCACCTTGCATTCACATTTTCAGTAACTGTATCCCTCATTGTCAGTTTCACTATTATCATGCATTAAGTTGTGTAAAGCCTTGAAAACATGAGCTTGCACACGCAGATGTGCCAGTATCGCAGAACTTTTCATTTTTTCTAAAAATAAAAAAAAAAATCTGAAGATTTCCATAGTCAAGACTGAGTTTAAACTAGCCAACGGCACAAATATTTTATATCTCAACTCACTGCATCTAACAATATTGCAGAATAACTAATCAAAAACTTATTCGAGTCAAGCCCCATGTTCAAGTAGCTCAAAACTTTTTAGTGTGCAATGTTAGGCGACAAAATTGGTAGTTCCATTTCAAGGGGGTATCCCTTTTCATAGAATGTGTGTGTGTGTGAATTCGGGTTTAACGTCGTTTTCAACAACTTTTCAGTCATATCACGACGGTGTCTTGTTGCGACAGGGAGCTCAATGCTCACTTTCGTGGTGCTGCCTCGCTGAAGTATCATGTCCCAGACACATTACATGATACCACACCCAGTCACATTATCCTGGCACTGGGTCCACCAGTCCCACCTCTACCCCGTAAATCTGAGTGCCAATCGAGGAGCAGCTAGTACCATTCTTAACGACTTTGGTATGTCGCGGCCCGGGATCGAACCCGTGACCTCCCTTTCCTTGGTGGGGGGGGGGGACACTTTACCAACTGAGCTATCGGGGCCGGTCCCTTTTCATAGAATTCTTTGTCATGTTTGTTAAAAATTCAGAGACCAATTTTCATTGCAGATAGTTGGTAGGGAAAGTGTTGCAATGTTTGTGATTGAGAATTTTGAGTGGTGGCTTTTGCAAAGTCACACATAAGAGTTAACAAAACTTAATGTACCCAATGTTACTTCGCCCCCACCCATCAGGGCTTAAAGAAATATATGGGCTGCATGATGCTTCCACGCAGAGCTAAAACCGGCCGCACACGAGAACTGGTAAACCGCTTAGAGGATCTTAGCCTGCCCAGGGCAAAACGGTGCGAGTGCTTATAAACCCTATTCGTTTCATTGGGCGATAGGGCTTAAGATGTCATTTTGTCTCAATGTCGGGTAACAGTCCCAAAAAATTGGAAGCAAAGTCTCCGAAATGACCCATAAAGTGTTCATGGGGACATTAAACCTCAAATCAAACAAACGCAATGTTAGTGGATTGCATTGTAGATATATTTTTTGACCCATATTTTGACCTTTTACACATTCGCTAAGTTTACTGGACAAATCAACGGGCAAACTACAAACCCTGTGATACTGAATTAGTCACATCTATATTCTGATAAAGAATTTCCTGTGCCTGTGCAGGTTATAGATGCCGTAATTACAGAATTACTGTGTGTATGTAATAATGTACACCTAATGCGACGTACTTGTAACTTGTGTATAGTAGATTTGTTTGTTTGATTTGGAGTTTAACGTCCCCGTCAACACTGTAAATTTCATTTTGGAGATGGTGCTTCCCATTCTGTGGGATTTTTACCCGATATTGAGATGAAATGACATCACAAGCTCTGTCGCCCAATGAAACCAATAGGGTTTATAAGCATGGACTGGACGACTCGTGTGCACCACTTTGCCTTGGCAGGCTTAGATCCTCTAAGCGGTTTACCTGTGCTCGTGTGGAGGTCTGATTCAGCTCTGCATGGTAGCATCATGCAGCCAATATATTTCATCAAGCCCTGATGGGCTGGGGCGGTGTATAATAGAATCGTGATTCCTGAAGAATCGTCTTTTAGACCCATTTACGTCCCCAATGGGAGTTTTGTTTGTTCGATTTGATGTTTAACATCCCCATCAACACCGTATAAGTCATTTTCATGATGCTGCTTCCAATTTTGTGCGACTTTTACCCGACATTGAGATGAAATGACATCTCAATTTATTTGTTTGATTTGATGTTTGACGTCCCTGTCAACACTATATAGGTCATTTTGGAGACGTTGCTTCCAATTTTGTGTGACTTTTACCCGACACTGAGATGAAATGACATTTCAAGCCCTGTCGCCCAATGAAACCAATAGGGTTTATAAGCATGGACGGTCCGAGTTACAACGCTTTCCCTGGGCAGGCTTAGATCCTCTAAGTGGGTAACCAGTACTCGTGTGCGGTCGGATTCAGCTCTGTGTGAAATGACATCTCAAGCCTTGTATCCCAATGAAACCAATACGGTCTATAAGCATGGATGATCTGACTCGCACCGCTTTCCCTGGGCAGGCATAGATCCTCTAAGCAGTTAACCAGTGTGGTAGGTTTCAGTTCTGCGTGGAAGCATCATGCAGCCCATGTATTTCTTCAAGCCCCGATGGACGGGGGCCGCTTCGGAGAGATAGGTAGATACAGACAGGAAGATAGATAGATAGATAGATAGATAGATAGATAGATAGATAGATAGATTAGATAGATAGATAGATAGATAGATAGATAGATAGATAGATAGATAGATAGATAGATAGATAGATAGATAGACAGATAGACAGATAGACAGATAGATAGACAGACAGACAGACAGACAGACAGACAGACAGACAGACAGACAGACAGGAGATAGAATTCTGATAGATAGAACAAGGTACATTTCTATCTCTTGAACAGAAATAATAACTCTTCCCTACCCTAAAGTATGTATGCAACTGCAGTTTTCAAAAATAATACTGGTAGAATGCAACTGCAGTTTTCAAAAATAATACTAGTTCTACTAAATACAGATACCATTCTCTCGACGGAGTGATTTTTATGCCCCCGGAATCTAAGAGATTCAGAGGCATATAGTCTTTGATCTGTCTGTCTGTTTGTCTGTCTACAAAAACCTGATCAAGTTACTTAAAGGCTTGAACACTTCTAAAGCTTTAGGGCCTGATGAGCTTCATCCTAGAGTCCTGAAGGAACTAGCAAACGAGTTAGGTCCAGTTTTTGCTCATCTTTTCCAACAATCTCTCGATACTGGTGAAATTCCCAAAGAATGGCTCCTAGCGAACATCTGTCCACTTTTCAAAAAAGGGGACAGGGCTCTTGCTCGTAATTATCGCCCGGTGCCACTGACCTGTGTTCTATGTAAATTGCTTGAACACATAGTCTGCTCAAACATCATGGCCCACTTGGATGAACATAAACTTTTGTCAGACAGACAACATGCATTTAGGAAAAGGCATAGTTGCGAAACTCAGTTGAGCACGGTTATTAATGATTGGGCAAAAATCCTGGACAAAGGGGGGCAGGTGGACACATTTATTCTGGACTTTGAGAAGGCTTTGGACACCCCTCCTCATGAACTACTTAAATCCAAATTATTTGGTTATGGAATTGGTGGGAAGACTCTTAAATGGGTAAATTCCTTCCTTTGCTACAGAAAACAGCGTGTTGTTGTTAATGGTGAATCTTCAGTATGGGCGCCAGTTTTGTCTGGAGTCCCACAAGGGACTGTTCTTGGTCCTCTATTGTTCTTCCTGTACATCAATGATATTTCCACTGACATTGACTCAGAAATAAGACTGTTCGCAGATGACTGTGTTTGTTACCGGGAAATTAGAGATACAGATGACTCACTGAAACTTCAGGCTGACATAGATAGATTAGGATGTTGGGCCAGAAAATGAGATTTCAACCAGTTAAATGCAATATTATGCAGATAACAAGGAAGAGATCTAATAAAGTTGAGGCTTCTTACACCTTAGAGGGAACGGTCCTCGAAAATGTGAATTCCATTAAATACCTTGGTGTGGCAATCACTCACGATTTGAGATGGAATACACACATTTACAAAGGCGAATAGAACACTTGGTTTCCTGAGGCGAAATCTTCATCAGTGTCCTCATGATGTGAAAGAGACAGCATACAGGGGACTTGTTCGCCCAATCTTGGAATATGGTAGTTGCATCTGGGACCCAAGCGGAGTGGTCCTTAATGAAGAAATTGAAAAAGTTCAGAATAGAGCTGCTAGATTTGTAACTGGAAATTATTGCTTTGAAACTGGGAGCATGACTGGAATTCTAGGAAAATTAAGATGGGAGTCTCTCAAGAAAAGGAGAAGAGACAGTAGGCTCATACTCTTATACAAAGGTCTAAAGGGTGCTGCCAGCATTCCAACAGATGACCTTATTCCCCCGGCTAGGCACTGTAGAAAACACCATTCAACGACGTTTCAGACCCTTACTGCTAGAACGGATATTTATAAAGAATCGTTTTTCCCCCGAACCATTAGAGATTGGAATGCCCTTCCCGATTCTATTATTTTGACGGCTGAAGGTGCTGAGGATTGTGTAGCCAAGTTTACATCTTTGGTTAGAGCTAGGGACTAACTTCCCATATCACAGGTCCTGGTGTATGAATGTCATTTGACGTGTGACCAGTAACAATTCTGATTCTGATTATGAGCTAAATTTACCTCTTTGGTTAGAGCTAGTGACTAACTTCCCACATCACAGGTCCTGGTGTATGAATGTCGTCTGGCGTGTCACCAGTAACAATTCTGATTCTGATTCTGATTCTTAACATTGGGCATAACTTTTGAATGGTAATAGATGGAGCTTTCATATTTCACATGTGTATAGCTTATCACAAAACCTTTCCAGTGGTACCATAATTTTTTACCTCTTGACCTTGACGTTTGATCTACTTTTTAAAAGCTTTAACATTGGCCATAACTTTCGATTGGTAATTGGTAGGGCTTTCATATTTCACATGTGCGTTCCTTGTCACAAGACCTTTCTAGTGGTACCATAAATTTTGATCTCGTACCTTGACGTTTGACCTACTTTTTAAAAACTTTAACATAGTCTATAACTTTCGATTGGTAAGTGTTAGGGCTTTCATATTTCACATGTGCATTCTGTGTCACAAGACTTTTCAAACGATCCCATAATTTTTGACCTTGTGACCTTGACATACTTTTTAAGTCTTGAACATTGGCCATACCTTTTGACTGCTTGGGGATACTGCTTTCATATTTAACATGTGCTGTCCGGGGGCATCAGTGTTTCACGAACACATCTTGTTTTTTATTTTTTTTTTTCGATTAACTATCTACTGCACAGTTCAAGTTTAACTTTGTTGCTGTCGTTGTTCTGTCAGGGACCACCTTTGAGACTGTTAAACTTTAGAACAGTCCAAAAGGAGATCTTAATATATGAATTTTACAGTACTACTGCAAATGTCCATTTAGAAAATCTTTTCATTTCAAAAAGACCCACCTAATATACAATACACAAAATGGGAGGTTTATAAGCATCAAAACAGTTGGTTGCAATTAGGTCGCACCTATTTCATATTAGCTCACCTCGAGCAAAGCTCAAGGTCAGCTTATGCCGTGGCATGTTGTCCGTCTTCCGCCGTCTGACCGTCGTGCGTCATTTAGTAGCTTTTCAGCTTTTCGACCTCTCCCGAACCGGAAGTCAGATTAAGCTGATACCTGGGATAAAGCATCCTGGTGACATGGAGATTCAGATTTGCTAAAATGGTTCCGTTCGGATGTCCAAGATGGCCGCCATGGCGGCCAACTTGGAATTCTTATAATGACATCTTCTTCCAACCAAAGGTCGAATGGAGCTTGATGGGAATCATCGCTGGGTGACAAGGAGATGGATAAATGCTAAAATCGTTCCGTTCGAATATTCAAGATAGCCGCTATGACAGCCATGTTAAAATTCCGTGCACCCATAAACAATTTCTTCTAATGACATCTTCTACGAAACCATAGTGCTAATTTTAAAATAACTTTACAGAAATATTCACTGGGAGACACTCTACCATAATTGCTACAATGGTTCTACTCCGCTGAACCAAATGGCCACAAGAGCTAAAATAGAAAACGTTAAAACGGCATCCCTAGGCTAATGGTTGGATTTTAAATATTTTAACAGGAATGTTCCTTGGATGACCTTCTACCACAGTTGCAAAAAAAAAAAAAACAGTTCTGTTCCGTTGAACAAAAAGGCCCCAAGAGCTAAAAATAGACAAAAAAAACTTAGAAAACCTTTAAATGACACCTCCTCCTAGGCTAATGTTCCAATTTCAAAATAATTTCACAAGGGATATTTCTTAGGAGACCCTCTGCCAGAATTGCTAAAATGGTTCCGCCCCGCTGAACAAAATGGCCGCCACTGCTTAAAATTGCAAAGAAAACTATAAACGACATCTCCTCGAAGGTTTATGGTCCGACTTCAAAATAATTTTATAGGAATATTCCTTGGGTGACCCTCTACCGGAATTGCTAAAATGTTTCCGTTCCACCGAAGAAAATGACCGTCAGAGCTAAAAATAGAAAAAAAACTTTAAACAACACTTAAACTACATCTCCTTCTAGGTTAATGGTCCGATTTCAAAATAATTTCTTTGGTTCATTTGGTGATCCTCTACAAAAATTGCTTAAATGGTTCCGCTCTGTTGAACCAAATGGTCACCAGAGCTAACATAGGTACACCTTTAATATGATAGATTCTCCTAGGCTAATGGTCTGGTGATTTCAAAATAATTTCAACTGAACTGCTAAACTGGTTCTGCTCCGCCGAACAAATTGGCCGACAGAGCCAAAACTTTATATAAAAACTTTAACCGATATCCACCCCCTCCCCCATGCTTATGGTCTGATTTCAAAATAATTTCACAGGAACGTTCATTGGGTGATCCTCTACCTTAACTGCTGCTGAACAAAATGGCCGATTGAGCTAAAAATAGAAAACCCTTTAAATGATATCTATTCCAAGGCTTATCGTCTGATTTCAAAATGATTTCACTGAAATGATCCTTTGGTGACCCTCTACCAGAATTAGCAGGGTTCCTTTTCACTGAATAAAATGGCAACACGAGTTAGAAATGAAAAAAAAAAGCTTAAAAGAACATATTCTCCTAGGTAAATAATCCAATTTCAAGATTCGCCCCCCCCCCGCCCATCGGGTGTTGAAGACATATATGGGCTTCATGATGCTTCCATGCAGAGCTGAATCCGACCCGCACACGAGTACTCGTAAACCGCTTAGAGGATCTAATTCTGCCCTGGCAAAGCGGTGCGTACGAGTCGGACCGTCCATGCTTATAAACCCTATTGGTTTCATTGGGCGACAGTGCTTGAGATGTCATTTCATCTCAATTTCGGGTAAAAGTCCCAAACAATTGGAAGCAACGTCTCGAAAATGACATATACAGTGTTAACGGGGACTTTAAACCTCAAATCAAACAAACAAACTAACCAAATCATTGAAACATCCCATTTTGTACAGTGGAGCAAAACCGCTTGAGCAGAACCACTTAAGCACTTTCCGAAGAGAGGTCACCCAAGGAACATTTCTGTCAAGTTATCGGCATGCCGATGTTTTACAGTAAGCTCCCTTTTACACAAAACTCTGCCACGAAAAAAAAAAAGACGCTATTTCCTATAAATAGCCGATACGTGTATTTCCCACAAATCAGTGATAGTAATTCATATTGTCATCATCACTAAAGATCGATCCCGGGCTTCTCCAGACTTTCGGATGAGTCTTTGGACCGATGTCCCGTCTCCGTATGACCTTAGCTGTTGGCGGGACATAATACTCAAACACTCACACACTCACCACTTAAGAGCTTCTGTGTTTAGTATTTTTAGGCTGATTGGCTGTCCTAATGTTATTGTATATGTAACGCGATGTCTGGTTGGATAATGTCAAAAATTTGCAACATTATACTTTTGGAAACCCGATGCTATCATGTACCATCGTTTTGAACGAAAAAGAAATCTAGTGGATAAGTGCATTAGAATGAGGATATCTATTGAAAATTGTCATTTTGGGGGGTACATTGTCAGTTTTACGGTCGCAAATTCCGTTTTACTGCTCCGCTGACCCGTCAACATAAAACGCAATTTCCGACCGTAAAATAGCTCAGTGGTTAGTGCACTTGCCTCTGATGCACGCTCCATTATCACGCTCCGTTGGCTTCATTTGCAGGGATGAATGTCATAAAGTACACCGACCTTCGGATCCGGACGTTAACTTGACCCCCCCCCCCCAGACACACACACACACCTGCCCCCCCCCCCCCACATACACACTCTCTGAGCAGGGAGAGCCAGCCCCTGTGCAGGTTAAAAACAACCCTACCGTAATTACACGATGACTATGTAGGCTCTTGGAGTGTGTATAATGTACACCTGCGAGTTTGAGTTGAAGTTTAACGTCCCGTACAACACTGTAAAGGTCATTTTGAAGACGTCGCATCCAATTTTGTGGGGATCTTACCCGACATTGAGATGAAATGTCGCCCAATGAAACCAATAGGGTTTATAAGCATGGACGGGCCGACTCGCACCACATTGCCTGGGCAGGCTTAGATCCTCTTAAGTGGTATCTCAATGGTCGGTTTCAGCTTTGCGTGGAAGCATCATGCAGCCCATATATTTCTTCAAGCCCCTATGGGCGGGGGCTATACATCCGTGTGACACATCCGTGTGTGACATTATTAGAATCCTATATGGGTGTAAGGTATGATTGGAAAAATCCGTCCCAACGGTCACAGTCCGGCATCACGAGGCTTGCTGAGTGATGCCGAACACTGATCCCGAGGAACGAACTTTTCTAACCACCCGTCACACCCACATAGGATTCTTTTTCTAGGATCCCTTTCATTTCCTAGCACGGATTTTAATGCTGCAATCACTTCGGTTATCGACGTCGGCCATATTGTGATAACACTACAGGAATGTTTAGTGACGTCACGTAACGTGCTATAATGTCAACATTGACGACGGCGCATGTGAAGTCCTAATCAACCAGTGCATTTATGAAACATGCGAGATTATGCGATTTAGGGTAAGAACACCAGGGTTGGAACAGAATTTCTATCCCTAGCTAAAATAAAACCGGAGATTCAACTTCGGTGAAGTTGATGTCGCACCTGCTCCCCACCTGCCCCACACACAAAAAAAAAAAAATAAAAGTTTATTTAAGGCAGAAGAAATGAATATAGGGCTTTGAGAAGAATCCATAGCCTATATATGTGAGTTAAAAAACTTACTAAGTTCACAATGTGGAAAAAGTGATAAAAATTGATCCCAAGATACAGTCAAAACACACACGCAAAGTTTCAAAATGATCGGTATAAAACTGCAAGAGGAGTTGCGATGACAAGAGGTACCTATCATATATCAATTGAAGGTTAAAAATGACCAAGTTCACAATGTGAGAAAAGTGACCAAACATGATCCGACGATGAAGTCCAAACCACATGCGCATCCTCATACCATGGCAAAAACACACACAAAGTTTTAAAATGATCAATATAAAACTGTAAGAGGAGTTGTGATGACAATAGGTACCTATTGTATATCAACTGAAGCTTAAAATTGGCCAAGTTCACAATGTTCAAAAAGTGTAAAAAATCTTCTGAGAATTATGTCGAAACCACATGCGCATCCTCATACCATGGCGAAAGCACACGCAAAGTTTCAAAATGATCGGTATAAAACTGTAAGAAGAGTTGCGATGACAAGAGATACATATCATATATCAATTAAAGGTTAAAAATGACTAAGTTCACAATGTGGAAAAAGTGAAAAAAAATATTCTAAGATAAAGTCCAAACCACAAGCGCATTCTCATATCATGGCACAAACACACGCAAAGTTTGAAAATATTCGGTATGAAACTGTAGGAGGAGTTGCGATGACAAGACAACCAGTGTAAAATGTTGACGGAAAGACGGACAATCGGTTAAAAATGACTAAGTTCACAATGTGGAAAAAGTGACAAAAAATTATCCGAAGATAAAGCCTAAACCACATGCGCATCCTCATACCATGGCGAAAGCACACGCAAAGTTTCAAAATGATCGATATAAAACTGCAAGAGGAGTTGCGATGACAAGAGGTACCTATCATATATCAATTGAAGGTTAAAAATGACTAAGTTCACAATGTGGAAAAAGTGACAAAAAATGATCTGACGATAAAGTCCAAACCCCATGCGCATCCTCATACCATGGCAAAAGCACACGCAAAGTTTGAAAAAAAATCGGTATGAAACTGTAGGAGGAGTTGCGATGACAAGACACCCAGTGTAAAATGTTGACGGAAAGACGGACGGACAACTGGACGGACGGACAAACGCACGGAAGGACGGCCGGAACTTTGCACGCCTATGTCTTCCTGCTAAAGCAGGTGCGACAAAAATGACTAAGTTCACAATGTGGAAAAAGTGACAAAAATTGATCGGACGATATAGTCCAAACCACATGCGCATCCTCATACCATGGCAAAAACACACGCAAAGTTTCAAAATAATCGGTATGAAACTGTAGGAGGAGTTGCGATGACAAGACACCCAGTGTAAAATGTTGGCGGAAAGACGGACGGACGGACGGACGGACGGACGCACGAACGAACGCACGGACGGACGGACGGACGGAAACTTGCACGCCTATGTCTTCCTGCTAAAGCAGGTGCGACAACTATTGATTTCCTTATCTGGTGTGCAAGAAAGGGCATTCTTTCATATCTCAAAAAGAGGTAGTTTTTTTGTCTCATGTGCTTGTAGCAGGGTGCGACACAGGCGCCCGCCCGTCTGTCCGTTTTTTCATCCGTCCGTTCGCCCCTCCGTCCGTTCATCCGCCCTCACCAGAGTTACATTGTGGGGTGGTCGGTATAGAATATGGTACCTTGTGGGATAATTTTGCATAGTGTGCTGCAGCCGATAATGCATGCATTAATAGGTCAAATGGACTAAATTTCAAATTCAAGAGGTGCGACCCAAAATATGTATGGACACATGGTCCACTGTTGGACATTTTCCACCCGATAATTTTAACGGGTTAACCCTCCCCCCACACCCCCCAATGACGGTCCGACTTTTGAAGAAAATATAAACCATACATGCTTAGGCTTACTCATGTTAAAGTTACCGCACCAAAACAATTATTTGTGCAAGGGTGTAAGTCTTCAACAAATGGACTATGATATGGGGTCAGGTAGGTCCGTCAATCCGTCCATCTGTCTGTCAACATTTATGTCAAAGTTCGACAGTTACGTCAAAGAGTATTTTAATCAACTTCGTTAAGAAAACTAAGCAACCATCAAACCTTGCAGGAAACATCTACCTGACTTCCTGACTTTGCAGGCACCTTGACCCGGTGACATTGACCTATTTCGTTGCTCTCCAGTGACGTTGACAATAATGTCGAAGTTCGACATTTACGTTAAAGTTAGTATTGTGATCAACTATAATAGGACTAAACATAACGTCAAACCAAATACTACAGCCACCATATCTTTCATACTCTTTCTCCTCAATGTACGGACATGGCAGGTACATTGACCTGGTGACATTGACCTATTTTTCGCACCCCAGTGACTTCTACACATTTTTCTTCGACAATCCATATCTTCTAAACTATAATGCCTACAACCACCGAACCTTGCATAGTGCTTCTGAATGTACTAACTTGGCAGGTACCCTGGTCTTGTGACCTTGACCTTTAATTCACACCTCTGTGACTTTGACATATTTTATGTCGACATTCGATATCTCCTCACATATAAGGCATACAACCTCTAAACTTTGCATAGTACTTCCCGATTCAGCATGTTCTTTGACCTCGTGACATTGACCTATATTTCACGTTCCAGTGACGTTTACACAATTTATATGCCATATATTCTCAACTACAAGGCCTACAACCACCAAACCATGCATAGTGCTTCTCCTCGATGTACTGACCTTGCAGATACCTTGACCTGGTGATATTGACCTATAAATTTGCACTCAAGTGACGTTTGACACATGTTACGTCGACTTTAGATATCTCCTCAAATACATGGCCTACAACCACGAAACATTGCATACTTCTTCATATTAATGTACTGACTTGGCAGGTTATTTGACCTGGTGACCTTGACCTATATTTTGCACTCAAGTCATTTTTACACATTTTACATTCACATACCATATCTTCTCAGCTATAAATCCTACAACCACCAAACTTTGCATATTGATTCACGTCTATGTATTCATGCGGCTGGTACCTTTACTTCGTGACCTTGGCCTATATTTTGCACTCCAGTATATTTTCCACGTTTTACATCTTATATTAACTGCTTTGAGTGAAAGAAACTTATTTTATAACCACGTTCTGACTGTTGCTCTTGTCGGCAAGTGCCACGCCGCATTCTGCGGAATTCTTGTCTAATTTAATTTGTGGATATTTTTTCTTATTTGTACTTCAAACATAGGTTGTGGGTGCCCGTTAGGATCGCCTTAACGAGGATGTTCTCACGAGTACCCACAGCCTATGTCTTGGAGCGGAAATAAGGGAAATAATGTATACCCCATAACCCCCAGTTTTACTATATAAAAGTGTGGTTTAAGGGGAACGAAATTATATAGGCGTTGTTTCGTAATGTACCTTCTACTGATGCTAAGGCAGGGTTTCTGAACAAAAAAAAAAGATGCAAATTGATGGGATATTTTGACCCAAAATGTTCAAGTTACTCATTAATTTGGAAATTCGGAGTTTAGTTGAGAAAAAAGATTGAATTCCACACGGGTAATGCATTCGTATTTAGTTAACACTTCCAAGTAGGCATGCGTCGCTAGGGCATCGTAAAATCAACGTCGGTGCAACGTTATGGTGTTGCACCGACGTTGATGTGACGTACCATAAAGGTCATGACGTTGTACCGACGGTGATGTGACGTCACAATTACGTCATGTGTCTGCTGGGTTGGACGAATCCAGTTATTAAGCCATTACGATAACACATCCGTGTGATATAGTGCTTTTTTCACATCTCCAAAATGGCTACTTTTCTGGTGAAAATCTTTGATATTTTTCTTATAAATGCTGCAAACATAGGTTGTTGGTGCTCGTTAGAACCGCCTCAACGAGGCGGTTCTAACGAGTACCCACAACCTATGTACTGGAGCAGAAATAAGAAAGATAATATATACCCCGTAGACCCCAGTTTTCTCTATATGAAGTGGGTTGAAGGTGGGTGTTCATTTCACGGACTTGGTCACGTGATGTTTATCAAAATTCTATCTAGATAAGAAGTATCCAAATACTTCGCTTATAATGAGTACCCACAACATTTGTTTTTATGCAGAACAGACAAAAATATCCCTACTTTTTGGATGAAAAAGTTGCCTTATCTGCAGCTATGCCTTGGTAAACATATCCGTAAAATGTTACTCATTTCATAAAGCAAATATATTAATGGGCCTCGGTGGCCTTAGCTATGTCTTGGTAAACATATCCATAACATGTTACTCATTTCATATAGCAAATATATTAATGGGTCTCGGTTACCTTAGCTATGTCTTGGTAAACATATCCATAACATGTTAATCGTTTCATATAGCAAATATATTAATGGGCGTCCGTGGCCTTAGCTATGTCTTGGTAAACATATCAATAAAACGTTACTCATTTCATATAGCAAATATATTAATGGGCCTCGGTGGCCTTAGCTATGTCTTGGTAAACATATCCATAAAATGTTACTCATTTAATATAGCAAATATATAAATGGGCCTCGGTGGTCTTAGCTATGTCTTGATAAACATATCCATAAAAAGTTACTCATTTAATATAGCAAATATATTAACGGGCCTCCGTGGCCTAATGGATAAGTTTGTTTGTATTGGAGTTTAACCGTCCAGGACACTATTTGGGTCTTTTTTGAGCTGGTCAGTTTACCTATCCACACTTTTCCTGGGGAGGCTTATACGTAAGCGGTTAACCAGTACAGTGCACATTCTTTCGCCAGAAAGTGACGACTGCCCTTCTTGAATCACCGGAAGGGAGAGAATGGCCGTAGAAAAGAGTTCAAGATCAATCTCCACGAACGAATCGAATCCGCGTCCACCTGATCGCTAGTCAGACGCGTATCCGATAGAACTACTGAGGCCGGCGGCCTAGTGGGTAAGATTTGATTTGATTGATTTGAGGATTAACGTCCCCGTCAACACAGTATAGGTCAGTGGGTAAAAGCACCGACTCTTAATTATTCGGATTCTCACTGGTGAGGTTCGAGCCTCTCCCGGATCACAGAAGATTCCAAGTTTTGCATCACAAAACAATTGAAAACTGTTGCGTTTACAAGTTTTCTGGGCCAGATTACATACCAATAAATCCCTCTGACCAGTACGAAGCTAGAAGAAAATCATTAGTAAGCAAATCAAAGCAAATACTAAAAGTACTTACTCCTTTTACCAAATGGGGACCACTCCAACAGGATAGAATTTGCTACTTTTAGGGAGAGCTCCCTTTAGGTAGCAAATTCTTTCCTGTAAGTGCGGTCCCCGTGTCAAAGGAGGAGAATAAGCTAACTGATAAATAGTGTTGCGTGTGTATATCTTAGACACATAAACTTCTTCTTCTTCTTCTTCTTCTTCTTCTTCTTCTTCTTCTTCTTCTTCTTCTTCTTCTTCTTCTTCTTCTTCGTCTTCTTTTTCGTTTTCTTCTTCTTCTTCTTCTTCTTTTTCGTTTTCTTCTTCTTCTTCTTCTTCTTCTCTTTCATTATCTTCTTTTCCGTCTTCGTCTTCTTCTCTCTGCTTCTTTTTCTTCTTCGTCTTCTTCTCTCTGCTTCTTTTTCTTCTTCTTTTTCTTTTACATCTTCTTCTTCTTCATTCGAGTTCTTCTTCGTCTTCTTCGTCTCCTTATCATTCTTATTATTCTTCTTCCTCTTCTTTTTGTTCCTCTTTTTTCTTCGTCTTCTTTTTTCTTCTACGTCTATTTTTTGCATTCGTAATTTGTACGCAAGTGCGTACAGGTACCTAAAGTCTGGCAATCAGGTCCTGTATTTAAGACATTCTTGTTAGCAAGGTACATAACTACAGTAAACCTGTAGAAATATGTATTATAATTTGTCCCTTTTCTAAAATACAGACATTACTTTAGAACATTATATTAATCCCTACTTAAATAGCTAACATTGTTCCACTCTGACAAACAAGATGGTTGCCAGAGCTAAAATTAGAAAAAAAAAAATCTTCAAACGGCAACGACCCCAGTACCCTTGGACCAATTTCATTCAAACTTCATCAGAATCTTGCTCAGATGACTTTCTGCGAAAAAAGCAGAATCCATCCCCCACCGATGAACAGAATGGCCGCCAGAGCTAAAAATAGAAAAAACATTGTAAATTTGCTTCAAACGCCAATTTCTCCTAAACCCTTAGGTCAGTTTGATTCATACTTCACAGAATGTTGCCTTGGTGTCTCCCTAAAATATAGCAAAAATCATTCAACCATTCCTCTCTGATGAACAAGATGGCCGCCAGAGCTAAAACTAAAAAAAAATCTTCAAACGACAACTCCTCATGTACCCTTGGGCCATTTCCATTCAAACTTCATAGGAATGTTGCTGAGTTTACCCTCTACCAAACTAGCTACATGTAATCCGATCCCGCTCTGATGGTCACCAGAGCTAAACAAATAGAAGAAAAAAAAAAACAAAAACATTGTAAACGCTTTAAACGCAAACCCCTCAAAAACCCTTGGGCCAATTCCATTCAGATTTCATAGGAATGTTGCTTAGTTGACCATCAACCAAAATAGCTAATACGATCCCGCTCCGATCAACATTATGGTGACCAGAGCCAAAATAGAAAAAAACATTGTAAATGCTTCAAACGCAGACTCCTCCAAAACCCTTGGGTCAATTTGATTCAAACTTCACAGGACTGTTGACTAGATAACACCATACCAAAATGGCTAAGATCGGTCCGCTCTGATGAACAAGATGGCCGCCAGAGCTAAAAATAATAATACAAAAACATCTTCAAACGACAACTCCTCATGTACCCTTGGGCCACTTCCATTCAAATTTCATAGGAATGTTGCTTAGTTGACCATCTACCAAAATAGCTAACACGATCCCGCTCCGATGAACATTATGGTGACCAGAGCTAAAAATAGAAAAACATTGTAAATGCTTCAAACGCAGACATCTCCCAAACCCTTGGGTCAATTTGATTGAAACTTCACAGGAATGTTGCCTAGATAACACCATACCAAAATGGCTAAGATCGGTTCGCTCTGAGGAACAAGATGGCCACCAGAGCTAAAAATAGAATGTACTAGAGACAGTGACATTCGGGTGAGCAAATTAGGGCCCTCTGGGCCGTCTTATTTCTTGACCACGCTAGCAAGTTTCGATCAATTAGTGACCCTTCAATATATTCATCACTCTGTGATTTGATTTATTTGGTCCACATATGCCTTACCGTTTTATAGAAAAATTTTAACATCCGATTTTGCAAAATAGTCGGTTTAGACCTAGATAAAATGAAAACGCAGCATACGGGTACTCTGCTTAAAGTACTCTGCTAGTACAGAGGACCCTCGACATAACGACATTATTTGTTCCCTATATGACCTTTACTGTGTTGACCACACGTTAAACCTCTAATCAAACAAAACGAACAAACAAATTGTTCCCGATTATTGTGCCGTTATTACGTATTTGCTGTTATAAAGAATTCCAGTTAGGAGTATGTTAGGCAATTAAAGACCTTTTCCCTATTAATACTCCAAGAAACAAATGTTATAGATATTTGTTAGAATCGCCTGGAGAGGCGATTCTAACAAATATCTATAACATTTGTTTCTTGTAGTATTGGAATACAAGACCCCTTCATGCTTTGGAGTCGAATTGTGCATTTTCAACATTTTCCCCATTAATACTCCAAAAAACAAATAGTATAGATATTTGTTAGAATCGCCTCCCCAGGCGATTCTAACAAATATCTATAACGGTTGTTCCTTGTAGTATTAGAATACAAGACCCTTTCATGCTTTGGAGTCGACTTGTGCATTTTCAACATTTTCCCCATTAATACTACAAAAAACAAATAGTATAGATATTTGTTAGAATCGCCTCCCCAGGCGATTCTAACAAATATCTATAACGGTTGTTCCTTGTAGTATTAGAATACAAGACCCTTTCATGCTTTGGAGTCGACTTGTGCATTTTCAACATTTTCCCCATTAATACTTCAAGAAACAGATGTTATAGATATTTGTTAGAATCGCCTCCCCAGGCGGTTCTAACAAATATCTATAACATTCGTTTCTTGTAGTATTAGAATACAAGACCCTTTCATGCTTTGGAGTCGACTTGTGCATTTTTAACCTTTTCCCAATTAATACTCCAAGAAACATATATTATAGATATTTGTTAGGATCGCCACTCCATGCGATTCTAACAAATATTTATAACATTTGTTTCGGAGGCGATTCTAACAAATATCTATAACATTTGTTTCTTGTAGTATTAGAATACAAGACCTTTTCATGCTTTGGAGTCGACTTGTGCATTTTCAACCATTTCCCCATTAATATTCCAAGAAACAAATGTTATAGATATTTGTTAGAATCGCCTCCCCATGCGATTCTAACAAATATTTATAACATTTGTTTCTTGTAGTATTAGAATACAAGACCATTTCATGCTTTGGAGTCGACTTGTGTACTTCCAACCCGAGGGAAACCCACAACGCTAGGAACCATGGTTGAGCCTTTATTATTATCTATTAGTCATTCCATTCAAAATGCCAAAAACGAATGTCGGTATAGAGGGTTGACTGAACCACAAACAAAACAAACCTGACATCCCTATAGTGGGGAACATATCACTCCAAACTTTCTTGTCGAAATTAAGATTCCAGTGTCCTATATGTGTGAGTGCTAATTGGATCTCATTATCCCCACACTTTTCGAAGAAAAAGTTGGGATACTTTATTTGTCTTCGCCGACCGTACGTTTGTAAGTTTATCTGTCCGTCTTACCGGGTAACTCATCCTAGACCATTAGAGATAGAAACTTGAAACCTTGGGAACTGGTAGATATTTGATATAGGGAGAGCACACTAATTTCTTTGGAATTTTGATTCCACCCCTGCGGGGATTCGGGGATGGGGGTTAAAATCAGTGTTTTCAGAACATGGTTGTGTAACATATCAAATCGAACGGCACCATTATTAGCATACCTTGCAATCAGAATGTGACCCCTCGGGTCAATATGGAGGTCACCAGCGGTCAAAGCTCCTTCCATAACCATTTCGGGATAGCTCCTCCCTTAGAGATAGAAATTTGAAACCTTGGGAACTGATATGTCTATGGTCTGGGGAGTGCGCGACACATTCGGAATTTTCAGCCCATCCCTGGGGATGGGGCCAGGGGGAGAGGCCCCGGGAGCCGAAAAAATCAAAGTGTTCTGAACACTGTAGTGTAACTTCAAATCGAACAGAAGCGTGAGGATATGCTATGACGTGCCGTTGATCGCACGATTCTAGCATTTTTATGTTATTTACTTGCAGGCACTTGAGGCTTTGCGTGCTGAATTGTTGTTGTATTGTGGCACAGGATCTTCTGTTGACACATCAGAGGAGGTACAGGAGAGTACTGAGTTACCGCAGGTGCAGGAGAGTACTGAGTTACCGGAGGTTTTGGAAAGTTCTGAGTTACCGGAGGTTTTGGAAAGTTCTGAGTTACCGGAGGTTTTGGAAAGTTCTGAGTTACCAGAGGTTTTGGAAAGTTCTGAGTTACCGGAGGTGCAGCAGAGTTCTGCGTTACATGAGGTACAGGAGAGTCTGCTTGAGGTAAATTGTAGGTCAACACTTATCCTGCTGAATATTCATTACGAAAGCACACCTATACAAATACATTCCAAACCTTTATCGCCGAAAACAAAATGAAAAATTAAAGATGAAAATTTGTGATATATTTCTTATTTCTGCTCAAAATATAGATATACTCCTACCGAGTACCCACAATCTATATTTTAGAGCAGACATAACAAAAATAAGGTTCACCCCTGCAACCCCCAGTTTTACTATATAAAAGTCGGGTTTGTGGGGGTCAAAATTATATAGGCGTGTTTTCGTGATGTTGAAATTAGCCGTACCCATTTATAAATATCAGCCAATCATATTACATAAAATAATGTTTTTGTTTAAATAAAAAAAAAAACTGAATGACAAGCAGTGTAGATCTCGATCAGCTATCTGTTCCGGATCTACACTGTCAGTATCAGCCATCTGATCAGGATCTACACTGTCAGTATCAGCCATCTGATCAGGATCTACACTGTCAGTATCAGCCATCTGATCAGGATCTACACTGTCAGTATCAGCCATCTGATCAGGATCTACACTGTCAGTATCAGCCATCTGATCAGGATCTACACTGTCAGTATCAGCCATCTGATCAGGATCTACACTGTCAGTATCAGCCATCTGATCAGGATCTACACTGTCAGTATTCATCTAGATCAGATGGCTATCTCATCACGAAAACACGCCTTTATAATTTTGACCACCTTAAACCACACTTTAATATAGAAAAACGTGGGTTTACAGGGGTAAACCTTATTCATCTTATATCTGCTCATAAATATAGATTGTGGGTACTCGTTAGAACAGCCTCGATGAGGCGGTTCTAACGAGTACCTACAATCTATACTTTGAGCAGAAAAAAAATATCACAGTTTTTCATCTTAAAATGTTCGTGTTTTTTTTTTCGGTGGTTATGTTAACAATGATTTGTATAGGCGAGTTTTTGTAATGTGATCTTGATCTACACTGTTTGCAAAGGTCGGGGATGTTGTGAACAATGGGGTGCCGTTTTACTATTTAATCCCTATTTATCCATAATTCGATTTATGGATATCCATAATTCGAATTATTGATATTCATAAATCAGCCAAATAATGGATATCCATAATTCGAAAAGAGATATCCATAAATGGAATTATGGATGCCCATAATTCGATATATGCATATCATTAATTCAGAGCGATTTATGGATAGCCATAATTCAATAATGGATATCACTAATTCAAAATATGGATAAAAAAATATGGATATCCATTATTCCGCTGATTTATGGATATCCAGATTTCGAAATATGGATATCCATAATCGAATTATGGATATCTATAGATCGAGCTGATCTATGGATATCCATATTCCGAAATATGGTTATCCTTTAATCACGGCAAAAGTCTTTGGTTTCAGTCATAATTTATTGCAATTATTTGCCAAGACGAATTATGGATTTACATAAATCGAATAATGGATATCCATAAATGGACCGAATTATGGATATCCATTACACGAATTATGGATATCCATTAAACCAATCTGAATTATGGATATCCATTATTCGAATAATAGATATCCATAAAGGGAATAATGGATATCCATTATTCAATTTATGGATATCCATATTACAGATATTTATGGATATCCATAATTCAGATCGATTTATGGATATCCATAATCTCGAATTATAGATATCATTAATTTCAATTATGGATATCTATAAATAGGAAATAAATAGTAAAAGCACGGTCCATAGTGAACAGCAGAATACGGGTTAATAAAATGGATACATTAAGCATATTATTGTATTAACCCTTTTTCTATCAAATGGAATCTTCCTCCCTATATACAGCAGGAGTCCATTTCAACAGTTAGGGGTGTCAGACCGTGTTTTCCTCAAAATTGATAGGGAAAATGGCTGAACTTTTTGGCCAATAGTGTAGGCCCTGATCAGACGCCGTGTTCTGCCAGGGTACCGGTTTTGGGGTTTCCAGTACAAAATGGGTTAACCCTTCATATTCAGACACCAAAAATGCAAAAGTAAGCCTCATCAGACAGCACAGAACACAAGATCAGACTGCTCCTAATGGACCAGGCTGAAAAGGGTCCACAATATCTGCCTCTAAGTATGTCTTTGTGATAAAAATGCAAATGTAATGATCCTTAGTACTTAGATAATCAGGCCTAAGCTGAAATAGTGCAAGCCCAGATCAGACTGCTCCTGCAGACCAAGATCAGACTTCTCCTGAAAGAGCAGTCTAATCAGGGTCTATACTGTTTGTCATTCTGTGTTCACTTCTTGAACTTCTTGCTCCATATATATGCAGTTTATATCGTAATATTTTAGTACGAACTAATGCTGTTTCTCAACATTATTCCGTAAACAAATAACCAGGTCTAGTCATATATGTAGCCAAAATAGTGACACAAATGCAAGCGGCAACGAAAACCCGTTCATGAAATATACACCCCACAAGTTATACATAGAGTTATGAAGGAAAACTTTTAAAGAGCTTCTTGTCTGAAACCAGAAGGCTAAGCCTTTGAGTTTGGAAAAGTGGTCCTCTGCAAAGATTTTTCCAAATATAGCCCCGAGGCCAAAAATGGCCCTGTTTTGAAGGGCCCACGTTATACATAGACTTATGGTGGTAACACCTTATAAAATCTTCTCATCTGCAGCCACATGGCATATGTCTTTGATATTTGGTAAATAGTTTTATTTACTGCACCTTTGCATGAAGATTCTAATTATAGCCCCAACAAGTACCCACAACTTATTATGTCTTGAAGCAGAAATAAGAAAAATAATGTAATTCTCCTTAAACCCCAGTTTTCTATATATAAATTAAGTGGGGTTTAGTGGGGTTTACTGGGGTGTCCATTTCAAGGACTTGTTTACATGATGTTTTAATTTTAGGATTCCGAGCCAGCATGCTGTTCAGAAACACCACAGACAGAAACATATCAAGTTATATACCATGAGTAAGTACAGTTTTTAGCTCGATTGTAATCCACCGTAACGAATAAATATCACGATTTCTCAGTTCTCAGTGATTTAAGAAATAGATCAGCTCTAGCTGTGATTTGTTGAGTAATAAATTAGTGTGTCGGTCAGTTGTGAGTAGACAAATCACGCGCGCTACCAAACTGATCAGTTGCAAAGTAGACAAATCAGGCGCGCGTAGCGCGTGTGATTTGTCTACTTACAACTGACCGACAAACTGTGATTTATTACTCAACAAATCACATACTATAGCTGATCTAATTCGATTCTAACACGCAAAAATCGCTATCAATGTTGTTGTTTCCTTCAAATTCAAACAACCTCATCGTGAGAAGAAATCCCGCCAAAAATATTGACTGTAACACATGCATTTATGTCCTTTTGTAACATTTTCTGTGCGAGAAAGTGACGTTACACGGTCTAACGTCAACTTATCTACTAGTGACGTCATCAATTAGCAGCTTTTAATGACATCACTCGATGATGTACGTCCTACCTCGATGCCAGGCGTGTAGTGCTGCTCGAGGTGGTCATACACATTACCGACCGGAAAAAGTGACTGATTTGCGCATGTCTATGAAATTTGAAATAATCTGACGTTTGTTTGTTGATTTGAGGTTTAAATTTCCCTTCATCACTGTATAGGTCATTTTGGAGACGTTGCTTCCAATTTTGTGGGACTTTTACCCGACATTGAGATGAAATGACATCTCAAGCCCTGACGCCCAATGAAACCAACGGAAGTAAGGGCGAGGATTGTGGCCACGTAATTTCTACTTAAGCCCCCCCCCCCACCCCAGTGGAATTTGTTTCCGCCGACCGTTCCAAGGCGGTTCTTCTGTCGCGATTTATTTTTGTAACCGTTTGTCTTTAGATGTTTGTGTCGCTTGTGTTATTTTATATTGGATAGCCTACTGGCCATTTTGTGGGAAAGTAACTGTCCGTTTGGCTTTCCGCTGTTGGTGTTTCCATTAGGTCTGTTGTTGCATGTTTGTGTTTCGTTCCCTTTAGTGTCTCTGATGGGAGCTATGGGTTGTTTGTATCGTTTCCTGATCATTGCCTTTACTTCTATTTTTATAACCATGGACGGGCCGACTCGCACCGCTTTGCTGTGGTAGGCTTAGATCCTCTAAGCAGTTTACCAGTACCCGTGTGCGGGTCAGTTTCAGCTCCGCTTGGAAGCATCATGCTGCCCATCTATTTCTTTAAGCCCCGATGGACGGGGGCCGGAAATAATCTGACGTAAAGCTGGCGATTTCTCCAACATTTATGCAAACTCTTCCTACAGACCGTGATTTGTGAACTGGTTGCCAATGTTTGCCATGAACATAATTCATCTTTCTGAATCGTTATTTCATCATCATTATCCAACATCCTTACACTATGAGGACCGGCCCCGATAGCTCAGTTGGTAGAGTGTCCGCTCCGGGGAACGGGAGGTCATGGGTTCGATCCCGGGCCGCGACATACCAAAGTCGTTAAGAATGGTACTAGCTGCTCCTCGCTTGGCACTCAGATTAACGGGGTAGAGCTAGGACTGGTCGACCCAGTGTCAGGATAATGTGACTGGGTGTGGTATCATATAATGTGTCTGGGACCTGGTACTTCAGTGAGGCAGCACTATAAAAGTGAGCATTGAGCTTCCTGTCGCAACCAGACACCGTCGTGATATGACTGAAAAATTGTTGAAAGCGACATTGAACCCGAATTCACACACACACACAAACTATGAGGAATTATGTGTTTGCGCTTTTAATTGTTTTGAGCAGTGTATTAGGCGATGCAGAATATCAGCTCTATCAAAATGCATGTTATACAGTCGAACTTCGCTGGCTCGAACACCTTTGGAACCATGAAAACTTGTTTGAGACAGGGGTAGTTCGAGCAACTGCGAGTTATTGCTAGGAGGCGTAACGTAGTTAATTTGGGAACATCTTTTCGATGATCTGTAATATAATGAATGTTGTGTGTACTCATAAGAATCGCCTCTTGAGGCGATTCTAACAAGAGGCGATTCTAATGAGTAAACATATCATACATTTGCAAGATAAACCAAGAAAAAAGTCGGAATTTTTTTCTAATTATCCCACATTATTGCATATAGAAGAATTCCCTAGCTCTATCAAATGCATGTAATATACAGTTTATTGACTCAGCCCATTTAAAATATGGGATTTATAAACATCGGGAGGTTGAACATCTAATAAAGAAACTCGTGCGCAAGCCCACTCGTTTCTTTATCAGATGATCAACCTCGCTCGGTTTATAAATCCCATATTTAAATGGGCTGGGTAATAACTCTATTTATTGAAAAATAGAAGTGAAGGCAATGATCAGAAATCGTTACAATCAACCCACAGCTCCAATCAGGGACACCAAAGGGAAAGAAACACAAACATGAATAACAGACCTAATGGAAATATCAATAGCGGAAAGCCAAAAGGACAGTTACCCTCCCACAAAATGGCCAATAGGCTATCCAAAATGAAATAATATAAGCGACACAAACACCCAAAGACACACAGCATACATTTGCAAGATAAACCAAGAAAAAAGTCGGAAATCTCCCTATTTATCCCACATTATTGCATATAGAAAGTAGAAGTAAAACAAAGATCAGGAATCGATACAATTAACTTACTCCACCCATCATAGACACCAAAAGGGAAAGAAACACAAACATGAAGCGACCAGACCATAACAGAAACCTAAACAAAGGAAGACCATAAGAACAGTTCCTTTCCCACAAAATGGCCAAATGGCCATCCGAAATAAAGACACAGGTGATACACACAGTACATAACAAACAACAACATAAATAAACCGCCACAGAAGAACCGCCTTGGAACGGTCAGTGGAAAGAATTGCACTGGGGGGCTTAAATCGATTTTACTTGGCCATAATCCTCGCTCTTACCTCTGTTGTGGTATCCATTTAAAATATGGGATTTATAAACATTTCGAAGGTTGAACATCCAATAAAGAGTCTCGTGCGCAAGCACACTCGTTTCTTTATCGGATATTTAGTCCTCCTCGGTTTATAAATCCCATATTTAAAATTGGCTGTGTAATAAACTCTTTTTATTTTATTTCTGATTTAAACATATTTTATTGCTTATAACATAAGATACAAGCAAATGGGTTGGGCCACAAGTTCTAGCAACATTAGTTACGGCCCTTCCCAAGTACAAAATACAGTTTTAAGCAATTCACAAATGACAAATCAAACATAACCACACGAGTATGGGGACTATCAATAGAGAAGAGAAATATCCAAGGAATAAGGAGAAAGGACAGATATAGGTAGAACGTCTTGAAATATATCTTCAAAATGCAGAAATAACCGGAACACAATTAGCAGCAACATTTCTCTCAACCTCTCGGAAGTTACTGTATACGAATCAATACGTAAACACACCTAATCAAGTATACCGGTAAAATTTTACCACTGAAAGTGATTTTTCCAAGTAAAATTCCAGATACTCCCCATATCCACGCCCGTAACACAAGTTGCGGGTATCCGCTAGAACCGCCCCAGTGAGGCAGTCCAAACGAGCACCCACACTCCATGCTCTAGGGCAAGAACAAGATAAATACTGTCTACACCTGGAGGTCCCCATTTCTACTATATAAAGTGGAGTTCAAGTGGATCGAATTTATATAGGCGTGTTTTCCTGATGAGTGTTTGTAATGCCTAAAAGCGGTTGGTATCCTTTATGTATTCCTGTACACTATGAAATATCGTTGAGTTTTCTTCGAAAGAAAGTGACTCTCTGCCATTTAGTAGAGTATTTATATTTAGTGGATGGAATCTGTGGGTATTGTGAAAGAGTTTTCGCCGTTCGTTTGTATATCTATAACATTGAAAGAAATAATGTTCTGCGTCTTCTATACTTGTTCCACATTCACATTGTGCATTTTCTCTTAATCTGTTTCTAAATAAGTCATTGTGTAAGTTGCTGCAATTATTTCTAATACATGCGTGTACTACTGATAATTTTCTGTTACCATACAAGAAATATTGTGGTATTTTTGGTGCAATAAACAGATCACTGAGTAAAGCGCTTTTAAAACTTGATAATGTGGGTTTGTTTCGAATTTCTTGAGGTAGTTGGTTCAATAAACTTGTAGAAGATGGGATGAAGGCTCTAGAGAAAACTTGCGTTCTTTGGTTTTGAATAACAAAGTCGTCGCTGTTTCGTAAAGTATAATGAGATGTCATACTCACAATTGGAGGAAAAATATTAGTTAGAAACTCTGGTAACATGGCATTCTTGGATTTAAACACAAGAACTAACTTCTGATAGTTTCGCCGGTCAGCTAATGAAAGCCATCCAATTTCAGAATATAATTTGGCAATAGAAACTGATCTAGTTAAACCACTAACAATCCTTGCAGCTTCATGTTGTATTTTTTCGAGACTATCTTTTTCATACATTGTACAACCATCCCATACTGCAGATGCGTATTCGAGAATCGGTCTTAAAAACGATAAATAAATCTGATTTAGTGCTTTTCTGTGAAGTTTATATTTTAATTTACGCATCATACCTAGAATTTTTTCAGCGGAGGTTAAAATATTGTTGATATGTTCGTGCCATTTGGCATCGTGGCTAAATGAAATTCCTAAATGTTTGTGCTGGTCTACAAATTTTACTTGTGTGTCATCAAACATTAATACAGGTGGATTTATGTCCTTTTCCAGTGTAAATAACATTGCTTCTGTTTTTGCTGGGTTAAAGTCAACTAACCATTGTTTTGCCCAAATTGAAATGACCTGCAGGTCATGGTTTAAGATACCTTCCAAATCTGCCAAATTGGAAGAAGAAAAAGCCAAAGATGTATCATCAGCAAACAGTCGAGTGATACTTAATAAATTATCAATGATATCGTTCACATAAATAAGGAAAAACAGAGGCCCACGAACAGAGCCTTGGGGTACGCCTGCTAATGTATGTTTAACGTTTGACAAGGAAGAACCAAGAAAAACTTTTTGCTGTCTATGTGATAAATAACTAACAATCCAATCTAATAACTTCCCTGATATACCGTTTTGTTGTAATTTAAACAGTAAGCCACGATGCCATACTCGATCAAAGGCTTTAGATATGTCGCAAAATATCATGCAAGTATAAACTTTAGAGTCTATGCCTTGACAGATCTGATGGTAAATATCAATAAGCTGATGTACAGTGGAATGGCCGGACAAGAATCCCGATTGTTTTTTATATACAAGATTATTTGAAATAAGATGATTATATATACTTTTATAAATTAATCTTTCCATTAGTTTTCCAATACAGCTCAGTAGCGAAATAGGTCTATAATTTGATGAAATATCATTGAGTCCTTTTTTATATAATGGCGTAATAATAGATGATTTCCACAGAGATCGGAAGACACCAGACAGTAATGATTTATTAAATAACATCCATAACGGCTTTGCTATCGACATTTTAGTTGCTTTTAATACTTTGTGACTGATTTGATCCTCACCAACAGCTTTGTTAGAATTAAGTATTTCAATTGTTTCAATTATTTCAGTTTCCGAAATTTCTATATTTGATAGGTTATTAAATGTCTTCGGTACAAAATTTGGAAGCGAAACATTTGAATCGTTTATAGTGGAAATTGAGGCGAAGAAATCATTTAAACAGTTTGCCTTTTCTTGATCAGAAAAATGATAGCTTTCTTCTCCATTTTGAACAGTTTTTAAAGGAGGGATCGTGTCATTTCCTTTATTTCTTTAATTAATTGTTTTAAAATCTTCCAGTATAATTTCGGATTAGATTTGTCAGCATCAGTAATTACATTTTCTAAGTTATTAAAATATTGTTCTTTTGCATGTTTTTTCATATTATTTACTTTATTTCTTAATTGTTTGTACTTGGTCCAATCATTAGGGTTTTTGGTTTTGGCTGCTTTAGTTTTTTGTCTATCTCGACGTCTTGTAGCATTTCGAATTTCAGAGTCAAACCACGGTTTATCATCAGGCCTTATTACAACTTCCTTATTTGGTATACAAACGTGCATTAGTTCAAGTAATTTTTCAGTAAAAGTTTTGCAGGCTTCGTCGATAGGCAAATCATTAATAAAATTCCAGTTTTCATGTGTTATCATTTCGTTCAAATTTTCAAAATTAGCTATTTTGTACAACCAGACTTTACGCTTATATGCAGTTGAACTCTCATGAATGAATGAGATAAAGACATAAGTAGCACGATGATCGCTAATTATATCTGGTACAACTAAGACACCAGAATCTAGCGGCTGAATTTGTTGGGATAATAAAACTGGATCTATAAGTGTAGATGTGGTAGCAGTTATCCTAGTCGGATCCGTAATGATATTTTTTATATTATTTAAGAGCTGAATATCTTTTAAGTGACGATTGTTAACGTTAAGTTGATCTTCGTTGATGTCCCCTACTATAACTATATTGTCCATAGTAGCTAGTGCTTGTTCTAAAGTTATGTTTAACTCTTGCCAAAAGGCAACAGGTGTATTAGGTGGGCGATAAATATTTGATAATAGAAGAAGAGATTCCTTATATTTAATTTCAATCCAAATAGTATTGTCTACTTGAGTCTCTAATTCAGGTTTGCGAGTTGCAATTAATTTATCAGATACATAAATAAGTAGACCACCTGAATAAGCTGAGTTATCTTTCCTAAAGGGCTCGGTGAACCCTTCTAATCTGATAAAGTCATCGGTTATATCGTGTGTCAAATGTGTTTCTGTAAAACAGAGAACATCAAAGTCTAAAAAGTTATCTTTATGTAATCTAATTTATGCCTTATACTACGAATATTTAAATGAAGTATCGATAAACAATTCGCGTCTTCCGAATTTCCCAAAATCGGTCCTGGGTTTGTTTCAACATCCCCTGATAATAAAATTGACATTGACAGGAATACAACAGGGATACCACTATTTGCAAAGCAGGAAATCAAATATGACATGAAAAAACAGCATTTGAAAAAAAACATAAATAGATAATCCAGAGAAGGCACAGACCCTGTATTTTGCAGCCACGACGTCATTCAAAATACTCTTTATACCTTTATTCAATTTGGAAAATATACCAATTCAAGATGTTCAAAGAATGGCGTTCGTGGCTGGAAAAAACAGCACACAACAAACCACCTGAGGTTCATGAGAAATGATATTGCTGCTCGTGTATTCAGTTGTTCGACGTAGATATGACTAGCAAAGACAAAGATAACAGATAGAAAAGAAGCAAAGATATAGAAGATAGCATGAGGAAAAGGATTGAATTCAGCAACTACTGTACAGTGATAGTCCATGAAAGTTGGATCTAACCGGATCATTTTACCCTCAACTATTTACAAATTTATACAGGATAGTAATAAATACCTGTTCAAACTCAATATTCTGTTTGAGAATGTGCATCAACAGTGTGGATCCAAACATGACGACTCATGACCGATCACCATGTTTGGATACTCACGTTTAAATACTAAGTTCGGTCAGTGGCAAAATCAGGATTGAATGTGTTACATGACTGGAATCTATAATTCACTCCCAGCTGGCACACAACTCCGAAAAAACGTCACACAGACGTCAGTACGACGTTATTACGTGGGTGTGGGTGACTTTCGGACCCACCCAAATATACGAAGCATAATAGTAAAACAAATGAAGTGGCGACATGTCACCGTCGATGCAACGTTATCACGTCGCAACGACAGTGACATGACGGCATTCCCACGCCACGCGCACGCCGGGCTGCAAATCAACCTCCGTAGAGGCATAAAGTAATCCTGAAATGACATCATGTCAACGTCAATGCGACGTTATCTTGTCTCAACCACGCTGACACGACACATTCCAAAGCTGTGTCCCGCCGGGCTGTAAGACATAAAGCAGTCAGTTCAGTTTACACACCGAGCATTGACGTGGGCGGTTTCTGAATCCGACCCAATATACGAAACATAACAGAAAACAACAGAAATGACATCAAGTCCACGTCGATGCGACGTTTTTAAGTCGCAACGACGCCGATGCGACGGCATTCAGGCGCCGTGTGCCAGACTGGTGGTAAGACATAAAGCTATCAGTTCGGTTCCACCCACCGAGAATTGACCTGGGTTGATTTCCGAACCATCCCAATATACGAAGCATAACAGAAAAAACAACTGAAATAACGTCATGCGACGTTATCACCATGTGACCGCTGTAACGCCACCTCAAAGCCAATAAACGAAACATAACAGAAAAAACAACTGGAATGACATCATGTCAACGTCGATGCGACGTTATCACGTCTCAACGGCGCCGATACGATGACATTCAGATACCGTGTGCCCGCTGGGCTATAGGACATAAAGTATTTAGTTCGGTTTCACCCACCGAGCATTGACCGTGAGTAATTTCTGGACCCTCCCAAATATTCGAACCATTACAGAAAAATAACTTAAATGACATCATGTCAGGGTCGATGCGACTCATCAACGTCGATGCGACGTTATCACGTCATATCAATGCCGATTCGACGGCATGTTGACTCCGTGAGCCCTCTGGGCTGTAAGACCGACATAATAATATTCAAAGCATAGCATAAAACTATAGAAAAGGCATCATTTCAACGTCGAAGCGACGTTATTACATCGTAACTACGCTGATACGATGGCATTCCGATTCCGAGTGCCCGCTGGGCTGTAAGACATAAAGCAATCAGTTCGGTTTCACCCACCGAGCATTGACCGTGGGTGATTTCTTAACCCGGCTCGTTAAGAAAGCAAAGCAGAAAACTGCAGAAATAACACCATGTCAACGTCGATGCGACGTTATTGCGTCGCAACAACGCTGACACGATGGCATTCCGATGTTGAATGCCCGCTGGACAGTAAAGCAAATGAAATGACATCGTGCGACGTTATCACCCTGTAAGTCCACGTCTGCAGAGATATAATGCAATCAGTTCAGTTTCACCCATTTGACAGACTGTGGGTGATTTCATAGCCCACCCCAATATACGAAGCATAACAGAAAAAAAAAGAAACTGAAATGACGTCGTATCGGCGTCGATGCGACGTGATCACGTCGCAACCACGCCGCTACGACAGCATTCCGACGCCATGTGCCCGGTGGGCTGTATGACATAAAGCTGTCCAGTCTGTCCAGTGACCATTTAACGTGGGGGATTTCTAAACCAAGGCTGCCAGTTCAAATTTGGGTGATTTCCTAACCCTACCAATATACGAAACATAACAGAAGAATAACTGAAACGACATCATGTCAACGTCAATGCGACGTTATCACGTCACATCGACGCTGACACGACGGCATTCTGACACCGTTTACCCCATGGGCTGAAAGTCCACCTATGTGGAGCTATAGCAGTCTTTTCAGTTTCACCTAACGGGCATAGAGCGAGGGCAATTTCCGAACTTATCCCAAAATACTAAACATAACAGGAAAAAACAACTGAAACGACATCAAGTCAACGTCTATGGGACGTTACCACGTCGCATCGACGCTGATACGACAGCATTCCGTGTGCCCGCTGGGCTGTAATTCAGTGAAATCTCGATGAACCGAACACCAACGGGTTATGTACCACGGCTGACTCGAAAGCATGTTTGAGTCCCTATGAAAAATTCCATAGTTGCAGATAAAGTAATATTCGGAACAACTGTTCAATATGATCTTCAGAACACATGTTGAGAACACATACTGTGTGTACCTATTAGAATCGCCTCAATGAGACGATCCTAACGAGCACACACAATATACACTAACTTTGATGAAATTAGCCCCACTATGCCTCCTGACCTAGTTCTAGAATCAACCCTCAGTGGCTCGAGCTATTCCTATCTCGAACAAGAAGCCTCCGTGGTGCAGTGGTTACGCTACTCGCCTTGTAAACCAGGGATCGCAGGATCGATCCCGGGCTTCTCCAGACTTTCGGATGAGTCTTTAAACCGAGGTCCCGTCTCCATATGACCTTAGCTGTTGGTGGGACGTAAAACTAAAACTCACTCACTATCTCGAACAGGTTTTTATAGTACCAAGGTGTTCGATTCACCATAGTTCAATTGTGTATTGGAACAACTCTTCACATGAACAAATAAATAAACAAATAAATAAATATTCTTAGTATCTGCACACTAGACACAGAAAACAGGCATCCATTAACATGTACCATATACAGGCAATCTGAAGACTTATAGATATGTCAGCAAGTGATAGTTGCCTAAGTATGCAGGAAGAGTTGTGACAAAACTAACTCAATTGAATCCTGTTTTTCAGTGTAAGTAAGGCAAATCAATACCAAACCAGGACATGAATATCGTGGGTCAGGTATACACTAACTTACACTAGTAAGCGGTTGATTAACCTTTAGCCTGCTGTTGGCGACAAGCCCTATCTTTGCAAACAGTGTAGATCCAGATCAGATGGCTTCTGAAGAAGCCATCTGATCAGGCTCTACACTGTTTGACATTCAGTTTATGACTATGTAGAAACAAATTGCATCAAGTAATCTGATTAGTTCAAAGTCAGAAATGGGTGTGGCTTAATTGAATATTCAGCAGGTCAAAGGCTAAATAATAGTTGTGAGGTTCCCACATCAAGACCACCTTTAGAACCGTTCAAAAGTGGTATTTAAGACCACCTTTGTACAGCACAAAAAATGGCCCATGACCAGAGGATATTATGTGCAGAAAACAAAAAAGAAAACTGCACCTTCGAAATAAGCTTTTTAAATCAGAACTAGGCTTCATTTTAGGTGGCCTCAATAGCGGCACCTCACATGTATATGCATTTATTATTGAGAGTGGCATACAGTGCATTCTTCCGTTTCCCAGAACAAAGGGCGAGATGCACCTTAGAATTATTTTATGACGCCCGAGAATGTTCTTACCCCATTTTTAAACAGTGGATTACATATGCAAACTTTAGATGTGCCCCGCAGCGTTACATGTTTCGACATCCTTAACGAGGTCACATTTACTTGGAATATTCACATTTTTGAAAAAATAAAATGTTAGTTAGATGAGTTTCAAATGTCATATGATAAATAGAATCTTGCATTCGTGCTAATGTATTACAAAATTTATATTAAACTCGTTAAGGAAAAAGCATAAATGCGAGCATTCTTTTTATCCCTTTTCTTCTACTCGTTTAATATAACCATTAATGTATTTAAAATAACAACTCATGTATTTAATATAACCACTAACCACTCATGTATTTAATATAACCACTCATGTATTTAATATAACCACTCATGTATTTAATATAACCACTCATGTATTTAATATAACCACTCTTGTATTTAGTATAACCACTAACCACTTATGTATTTAATATAACCACTCATGTATTTAATATAACCACTAGCCACTCATGTATTTAATATAACCACTCATGTATTCAATATAACCACCCATGTATTTAATATAACCACTCATGTATTTAATATAACCACTAACCACTCATGTATTTAATATAACCACTCATGTATTTAATATAACCACTAACCACTCATGTATTTAATATAACCACAAACCACTTATGTATTTAATATAACCACTCATGTATTTAATATAACCACTAACCACTCATGTATATAATATAACCATTCATGTATTTAATTTAACCACTCATGTATTTCATATAACCACTCATGTATTTAATATAACCACTCATGTTTTTAATATAACCACTTACCACTAATTTATTTAATATAACCACTCATGTATTTAATATAACCACTCATGTATTCAATATAACCACTCATGTATTTAATATAACCACTAACCACTCATGTATTTGATATAACCACTCATGTTTTTAATATAACCACTCATGTATTTAATATAACCACTCATGTATTATGTATCTCTGAAATATATAAATAGTACATTCCAGAGATGGTGATTGTGAAAAATGTCACCCTGAAGAATGTGAATATCAACCGAGGCGCAGCCAAGGTTGATATTCATATTTCGAAGGGTGACATTTTTCACTATCGCCCTCCCAGGATTGTAATATTTATTTTATTATACCGAAAAAAAAAACAAATAATAATTATGGAATGTTCCTTCAGTCTAATCCGAGTCTGCGCTGTTTACTTTGGCCTGTCTGTCTCAATACTTAACCCTTATCCTGCTGTTCACGACAACCCCTGCCTTTTCAAACAGTGTAGATCTAGATCAGATGGCTTCTGATCAGGATCTACAATGTTTGAGATTCAGTTTGTGAATTTGCAGCAATACATTACATCAAGTAATCTGATTGGTTGAAAGTCAGAAAAAGGTGTGACTAACTTAATTATGCAGCGGGAGAAGGGTTAAGGTCGTCATGGTTTTGCCTTTTCTTGTAGCCCAAAAAGGCAAACAAAGTTGATAAGGATGGCAAATGGTTTGTTTAGAAGAGTGGCTGTGGTTGATGATGAGGGTCATGGTAACTACACTAGTAATGAGGCTGATGACGACAGTGATACGACAATCACTAACTCTGGTGATGACGACAGTGAGACAACAATCACTAACTCTGATGATGACGACAGTGAGACAACAATCACCAACTCTGATGATGACGACAGTGAGACAACAATCACCAACTCTGACGATGACGACAGTGAGACAACAATCACCAACTCTGATGATGACGACAGTGAGGCAACAATCACCAACTCTGATGATGACGACAGTGAGGCAACAATCACGTACTCTGATGATGGCAGCAGTGAGGCAACAATCACCAGCTCTGATGATGACAGCAGTGAAGAGACAATCACCCGAGCTGATCTGGTATGCATCTTAGTTCCCTACCTAGTTCTGAATACTGCCAATCATTACAATAAGACATCCTCTGATAAAGTGAATTCTTTCATACCTCCAAAAAGGTCAATTTTGCGATGAAAATATCTGATTTTTTACACTCCAAACATATAAACCCTATTGGTTTCATTGGGCGACAGGGCTTGAGATGTCATTTCATCTCAATGTCGGGTAAAAGTCCCACAAAATTGGAAGCAACGTCTCCAAAATGACCTTTACAGTGTTGACGGGGACGTTAAACCTCAAATCAAACAAAACACTCCAACCATAGGTTGTTGGTGCTCGTTAGAACCGCCTCATTGATGCGGTTCTAACGAGTACCCACAACCTATGTCTTTGAACAGAAATAAGAAAATAATGTGTACCCCCATAATCCCCAGTTTTCTGTATATGAAATGGGGTTCACGGGGTGTTCATTTCACGGAATTGTTCACGTGATGTCTGATGGTTCCGTCATATGCACGTGCAGCTAGTGATCAGTAGATCACAGATTCTACCTCTCATAATGATAACACACCCGTGCAACATAGTGCATTTTTACATCTCCAAAATGGCTACTTTTATAATGAAATTCAGTGATATTTTTCTTTTTTGATACTGCGAACATAGGTTGTGAGTGCTCGTTAGACTCGCCTCAATGCAGATGTTCTAAGCTCAAGGATAATTCAAGGTCAAGGTCATTCAGGTGTGAAAATTAACTTTTTTTCCTCGGAAAACACTGGGCCATTTATTACTAAATTTCACATTGTCTTTATGAAGAAGAAAACGAAACGCACATATATGGTAAAAACTCTTCAAACATCTTCTTCCCCGAAACCAGACTGTCACTTGTCATAAAACTGTGTATATAGTGTTGGGTCCTTGGGCCCAACAAGTTGTTGAAATGATGACCCTTGGATGACCTTGAACTATTTTACAACAAGGTCATCTTCGGTTGCATAGACTTTTGTATATGAAAAAGCCAAGATCACTGGGCAAATTGAAGTCAAATTTCATGTCGAGCACCCATGGGATTCGGAAATGAATGTTTGTTCAAGATGTCCAGGTCTTATATCCAAGATGGTGACCATGCCCATATATGGTAAAATCCCTTTAAATATCTTTTACAGAACCCGTGGGCGGATTGCTATGAAACTCCGTTTGTAGCATTAGGGACTTTGCCCATCATAATTTGTTCAAATGATGACCCTTGGATGACCTTGACCTTTTTATGTCAAAGTCAAAATTGGTAATTTAGTTACGTAGACTTTCTTATGGAAAAATTAAAATTTACGGATTTTTATGAAACTATTGCAGCCTCTGATCTGACAATTGCCAGATACAGTTAGCTCAATAAGAGGAAGAATCTGCACGAGTATTCAAGGTCAGTCATTCTTTGACCTTGGCCTTAGGTAACTCAGATATGAAAATTTAAACATATTTTCCCCAGAAACCACTGAACCATTTATAACCAAATTTTATATGAATGTCTATAGAAAGAAGGAAAAAAAGTAGTGAAAATGAGTTCTGTCGCATGCCCGAGAGGGCAGCCACACCCTTATATGGTAAAAACCCTTCATAAATCTTCTGCGTAGGCAGTTGGCCAATTGTATGGTTCCACATTTACTCAGCTTTAAGGTGAGCGATACAGAACAATTGGTCCTCTGGTTTAGCTCACCTGAGCCGAAGGCTCCGGGGGAGCTAGTGTGATAACTTACCGTCCGTCGTCGTCGTCCGTCCGTCCGTTCGTCCTTTACACCACATCTCCTCATAAACCACTTAACAGATTTTGACCAAACTTGGCTTTGATCTTTGGTTGGTCCTCTCTCAAAGTTTTTCAAAGAATTCCATTCCATGCAGAACTCTGGTTGCCATAGAAACGAAAATGATAGAATAAGAAAGAAAAAAACACTTTAAAAATCTGCTCGCCAGAAACCAGAAGGCCCAGGTCTTTGATACTTGGTATGAAGCTTCATCTAGCGGACTTCACCAAGATTGTTCAATTATAGCCCTGTGGTAAAAAATGCCCCCACCCCACGCGCGCCGGGACCCACTGGTTTTACTTAGGCTGGTGTTGTGCCGTGTGGTGGCCGTAAAACGTCTCCCCGTACATCATCATAGTGTAGATTATTTTTTTCTTGTCCTTTGGAATCACTGAGTTCATTTGGTATAATTTTGAAAATAGAGTTCTGCTTAAGCCGGTGCTAGAGGGCATGGCCGGTGTTGCACATTTCAGTACTGGTCTTGAACAGACTCAATAAAACCGAGTCTGCCGTTTTCTTTTATTTGGTGTATTCCTTGCTTCCAAAAGATCTAACTTCAGAACTTATTTATTTTCACTGTAGCTGGTGTTGTGCCGTGTGGTGGCCGTAAAACGTCTCCTCGTACATAATCATAGTGCAGCTTATATTTTCTGGTCCTTGGGAATAAAACCGAGTCTGCTATTTTCTTTTATTTGGTGTATTACTTGGTTCCAAAAGATCTAACTTCAGAACTTATTTATACAGGGAAAACCTTTAAAACAGTCCTATCTGTAACCAGAAGGCCCAGATCTTTGATATTAGGTATGAAGCTTCATCTAGTGGATCTCTACCAGGATTTCCAAATTATAGCCCTTTGACCAAAAATGTCCCGGGGGCGGGACCCTCTGGTTTTACAATGGTTTCTATAAGGAAATTCTTTTAAAGTCTTCGTCTGAAACCAGAAGGCCCAGGTAAACCAGAAGGCCCAGGTCTTTGATATTTGGTATAAAGCTTCATCTAGTGAACCTCTACCAAGATTATTCAATGTATAACCCTAGGAACAAAAATGCCCCCGCGCCAGGCCCCACTGCTTTTACATACTCTTTCGTTCTAATATGTATTATTTGCTTCCAAAGTTAACCTTTTTCATCTATTATATAGGGAAAAAACCTTATTGTCTGAAACTAGAAAGCCCATGTCTTTGATATTTGGTATGAAGCTTCATCTAGTGGACCTCTACCAATTTTTTTAAATAATAGCCCTGTTGCCAAAATTTCCCCGTGCCGGGGCCCAATGTTTTTAAATAGGCTTATGTAATTAATCTTCTTGTTTGAAACCAGAAGAACCAGGTCTTTGACATTTGGTTTGAAGCTTCATCTAGTGAACCTTTATCAAGATTGTTCAATTTAGATCACTGCGACCAAAAAAAACCCCTGCGCCGGGGCCCAGTGGTTTTACTTAGGATAATACAGTCCAACTTGTATTAAGCAAGCACCTCAGGAATGATCAAAATTGCTTGCTTAAAACAGGTGCTTGCTTAATACAGGTGAACTATAGTGCATGTCCTTTTTCGGGAACTGAATGCATGCTTGCCTAAGACAGGTTGCTTGTTTAATAGAGGTAGCCACTATGACAGGTTTCACTGTATAGGGAAAACCTTTTACAAATCTCAACAGGTCGGTACCTCCAATGTCAAGGTCATACTTAGACGTCAAATGTAAAAAAGGTCTTTTTTTCGTATCCGGTCAATAACTTTCTTATTTCTGGATGTACTTTTTAAAGTTAATTTGCAGCAATGTTCACCGTCATTAGATGATGTGTCGCTCAGTACCTCCAATGTCAAAGTCATACTTAGAGGTCAAAAAGGGGGAGACATCTGTGTTTTGTAGAAAAACAAATTCTAGTTTTGTGTGTAAGTAACCTTTCTTGGCCCGGAGGCCTGTTATGTTACATTAACCCTGGAATGTATGTAATATACACCTGCGGTAATGGTCAAATGTGACCGACGCAGTATCAGAAGATAGATAGATAGATAGAACCCTTGTCTTGTTGTACCACATTACGAAAACACGCCTATTCAAATACATTGTAAACTTTACCCCCCAAAAAACGAAAATTTTAAGATGAAAAATTGTAATAGTTTTCTTATTTCTGCTCCAAATATAAATTGTGGGTACATGTTAGAACCGCCTCATCGAGGCAGTTCTAACAAGTACTCACAATCTATGTTTTAGAGCAATAATAAGAAGAAAAAAAAAGGTTGACCCCTCCCTGTAAACCCCAGTTTTACTATATGAAAGTTGGGTTCAAGGGGGGTCAAATTTATATATGCATGATTTCGTGATGATACCAATCCCTACCTTTGCAAACAGTGTAGATCCAGATCAGATGGCTTCTAAATTGGAACGGAACACCTGGCAGATTTTTCCGTTATCTGTAAAGAGAGGCAACTTTCGGGACTTTCTGTTCTCTTTCCTATAGGCTCAGTCCCACTGAAAAAGGGGTCTACTCTTAAAGGAAATAATTTCTTTTAAGAGTTGAACCCTTTTGACACCAAAGGAGCAAATTATTTCCTAAAAGTGTAGACCCCTTTTGACATGGGGGACAAAAAATCCTTTTGCAGGAGTTGCCTCCCCTGAAGGTGTTCCCATTCCCCTTTAGATCCACACTGTTTCTCATTATCCCAATACTTTTCGACTTTTCGAAGAAACAGTGGGAATATTGTAATCTCACCCTTTGGGGCTGACACAGCGGGAGGGGCCCCTGGGGTCTAAAATCAAAGTTTTCAGAACATGATTGTGTAAACTGTCAAACTGCACGCCAGCGGGGTGGGGGGGGATAAGCGATTGCACGAGACTAATTTAGTTTGTTATTATGATTGAATACATTATATTATTTGATTGGTTTACCCTTACCCTGCTGTTCAAGACAACCCCTCCTTTTGCAAACAGTGTAGATCCAGATCAGATGGCTTCTGAAGAAGCCATCTGATCAGGGTCTACACTATTTGCCATTCATGTCGTGAATTTGATCAAAACCATTATATCCAGTGATCTGATTGGATGATAGTCAGAAATAGGTGTGGCTAAGTAAAATATTCAGCTAGATATGGGTTAATGGTCAGGAATTGGTGTGCCAAAATTAATTTATTCAGTCAGACTATTCTTGTGACAGGCAAAAATGAAGGAAGAGATTGATGCAGAAATAGAGAAGTCATTGACTGAGAAGAAAGAGGAGTTGGAGAGAATACGGCAAGATATTGCCACAACAGAAGAGGTAAGAGGAGAAATGAAGTCAGTCATTTTGATAAGGGTGCTTAGCCCGTAAGCAAAATATGAAAGCTCGTGCGGAGATTGTGTATATAGAGGATCTTACATGAGTGTTCATGTATTATTGCACGACCCGCAGAAAAAGCGATCGACTGAAGTCGGTTGATTTCTAAGAGTGCCCTAAAATCACCGTGTCATTCTGTCATTCGGTCAATCGGTCATTCTGTCAGTCTGTCAGTCTGACTGTCCGTCCGTAACCCGTTTGTGAAAATTGGTGATAGTGACTTAACCGCTTTGAATATTTAAACAATTTTTGGCACTATGATAGATATCAATGAGATCTAACCAATGAACTTGCGAAAAATTACATTCCATTTAGTATAGCCTCGCCGAGGCGAAAAATGTGAAAATTTTCGAACTGCTTCTCCTCGGAAACCGTTGGGCCGATTGAAGTCAAATTTCATATGTAGCCTCTAAGGGATGGGGGAAACCAAAATTTGCTCATGGGGTCCAGGTCACATGACCAAAAAGGCCGCCAAGCCATATATGGTCTGTCTGTCTGTCCGTCCGTAACCCGTTTGTGAAAATTGGTGATAGTGACTTAACCGCTTGGAGTATTTAAACAATTTTTGGCATACCTATATATACTACTCAAAGTTTGATAGGGATCACTTTTCATATACAAAATTTTGCATTGAAAATTTAAAATTTCTTGACAGAATTTGTACTCGGTATATTGATAAATATCTTAAGCAGAAACTCGTGTGCAGTTCAGTACTCATAATAGTGCACACTTCTCACACTTCGCAAATGAATTCATGCACCCCCAAAATCTTGCGTAGCACTGCTTTCCAACAGACCAATCAAACTTGTCAGTGTTCCTTTACCAAGCGTAAAAAGGACTTCATTTGATTTGTGAAACACTTAAATGCATAGGGGACAATTAAGAAACCGCCTGAGCCCCGAAGAAATTAATCGTGGCGTCGGAATGTTGGAATCTGGCGTCTCTCAACGTCTTTTTGCTTGCATTCTGAATGTGTCTCAGAGCGTGGTTTCCCGAATGTGGAGTTGGCATCTTACCCACGGAAATTCTTCACAAAGACACGACCGAGTCGAGAAAGGGCTACAAATCAACATCAGGGCCGTTTCTTGTTGATTCAGTCTCGACGTCAACGGTTCCTGAACGCTACGCGTTTGCATAACGAGCTTAGGAACGGAACTGGTGTACGAATTTCTACACAAACTGTCATAGACGGGCTCCACGAGTTCGGACTTAATGCCACGAGGCCTCGTGTACGTGTTCCGTTGACGAGACAGCACGTGCTAGACCGGTTGGAATTTACCAGAACTCACGTCAGGTGGACGGTTCGTGACTTGACGCCAGTACTGTTTACTGAGGAGTCCAGATTCTGTCTAGACTTCACTTATAAACGTCAATTAGTGCGGCAAATGTCTAAAGAGCGATTCGATGACTTGAATGTGGCAGAGCATGATCGCTATGGAAAGGAGTCAGTCATGGTTTGGTCTGGGATAAGCGTGAACGGTAAAACTGACTTGTACGTCGTTGAAAACGGAACGTTAATGGCAGTGAGGTACTGTAATGATATTCTTGATGAGTTTGTAAGACCATATGCAGATGCTATCGGCCCGGACTTTATTCTGATGGACGATAATGCCCGTCCCAACAGTGCCAATGTCACTGATTCCTATCTGAAACGTGAGACAATCGTTCGTATGGACTGGCTAGCTCGGTCACCGGACTTAAATCCGATTGAGCATGCACGGGACATGCTACAGCGTGCTGTTCAGCCCGATCTGTGCATCTGAGGACTTTACAGGAGCTCAAAGATGCATTGGTTGCTGAATGAAAGCTGATTCCACAAAACCGGGTACAGACTCGGATTACGAGCATGCGCAGGTGCTGTCGTACTGTAATTGATGCCCGTGGACGCCATACACGTTATTAGGCACGTTTGTCTAAATAAATTTGAAAATTTGTGAAAAATCAGTTGTTCATATCTCTTCGTGTTACGGCAAATTTTGGGGGTGCCAAGACGGTTTCTGTTGTCACGCTTTAATGCAGTACCAGTTGACAAAATTAATCACAAGGTTTTGTGAAGGATACGTTTTCTATCACTATGTATCGAATTTGGATTCAAGTGTTTAATTCATCCAAAAATTATTTTGCATTAAAAAAGTGATCCCTATCAAACTTTGAGTAGTATATATCAATGGGATCTAACCAATGAACTTGCGAAATATTACATTCCATTTAGTATAGCCTCGCCGAGACGAAAAATGTGAAAATTTTCGAACTGCTTCTCCTCGGAAACCGTTGGGCCGATTGAAGTCAAATTTCATATGGAGCCTCTATGGGATGGGGGAAACCAAAATTTGCTCATGGGATCCAGGTCACATGACCAAAATGGCCGCCAAGCCATATATGGTAAAAACCCTTCAAAAATAGTCTTCTTCAGAACCACTTGGCAGATTTCCACGAAACTTGAAAAATAGCATCTGGGACGTAGGGCAATTATAAATTGCTAAAGTGGTGACCCTGGGTTGACCTTGACCTTCATTGTGCCTAGGTCAAACTTTGACACATATGCTTTTGTTGAAATATTTAAACAATTTTTGGCATACTGATAGATATCAATGAGATCTAACCAATGAAATTGCGAAATATTACATACCATTTAGTATAGCCTTGTCGAGGCGAAAAATGTGAAAATTTTCGAACTGCTTCTCCTGGGAAACCGTTGTGCCGATTGAAGTCAAATTTCATATGAAGCCTCTGTGGCATGGGGGAAACCAAAATTTGCTCATGGGAACCAGGTCACATGACCAAAATGACCGCCAAGCCATATATGGTAAAAACCCTTCAAAAAAGTTTTCTCCAGAACCACTGGGCAGACTTCCACGAAACTTGATAAATAGCATCTGGGACGTAGGCCCATCATAAATTGCTAAAATGGTGACCCTGGGTTGACCTTGACCTTCTTTGTGCCTAGATCAAACTTTGACACATATGCTTTTGTTGGAATATTTAAACTATTTTTGGCATACTGATAGATATCAATGAGATCTAACCAATAAACTTGCGAAATATTACATTCCATTTAGTATAGCCTCGCCGAGGCGAAAAATGTGAAAATTTTCGAACTGCTTCTCCTCGGAAACCGTTGGGCTGATTGAAGTCAAATTTCATATGGAGCCTCTATGGGATGGGGGAAACCAAAATTTGCTCATGGGGTCCAGGCCACATGACCAAAATGGCCGCCAAGCCATATATGGTAAAAACCCTTCAAAAATAGTCTTCTTCAGAACCACTGGGCAGATTTCCACGAAACTTAATAAATGGCATCTGGGGCGTAGGCCCATCATAAATGGCTAAAATGGTGACCCTGGGTTGACCTTGAGTTTCATTGTGCCTAGGTCAAACTTTGATACATATGCTTTTGTATTGGAAAAGTGAGAATGCATTTTATCCTGCTAACGATTCAGAATACAGTACTAAAGTATAAGATATATTTTTGCTCCTTACGATAAGGCGCATTTATTGGGGGAACCGTTTTAGGTCCAGGTCACATGACCAAAATGGCCGCCGAACCCATATATGGTAACACTCATAAAGCTAAAAGCATCCGGCGGGTCGTGCACTTCAGCTGAAGTACTGGTTGAATTTATTAAACGAGTTGAGGAAAAGTGATATAACAGTGCAAGGCTGCGCCGAGCATTTTATCCCTTTTCCTCAACGAGTTTAATAAATTCAATAATACATAAGCACGAATACAAGATTCGATTTATCATATGACATTTAAAGCCCATTGTACATGTATTCACGATTGTTTTCAAAAATGTCACTATTCCGCCGTTAGTAAACGCGACGTCGGTAAGGACGTCGTACGTGTAACGTTAGGGGACATATCCAGCTAATTTGCATATTTAACCCACTTGTGGGTTATCGAAAATATTACATGGCGTTATTTCACTCTCAGACGCGACGTCATATGGGCCCCGTCAAGCGATTTTGGTACTTATCGCCTTTGCGAGCAGCGAAGGTTCAGGCGAGCCTGCGCATCCGCGCAGTCTCGCCAGAACCTTCGCTGCTCGCTCATAAAAGCAGTGAATCAAGAGGAACCTTCAGACAGAAAACCATATCCCTGGCCCCTCTGAATGGCTGGGCATGCGCAGTTAAAATTTGTCATGACGGAATGCTCGAAGACACAAATTCGTTTGGCGGGGCTCATTTGATAGTGTTGCTTAACCCATTTTGTACCAAATGGAATCTTACTCCATTATATACAGCAGGAGTCCTTTTCAGAATTCAGGGGTGACAGGTTGAGTTTTCTTAACAATTTATCTTGAAAATGTCTTAAATTTTCGCAAATAGTGCAGGCCCTGATCAGACGCCGCATTCTGCCTGCACTGTTTGCTAATAAGGCCAACCCATTTAAGGGTTTTTTGTACAAAATGGGCTAAATCTTCACTCTTTACATACATGTGAAATATGCGTAGATGATCTTCTATGATCACAAAGATATGCATCAGAGGTACAGTGTTTCACAGAATCGTATTGTAAACTTGATACAACTTGATTCCATTTGCAACCTGCCTCCGCCATTTGGAGCTATATTTTGTCTAAAGAGAAGTTGTTTGTTTGTTTGTTTGATTTGAGGTTAAAGGTCCCCGTCAACACTGTAAAGGTCATTTTGGAGACGTTGCTTCCAATTTTGTGGAACTTTTACCCGACGTTGAGATGAAATGACATCTCAAGCGCTGCCGCCTAATGAAACCAATAGGTTTATTAGCATGGTCGGTCCGCCTCGCACCGCGGTTCCTAGACAGGCTTAGATCCTCTAAGCGGTTTACTAGTACTAGTCTGCGGGCCTGATTCAGCTCTACATGGAAGCATCATGCAGCCCATATATTTCTTCAAGCCCCTATGGGAGGGGACAATAAAGAGAAGTTGAAGATAGACATTTGGACTTCCGTTGTTTTTTTTTTTTTTTAATTTTGGTATGAGCTGGGCAAAGCTAGATTAAAGTTAACAGTCACAAAGAATGATGCTTCCTGATACTGTTAGGAAATTGGCATTTAAATTGAGTAGACCCTATATATATGTCGGAACCCATCAACAAAATATTTTTTTCGTAATGCTCGAGAGCGGTAATGTTCACTACCGAAAACTGTTAGTCTAAAAGCTTAATCAAATTGCTCGCACATCATCACGAAAACACGCCTATATGGTTTTGTCCCCCTTGAACCCCACTTTTATAAAGTAAAACTGGGGTTTGCAGGGGTAAACCTTATTTTTCTTATTTCTGCTCTAAAATATAGATTGTGGGTACTCGTTAGAACCGCCTCGATAAGGCGGTTCTAACGTTTACCAACAACCTCGAGGCGGTTCTAACGAGTACCCATAATCTATATTTTGAGCAAAATTAAGAAATATATCACAATTTTTCTTCTGTAAAGTTTTGTTTTTTCGTTGGTAAAGTTTACATTGCATTTGTATAGGTATGTTTTCGTAATGTAGTTCACTTCAGCGGCAAAGCGTTGGGGAAAAATACTGTCATTATAACGAGTTTTTCTCTGTACTTTCTTTCAGTCTCGTAACAAGAGCCGCACTGAAGTGTTGGACATTGATGAAGAGTTAGCTCGTAGTGTAAGTTATTTTGTCTGTATGGTTAAGCCCTTTGTGGCCCACATGGGCTCTAACGGGCCGCCGTGGCCTATTGGATAAGATCGCCGACTCTCTCACCGCTGTGGTTCGAGTCTCGCTCGGGTCACATGTGAGACGCCAAGTTCTGCAACGGAAGGTCAGGTGGTTTTTCTCTGGGTCTTCCTGTTTTCGCCCACCTGATTAACGATCGGCTCGATATGAGTGAAATAATCTTGAAAGGGTCGTAAAACCAAAACCCCCATAAAAAACAAACACATGAGCTCGATGCGCTATTGTGATCGGTCAATGCTCGTCGTAAGTCAGCCGTCTTGTGTTGTGCGGCTTCAACAATTGGCTTTTAATATAAACTACTCCTAAACTCTTGGGCTAATTTAAATCATACTTCACAGGAATGTCGCCTATGTGGCACCCTACCAAAGCAGCAAAAATCATTCTGCTCCGTTGAACACGATGGCCACCAGACCTAAACATACAAAAACTCTTTTAACGACAAATTCTCCTATACCTGGGCAAGTTTCAGTCAGTCATTAATATACTTTTGCACCGAAACATAACTAGTTCCGGTTTCACGGCGGATTGACATTAAGGTAAACAGTTAAGTTTAAATGTAATTTTTGAGGATATTGCCCAACAGAGGAGACTTTCCCAGACACCACTTGATATTTATTGCCCTTCAGTAACCAAAGAGTCACCAGAAAACCAACAATAATGAGGCATTTTACATTTGACCTCCTTTTTGGAGTATGTTGCATGTTGCTGGCAACAAGACTTGCATCTCTTCTCAGTTGCAGTGGACAGGATCTACAGGAAATCCCAGTTAACTTCTTCCCAGTTTATGCGGACACATGTGGTACAACAGCAATCGACCGTAACTTTGCATTTCATTTGCCCCATGTGTGTACAATATCAATCTTAAAACAATCTCTAAGAATGAAGGGGTTTCCTGGTTCAAATAAAGTTTTCTACTTGTATATATTTACAGTTGTTATAGGTAATGCTTGGGATGTTGAATCAAACCCTGGGCCAAACTCCCGAAATGACAGTTCACACTTCCCTTGTGGACTCTGTCAAAAAAGTGTTGGTTGGGAAGACCGGGGAATTTGTTGCGACACCTGCAATGTCTGGTATCACATAGGATGTCAAGGCATGTCATCAACTATGTATAGTTTTTACAACAGATCATTGAATAAAAATGTCGCATGGGAGTGTATGAAATGTGGAATGCCAAACTTTTCCACATCTCTGTTTGACACCTCATCTTCTATAGACACCTACAACCACTTTGAACCTTTATCTACCCTATCCGAGCCTGATAGTCCGATACCAGACAACATCGGCCCACCCACGGCAGCTTTATCGCCCAATGTGCAGCAGTCAAAAGAAGCTAAACGAAAGACAAAAAATGCGGTCCTTAACTATCCCCTCAGAATATTGATCATGAATTGTCAGTCAATAAAGAATAAAAGGGCTGAACTTGCGGTTTGTTTGTGTTGTTGTTTGTTGCTTGCTATGTGTGTCGCTTGTGTCTTTTGGTTTTGGATGGCCATATGGCCATTTTGTGGGAAAGTAACTGTCCTTATGGCCTTCCTTTGTTTAGGTTTCCATTATGGTCTGGTCGCTTAATGTTTGTATTTCTTTCCCTTTGGTGTCTTTTATGGGTGGAGTAAGTTAATTGTATCAATTCCTGATCTTTGTTTTACTTCTACTTTTCATACAATTATCGACTTGGCGAAACCAGATATCATTTTGGGCAATGAGTCTTGGTTAACCCCAGAAATTAAAAACTCGGAAAGTTTCCCTGAATCCTTTGAGGCCATCCGGAAAGACAGAGTTGGGGATGCACATGGAGGTGTCTTCGTGGCTTTCAAGCGAGACCTACTCTGTACAGAAACCCCACTGTGAACTAGTTTGGTGTAAATTGAACATCATTGGATGTAGGCTTTTGTACCTTGGATCTTTTTATCGCCCACCAGATCAGATTGACCCAGGACATCTTGAGGCTTTTAATTCATCTTTGTCTAGGATAATGTCAAATGCAAATGCCCATATTTTGGTTGGCGGAGACTTTAATTGTGGTGACATTGAATGGAGCAGCATGCAGGTGCCCCATGGGGTGCCTAAAAGGCAGACACAGCAACAACGTTTGGACATAATTAAAGAACACTGCCTGGCCCAAGTTGTTAACATACCCACCCGACAAGAAAAGACCCTTGATTTATTGTTTACAAATTCTCCATCCCCAGTGAGCCGAGTTAAGGGGATGCCCCCCATTGGCAAAGCTGATCATGACAAAGTCCTTGTTGAGTATGACATAAAAGCTAAACGAATCAGACAAGGCCCGCGTAAAGTTTTTCTCTACAAACGTGCCGATATGGATGGTCTGCGAGACCATATGGCGCGATTTAAGGATTTGTTCCTTTCCTCTGACCTCTCGCACATGTCAGTTAATGACTTGTGGGTCAGTTTTAAGTCCGAATTAACCACGGCATTGGAAAGGTTTATACCAACGAAAACGACCAAAACAAAATATAGGGCACCATGGATCGATAACACGATCAAGCATCTCATCAGAAGACGGAATAGAATGTTTTTTCGTGCTCGCAAGTCTAGCAGCCCTGACGTTAAGTACCATTACAAATGGTTCAGAGCACATGTGCAAAAGGTTATAAGAGATGCATATTGGAAGCATGTTTCCAGCATCTTTACCTTTGAAGATGACAATATAGATCCCGATAGTCCCCAAAAGAATGGTAAAGTTAAAAAGTTTTGGTCATTCGTAAAGTCCCTGAAAAAGGATGCGTTTGGGATCACTTCGCTAAGGGAAAATGGATGCGCGCGATAAGGCTAATATTTGCAATAAACAGTTTCAATCAGCATTTACGCGTGAAACTGATGGTGAGCTACCATCTAAAGGTGCAAGTTCGTTCCCCTCTATGGGGGACATAACAGTTGACCCCAATGGGGTCGCTAAACTGTTTGGTAAGCTCAATATACATAAGGCATCTGGACCCGATGACCTGAATGCCAGGGTACTTAAGGAATGTAGTGCTGAAATATCTCTTGTGTTGGCCTTTATCTTAAATGAATCACTTGCCCAGGACACTGTACCAGATGACTGGCGACAAGCAAATGCAACCCCGGTCTATAAAAAAGGGGAAAAATATGATGCAGCAAATTATAGACCAGTGTCGCTAACACGCATCTGTTGCAAAACCCTGGAGCATATATTAGTAAGCAACATCAACAAGCACTTAGCCTTTGAGAGCATTCTTGCTGACTGTCAACATGGTTTCCGGAGTCAAAGGTCTTGCGAAACGCAGCTTGTTCAATTTTACCATGACATTGTGAGCAATCTGGATGGGGCCACAAACCGTGGCCACAAACAGACTGACTTGATCATCATGGACTTTGCTAAGACCTTTGACAAGGTACCTCACAGAAGGCTATTACATAAACTGGAGTACTATGGGATAAGAGGATCCACGCATAGGTGGATTAGCTCATGGCTCTCTGGGCGCCCAAACAAGTTGTACTTGATGGCCAAGCGTCTGATCCAGTCCCTGTTTTATCTGGAGTCCCCAAAGGTTCGGTCCTTGGACCGGTCCTTTTCTTGGTTTTCATTAATGATCTCCCCGATAATATCAGGTCATCGGTCCGTTTGTTTGCTGATGATTGTGTCCTGTATAGGAACATATATTCTCCTTCTGACTGTCTTATTTTACAAGATGACCTGGATCAACTTGCACAGAGGGAGGCCGATTGGCAAATGAAGTTCAATGTGGCCAAATGTCACTCAATGTAAGCAAATTAAGTTTGACTATACTCTTCACCAGCAAATTTTGGAGCATGTTCAATCCGCCAAATATCTTGGTATCACCATCACTGACGATCTTGATTGGGGTCAACATATCTCAGAGATTACATCTAAAGCAACTAGGACTTTAGGATTCCTTAGACGGAACTTGGCTTTTGCACCTAGGCAGACAAAGGATGTTTCATATAAAACATTGGTTCGCCCTCAACTTGAATATGCATCACCCATTTGGCATCCCTATTTTAAAACTCAGACTCAGCAGGTGGAGAAGGTGCAGAGGACAGCTGCTCGATGGACCTGTAGGCGATGGCGAAATAGAAGTAGCGTCGGTGACATGCTTAATGAGCTGGAGTAGCCGTCCCTGGAGGCCCGTCGTGAGCAGTCCTCTTTAACCTTCTTCTACAAGATACACTCTGATTCAGTGTCTATTGATAAAGATAGGTACTTGAACCCTGTAACAGTGTCGTGTCGACACAAACAAGGGCATCAAAAGTAAACGACTCACAATATCGTAGATACCAGTCCTATAGTGATGCCCTGAAGAAATCGTTCTTTCCTAGAACTATTCCCCAATGGAATAGTCTTCCCTTCTCTGCGGTGAATGCCAAGTCCGCAGAAGAGTTCAAAGCCCGCACAGTGTAAGATTGGGACTCAGAGGTATGCGTTTTTGGATACCTCTGTTATGCAGATTGTAAATAGTTTAAAGGACCCATCCAGTGCCTCTCTTTTTTTTTTTTTTTTTTTGTCAGCTAAATTCTAAATTTAGCCACCCAATCAACTGAGGTAATGGCCAGATATGACCGACTCAGTATAAGAAGATAGATAGAAGTTTCAAGTTTCAAGTTTATTCAGAAACACCAGGCCAACTGGCCCATCTGTTCTACAGCATATAATAATACATACAATAGATGTGACATCAGCGGACTGATGTAAGCTACAAATACAAAATACATAATTATTTGTTATTACACATAACACAGTACACTAATTATTGTAACTAATGGATATGTAAATCATAAAAATGACCTTGGAGAAGGTACATATTTAAGAATGAGGATCATGTAAAGACATATTGTTCCCTAGCTTTGAAGGCCTTAAAGACATAAAGTGATAATTTTCTTATTAGATGTTTAGAATCCGAGGCAAACAATTCAATTAATTAATACATATTGGGTCTTGACCGAAAATATCTAGGTATGAGCGAGTTTCTTAAGTCAATATATCTTGTACATTCGAGTATAAAATGAAATTCGTCTTCTAATTTTCCACAAGTTGAACAAAGTCTATTTTCAAAAGGAATCGCGTTTGGTTTGGCCCACCTCCCAACTTCAACCTCTAACCTATGTGAAGAAAGCCTTAATCTCGTGAGGGCAAATCGAAATTTTTCGGTAGTAATATTGTCTAAGTAATTTTTATAACCAAAACTATTAAAATTTCTATAAAATAAAGCACGGGAAGATTCGTTAAGTCTAGCATTCCAGTTCTGGATGAATGTATCTTTGAGTCGTTGTTTAACAGCGCACAGAAATAGCTTAGAATCCCCTACACCCTGTTGCAGCCAGGCCACCATAAATCCCAATTCACCTAATAAATTCCATACTAATGCTACCCAGCTTACTTTGTTTGGATAGATATTCAAGTCATTTAATAACATTTTATATACGATTTTAACATATTTAGTATCTTGAAAACAAATAATCTTAATCCAGTATTTTATGATGTTATAAAAACGTTTAGTTTGAAAGTGGCAACGACCTAACTCTCCATACTCAAAATCATTTTGTGTGCATTGTTTAACGCACAACAACTTTTTACAAAATTGCATGGGCACTCGTTCAACATTGTTTGCCTTTGAAAAGCCCCAAATTTCGGAAGCGTAACATAGAATTGGCGAAATAAATTTATCAAATAAATCTAGAACATGACTAGGACTGACATTAACAAATCTGTTTAAGTGTTTATTTAATGCAAATATAGCTTTCTGAGCTTGACCTGATAGTGTAGCCTGGGCCTCTGAAAATGATCCGCCACTAGTGAAAACAATGCCAAGGTAAGTAAATTTACTAGTAACTTCGAGCACAGTATTTCCATACTGAAACTGGAGGTTCTGGGGGAGTCTCCCGCCTTTCCTAAAAACCATGATTTTAGATTTATTTGGGTTCACTGTAAGTTTCCATTTTTGGCAATAATCGTGCAATATATTTAAACCATTCTGCAAACCTTCAGCATTTTCGGAAAAAAATGACAATATCATCAGCATATAATAAAAGGAATAGTTTCAATAAGCCTGTATCCACACCATCAGCACCCTTAGTAATAAATTCCTGTTCAATATCATTCAGATACATGGCAAATAGGAAAGGGGAAAGACACTCACCCTGTCTCACACCGGTCATACATATAAATTCTTCACTCAGTTTGTTATTAAATTTAACCCTAGACTTGGCATTTTCATACATTGATATAATGATATCTAACATTTTCCCTCTAACTCCAAATTGTAAAAGCTTAAACCATAAGATATCCCTGACAACATAATCAAAAGCCTTTGAAAAGTCAATAAATGAACAAAAAAGTTGTTTGTTGCTATTCAAGAAGTGTGTTATCAAACCATGCAAAACAAAAATATTATCAGCAGTGCACATATGTTCTCGAAATCCTGCCTGTGCTTCAATATAGACGGCATATGACTCTGCCCAAGTTGTCAAGCGATTGTTTAATATGCGAGTAAATAATTTTCCAAAAGTGCTCAGTAGTGTTATTCCACGATAGTTATCGACGTTAGATTTATCACCCTTTTTGTGCAAAGGAATTACTTCACCCAGAGACCATATCTCTGGAAAATGACTTGACGTATACATTTTGTTGAATAAAATATGTAAGTACGGCGTTAAAACATCATTGCCATAAATAAAGAACTCATTTAATAATCTGTCAGGTCCCGATGACTTGCCATTGGATAACTGATTAATGGCAGTACAAATTTCCTCAACAGTAATAGGGAGGTCCAGCTCACTGAACATGACCTGTATTTCGCCTTTCACGTATCGTTCATAGAAAAATATAATATCCTCATCTGGGTTATAGAAGGTACTCTCGGGATTGTTTATGGCCCTAAAATAGGCTGCAAAATTGTTTAAGGGTATATTGGGCGTTTTAATGTTTGATGCCGCTTTGAGAAGTTTCCAATATTCCTTTGCGTTTTTGTAACTCAAATCATTCAACTTTTCAGCCTGATATCTGTCATATTGAAATCTTGCTTTGCGTAAGGTCTTCTTAAAGCTTGATCGTGCAGCAACCATATTAATTCTATTTATATCGGTCTTGCCCATGCGATATGTATTTAAACAAAAATAAAATTCTTGTCTCTTGATTTTGCAGTCTTCGTCAAACCAAGGAAGACTGTTGACCTTTAATGTGTTGTCAGAATCTTGAGTGTGACATGGTTTAGAAAAAAGTGGTTTTGTGCATGACTCAATACCTTGAACAATGAGATTAAGGCTAAAATCAATATCATTTGTTGATGTCGTGCCAGTAGATAAGATACTTCGTGCCTGCTCAAAAATACGTGTGGTCTTTTCAGAACTGAGACTAGTTTTATAATTGTCCACCAAACTGCTATCCCATTTATACGTGTAATATATATGGTCTGCATTTTCATCATATATGTTTTCTAAATTAGCAAAATCCAAACTAGTTGACAATGAAAATTCAATTTTGCTATGATCCGATAATATATTCGGATCACCAATACTGAAACCACGAACTAACGGTAATAAATCCGTGCTAGCCAATACATAGTCGACCACACTTTTCCCGCGGTGGGTATGACATGTAAATTTACCGATATTCGTGTCTGACCCAAATCTACCATTCAAAATACGTAAATTCGTCTGCTTACAAAAATCAAGAAGTGAAGTGCCGTTTGCGTTTAACATTTTGTCCTGAGAGATACGGGGAATATAATCATCAACAATATAATCATCTGGAAGAGGCAAGTACAGGAAGTTGTCATATAAAACCATATCTGGTAAGTCTTTCGATCTTGCATTCATATCCCCACAAACAATAAATGAACACCTAGAATTGTGTATTGACTGAAATGATGCGATATCGTCTGACAGCCTATCAAAAACAGAGATTTCAACGAAATGTTGCCTAGTTGTGCCAGCAGGTAAAATATAACACAAGCATATATAAACAGTATTTTCGGAAATCATGCCTGGTTTAAATTTTAACCAAATAATGTCATCCCATCTTTCTTAACTAACATATCGCTATCATATAGAGATGTCTTAATGTACATGACAAGTCCACCCGAGTCCCGCTTAGCTGACTGTAATCTAGTTCTATGTAGAGCAATGTACTCAAAACTATCTACGTCCAGGTCTGATGATTCAGAAGTCCAGGACTCGTTGAACATTACAATATCATTATGTTAAAATAGTTCTAAAACTTCACTAGATCTAAGTTTGTTTGTTCGTTTGATAACTAATCCTTCCACATGTAAGAAGGCAAATCGAATCTGTACCTCCTCCCGCACGTCCTAAGCGTTCCTTGCAGAGGCCGATACGTTATGAGTATTCTGCTGTCCAGTGTTACCACTACCCATTGCGTTGGGCATTCCAGCACCGTCGCTAATTCCGCCGGAACGACCACTGCTGACACTTGGACCACCGCCGCTACCACTCGACCCACTGCCGCTACCACTCGGCCCACTGCCGCTACCACTAGGTCCTGGGTTTAAATGCGCTGTTCTGCACTGTTGGGCTGCATTATTGTCACTGAACTCAGGCCTCTTGCTGGCCATTGGAGGGGGTAAAACTGCAGGTTTTAGAATAGAAGGCTTAGGGAGCGGGGCTTGTACTGGTGTTTGTGCCCCAACACCGCTCGACGATGACGTCTGCAAGTGTACCCCGACACTATCCATGAGTGATGACTGAGCTCCATTATCAATACGCGGGGCACTAGTCACACTATCAGCATTCACAGATCGCTCGTTTGTATAACCATTAGTTTCATTGTCCGACTTATGTAAGCGACTCCCATTCATGACAGTGAACCAGTCTGGAAACAAATCGTGTGTAGTGACACCATTTACCACAAGTCTGGCAGGATACCGAATAGATATCTTGTTTTTAAAAGAGACTTCCCTAGCTGCTCTATAGTGAGGCCACAATTTATTACGGGCTTCCGTTATCTCACGAGGATAATCCCTACACACAGAATAGGGCGTGCCTTTAAGTTGTGGCGCTTCTTGTAAGATCAGTTCTGTATCATAGTAATCGCGAAATGTCACAATAATTGGGCGGGGTTTAGTATTACCAGGCTTATACCGGCCTAGTCTATGTGCCCGTTCTAAATAAAAGTCATCGTATATGTGAAGCTTATCTGTTAAAAAATCACGCACAAGATCAAAACAGTTCTCAATAGCGCCATATTCGCCAATACCCTTAAATAGTAGATTACGCCGCCTACTTCTAGCCTCGATATCAATAGAACGGTATTCCAGTTGCTTAATACGGTTCTCGTGAGAGCTAATCACACCTTCTATTGTTAAAGTTTTCATGATACATGTTAGCGACCTTGACCTCAGTGGACGAAATTTTCTTAAACATGACCTCAAGCTTCTGATCTTATGTCAACTCCATGAAATCATCACCAATATCAATATCAGTATCATCATCACAATCAACCTCAACAGAATCATCGTTAGTCGTACCTGCACTTACTCGCTGCCTCTTTTTATCAGGCCGCCAACTATTTTGCCCGGTAACAGTATTATTATAAGGTCCATTTTCTCCATCATCGTCCGACGGCAGAACAGAGAAATCATTATAATCAGAGAAAGCGGATGATCCACGACCTCTAGACGCAGAGGAAAAGCCCCTGCCACCTCTAACACGCACTTTACCACGTACATAAGCAGTTGCCATTTTGATTTTACAGGAATGTTCTTTAAATCATATGAAAAGGCTTAAAAATTACTCCGATCCATTTGCCTGATGTACACAGTCCGTCATTAGTCACGTGATATAAGAATAGATAGATAGATAGATAGATAGATAGATAGATAGATAGATAGATAGATAGATAGATAGATAGATAGATAGATAGATAGATAGATAGATAGATAGATAAGGACGTCGTACATGTAACATTATGGGGCGTATCTAACTAATTTGCATATTAAAGCACTAGTGGATTATCAAATTTATTGCATGGCGTTATTACACTCTCAGGCGCGACATCATATGATAAATAGCTAAAACGATTCGGTCAGATGAGCAAGATGGCCGTCAAAGCTAACATTGAACAATATCAATGCGAACTGATCCTTAACCCTTGGGCCGATTTGATTAAAAAATCACAGTAATGTTTCGTAAGTGGCTCCTTTCACAATTAATCAAACGACTAAAATCTACAGAGATGAACAAGATGGGCACCAGAGCTAAAAATAGATCAATCTGTTAACGAAAACTATTCTTTAACCCCGTGACCATTGTTTAATGAATCTCCATAGGATTGTTGCCTAGGTGACCCCTACCAAAATAGCTAAAGGCGTTCCCTCGGATGATCAAACTGACTGCCAGAGCTATAAAATAAGAATAATCTTTAATTGACAACTTTTCCTTTGCATCACGCCCATATAAATATTTTGACCCCCTCAAACTCCACTTTTATAAAGTAAAATTGGGGTCTGCAGGGGTAAACATTATTTTCCTAATTTCTGCATTGAAATATAGATTGTGGGTACTCGTTAGGACCGCCTTGATGAGATGATTCTAACGAGTACCCACAATCAATCTATTATTTGCGAAGAAATAAGAAAAATATCCTATTTTTTCATCTTCAAATTTTCATTATTACGGCGGTACTGCTTTAAATGTATTTTCATTACGAAAACAGGGCTATATAATTTTGACCCCCTTGAACCCCACTTTTATATAGTAAAACTGGGGTTTACAGCTGTATACCTTATTTTTCTTATTTCTGCTCTAAAATATAGATTGTGGGTACTCGTTAGAACCGCCTCGATGAGGAGATTCTAACGAGTACCCACAATCTATATTTTGGGCAGAAATAAGGAAAATATCACAATTTTAGTGGGTTTTTTTTTCGGCGAAAAAATGACACTGTATTAGTATAGGCGTGTTTTCGTAATAACCTATGGGCTAGTGTCATTGAAATGTTAAGGTGACTCTCTACCAAAATAGTTAAGTTACTCTCTGACGAGCAAGGTGGCTGTCAGAGCTAAAAATGAAAAAAAAAAAAAAAAAAAAAACATTAACAGTTTGTTTTAAATGCCAACTCCTCCTAAGCCCTTGGGCCTATTTGATAACACTTCACAGGAATTTGCCTAGGTGGCGTCATAGCAAAATATCTTATGTATTGTTCTGCTCAAATGAACAAGATTACCGCCATAGATAATCAAAGCACTGAAAGTACTGAGAGGCGTGAGAGTATTATCATCTATTTACAACGCTCTTTAGTTAAAACTGGAAAAAAACATTGACTACAGTTGCTGCCTTATCGACACGCAGACTAGATTGGCTGACCTAAAATCGCGGTACATGCGCAGTTTCGCGTTTTTCATTAGGAAGTTGATTGGCTAAAATGGGATTTGCAGTCAAGATGCATTAAACGTACCACGCGATACCAATGCGTGCGCTGTCAGCTTCTTCGCGATCTTGCCTGTTATATATGTTCCTTTTGAGAAAAAAAAATAGATAATTAACCCATTTTTTATTAGCTCACCTGTCATGTAGTGACGAGGTGAGCTTTTGGGATCACTTTTCGTCCGTCGTGCGTCCGTCCGTGCGTCCATCCGTAAACAATTTCTTCAAACGACATATGCTCAAATACCACTGATCGGATTTTGACCAAACTTCACAGGAATGATCCTTAGGTGGTTCTCTTATACTGTTGTTCAAATAGTTCAGGTCCGTTGCACATCATGGTCACAGGATCCTAAAAAGTTTTTTTCACTGCAAAACTTAAAATAATCTTCTCTGAAACCTGAAGGCCCAATTCTTGGTATGAAGCTTCATCTAGTGAACCTCTACCAAGATTGTTCAAATTATAGCCCTGAGGCAAAAAAACGCCCACGTGCCGGGACCCATTGGTTTTACATAGGCTTATATAGGGAAAACCTTTAAAAACTTCTTCTCTGAAACCAGAAGGCCTAGGTCTTTGATATTTGGTATGAAACTTCATCTAGTGTGCCCCTATCAATATTGTTCAAATTATAGCCCAGTGGCCAAAAATGCCCCCGCGCCGGTCACCCGGTCCGGGGCCCATCGGTTTAACATAGACTTATATAGGGAAAACCTTTAAAATCTTGTCTGAAATATATTTGGTATGAAGCTTCATCAAGTGGATATCCACCAAGATTGTTCATCTAGTGTGCCTCTATCAATATTGTTCAAATTATAGCCCAGTGGCCAAAAATGCCCCCGCGCCGGTGCTCACCAGTTTTGCATAGACGTATATAGGGGAAACCTTTAATAATCTTCTTGTCTGAAACCAGAAGGCTTAGGTGTTTGATATTTGGTATGAAGCCTCATCTAGTTGACCTCTACAAAGATTATTCAAATTATAGCACTGGGGCCAAAAAATGCCTCCGGTCCGGGGCCCATCGGTTTAACATAGACTTATAAAGGGAAAACCTTTAAAATCTTGTCTGAAATATATTTGGTATGAAGCTTCATCTAGTGGATATCTACCAAGATTGTTCAAGTAATAGGCCTGGGGCCAAATATGCCCCCGAGCCGGGGCCCACCGGTTTTACATATGCTTATATAGGGAAAACCTTTAAAAATCTTCTCGTCTGAAACCAGAAGGCTTAGGTGTTCAAAATATAGCCTTGGGCCAAAAATGCCCCTGTGCCGCGGTCCATCGGTTTTACATAGACTTATATAGGGAAAACCTTTAAAAATCTTCTTGTCTGAAATACATTTGGTATGCAGCTTCATCCAGTGGACATCTACAAAAATTGTTCAAGTTATAGCCCAGGGGCCAAAGATGCCCTCGAGCCGGGGCCCGCCGGTTTTATAGACTTATATAAGGAAAACCTTTAAAAATCTTCTCGTCTGAAACCAGAAGGCCGAGGTCGTTGATATTTGGTATGAAACTTCATTCCATTTGTTTAACATTGACTTATATATTGACTTATGACTTCATCTAGTGTACCTCTACCGAGATTGTTTAAATTGAAGCCCAGGGGCCAAAAATGACCCATCGCCGGGGCTCAACAGTCTTTCATAGACTTATATAGGGAAACATTAAAAAATCTTCTTGTCTGATACCAAAAGGCTTATGTATTTGATATTTGGTATGAAGCTTCATCTAGTGAACCTCTACCAATATTGTTCAAATTATAGCATTGGGGCCAAATATGCCACCGCCCCAGGGCCCATTTGTTTTACATTGACATATAGGGAAAAATCTACCAAGATTGTTCAAATTATAGCCCTCGGGCCAAAAATGCTCCCACCCTGGGGCCCTTCGGTTTTACATTGATTTATACAGGAAAAAACCTTTAAAAATCTTCTTGTCTGAAACCAGAATACTCGGGTGACTGGTATTTTGAATGAAGCTCAATTCTCTTGTGGACCTCTATCAAGATTGTGAAATTTATAACCATGGGGCCAAAATGCCCCCAGCTCGGGCCCCTTTAGTTTTATACAGCAAAAATCTAAAAAAAAAACCTTCTCCTCTAAACCCACAAGAGCCAGGTCTTTGATATTTGATGTGTAGCTTCATCTAGTAGACCAATGCCCCTGAAGCGAGGCCCTTTGGTTTTAAATTGAATTATATAAGAACAATCTTAAAACACATTCTCCTCTGAAACTGCAAGGCCCACATCTTTGATATTTGGTGTGTAGCCTTATCTAGTGGACCTCTTCTAAGATTTTTCAAATTATAAATGTCTCTGCCCCAGCGCCCACAGGTTATATTTAGATTTACATAAGGAAAACCTTTAGAAATCATCGTGTTTGAAACCTGAAGGCTCCGGTCTTTGATATTTAGTATGAAGCTTCATCTTTTAGACCTCTCTCAAGATAATGCAAATTATAGTTCTGGGGCCAATAATGGCCCTCCCTAGGGCCCACCTGATACAGGGTCAGGTGATTGGTCCAGGTCCATCATGGCCCCTTTGTTCTTGTTTCTTCAGTTATGGCCCTTTGAACAATTCAGCGTTTAATTTTATAAGCAATTAGAAAACGTTTTAAACTTTTGTTTTTTTTCAGGCTGATATTTCTTCTTGTTTTGTGTATGTTTCCTCCTCCTTTTGGAGTCGAGAGTGGACTGCTTCTTGTGATTGTGGCGCTCCTGTTTTTTTTTTTTTTTTTTTTTTGTTTTTTTTTATTATTTGTATTCTAAAACTTGGAAAACTACAATTTACTTCAGAAGCCTCCGTGGTGTAGTGGTTATGCTAGTCGCCTTGTAAACCAGGGGTCGCAGGATCGATCCCGGGCTTCTCCAAACTTTCGGATAAGTCTTTAAACCGAGGTCCCGTCTCCGTATGACCATTGCTGTTGGCGAGACGTAAAACTCAAACACTCACACTCACAATTTACTTCCCGATGTTGTGTCTAAAAATAGGTCGATGAGTGGCAAATAGTATAGACTCATATAAGATGCGGCGTTTCAACCGGGTCTACAATGTTTGCTCATACCTTCTATTTAAGGGGAATGAGAACATTTTCAGCGGAGGCAACTCCTCCAAATGTATTTTTGTCTCCCATGTCAACAGGAATCAACTCTTAAAGAAAAGAATTTGCTCCTGGGGAGCAAACTCTTTCTTTTAAGAGTAACCCATTTTTTCAGTGGGATAGAGCTTATTGAAAAGCTAATAGGATGTCCCGGAAGTTGTCTCCCATAGAAAAATGGCGGAAAAATATGCCCGGTGTTCCCATTCCCCTTAAATACAAAGAGTAAATAGGACAGACTGTATATTTATTATGTGATGTTGTTTTTCAGAAGCGGTTCACTGAATGGGCACAGGAGACGTTAGAAAATCATGGGGCTTTTCGAAAAAGGTTGGCTAGGATAGATATCATGAAGGCCAAATAGTAAGTCATTGCGATAGCACACCCGTGAGACATAGTGCATTTTTTCACATCTCCAAAATGGCTACTTTTCTGATGAAAATTCGCGATATTCTTATTAAAAATATTGCAAATATAGGTTGTGGGTGCTCGTTAGAACCGCCTCATTGAGGCGGTTCTAACGAGTACCCACAACCTATGTATTGGAGCAGAAATAAGAAAAATAATGTATACCACCTTAAACCCCAGTTTTCTCTATTTAAAGTGGGGTTAAGGGGAGTGGGGGGGGGTTCACTTCACGGATATGTATTCATTAACAACAACTCAAAATGTATTAGAGATCAACATTTTGTATCAGTTGTCTTTCAATAGACCCAAAGTCACTGCACGAAACTTTATTCCCAGCAGGCACATGACCTATTTGTGACGTCACACCAACGTCAGTGCATCGTCATGATGTATGTGCTATTTAACATAAACGTCGGTGCAACGTCATGACATTGCACCGACGATGTTGCACCGACGTTGATTTGACGTTGCCATAGCGACGTGTCCCTGCTGGGTTATGTTGTTACTGTTTATATGACTATATTACGAGAACACGCCCATTTTAATATAGGAAGAGTCTTTTGCCAGACGTCTGTCAATAGCACAAAGTCGGGAAATGTGCTATTGCCAGACGTCTGTCCTGTGTTGAGGCCCGTATTTAAAAAAACGCCTTTAGTAAGGAACACGCATCATGTTCAACGACATTGAAAATTTTACCAATTTAAATGAAATTGGTGAGATAAAATTCTGAGACAGAGAGAGAGAGACAGAGATAGAGAGACAGAGAGACAGACAGAGACAGAGAGAGAGAGAGAGAGAGAGAGAGAGAGACAGAGAGACAGAGAGAGAGAGAGAGAGAGAGAAGAGAGAAAGAGAGAGAGAGAGAGAGAGAGAGAGGGTGTTTGCAAAAAATATATCCTACATAAAATATCACCACGTTAACAATTGCTCGTAATGCCTACCCCTCTAAACACCTCGTAATGCCTACCCCTCTAAACACCTCGTAATGCCTACCCCTCTAAACACCTCGTAATGCCTACCCCTCTAAACACCTCGTAATGCCTACCCCTCTAAACACCTCGTAATGCCTACCCCTCTAAACACCTCGTAATGCCTACCCCTCTAAACACCTCGTAATGCCTACCCCTCTAAACACCTCGTAATGCCTACCCCTCTAAACACCTCGTAATGCCTACCCCTCTAAACACCTCGTAATGCCTACCCCTCTAAACACCACTCATAGAGAAAAGTTGTGAGTATTCATTACTTTTCTTGTTTGAAGATCCAAAGCGAAGAGTGTATATCCTGATGAGACGGCGCATTTTGCTGTTTAATCTGGATCTACGCTGTTTGCAAGCCAGGCTCGAATCACAGCAGCCTGAGAGACCTAATACAAGTAATTAAGAGTCAACGCTCTTTTGAAGGCCCTTGATGGCAGGTTTTTTTTGTTTGTTTGTTTTATGTTTGGTCTTGGTTTTACGGTCCCTTCAAGATTATTTCACTCATATCGAGCCGATCGTTTATCAGAGGTGGGCAAAAACCGGAGTGTCCGGAGAAAAACTACCTGAACTTCCGTTGCAGAACTTGGCATCTCACATGTGACCCAAGCCAGGCTCGAACCCATAGCGGTGAGAGACCGAATGATTGAGTCAGCGCACTTATCCACTATATTGACAATTTTACCTCCCCATAAAGGAAACGTTTTTTTTTTTTTTTTTTTTAGATAAACAGTTGCTTTCTCATTTCTGCTTTAAACAAAGACTGCTGGTACTCGTTAGAACCGCCTCATTGAGAACATTTTTGGGCCTCATATGGATTGGGTTTTTCCATGGTGGGTTTTCCCGCGGACTCAAGTTTTTGTTGACTTCATTTGCTCTTGGGAATATTTCACTTCACTACTTCCAGTCTTACGATCCCCGCCCATCGGGGCTTGAAGAAATAAATGGGCTGCATTATGCTTCCCCGCTGAGCTGAAACTGACCGCATAGGAGTACTGGTAAACCACATAGAGGATCTAAGGCTGCCCCGGTAAAGCGGTTCGAGTCGGTCTGTCCATGCTTATAAACCCTATTGGTTTCATTTGGCAACAGGGCTTGAGATGTCATTACATCTCAGTGTCTGGTAAAAATCCCACAAAATTGGAACCAACGTCTCCGAAATTGCCTATACAGTGTTGACGGGGTTGTTAAGTAGAAGTAAAACAAAGATCAGGAATTGATACAATTAACTTACTCCACCCATAAAAGACACCAAAGGGAAAGAAATACAAACATTAAGCGACCAGACCATAATGGAAACCTAAACAAAGGAAGGCCATAAGGACAGTTACTTTCCCACAAAATGGCCATATGGCCATCCAAAATTAAAAGACACAAGTGATACACACAGCAAGTAACAAACAACAACATAAATAAATCGCCACAGAAGAGCCGCCTTGGAACGGTCAGTGGAAGAATTCCAGTGGAAGATTTCCACTGGGGGGCTTAAATCGATTTTACGTGGCCACAATCCTCGCCCTTACTTCTGTCGCGATTTAGACAAATAATTTGTTCAGTCCGCATGAAGGCCTCCTAACTCATCAGTGCAACATCTCCGTGAACACAAAAATCAAAGAACCACAGAGGTGAGACAACGGTGAGGACTCGACAGCAAGAAACCACTGAAATGCTGGAGCAAAAGAAAACCAACAGTTAGACTCCGATGGGCCCAGCCAGAGACAGAGCATCCTAAAATCAAACAAACAAACAAAGAGTATCCTGCTGAATGTTAGCCATATTCATTTCAGACTATCCACAAATCAAATTACTAGACATAATATATTAGATCGTTTCACAACCTGCAGGATATACAGTGTAGATCCTGATCAGATGGTTTCTGATCGGGATCTATAGTGTTTGAAAAGGTAGGGGCTGTCGTGTTCAGTATATGGGTTCAACTGCATACACCAGTTGATCAATACATGTATTGTTTTGGAAAAAACATGGCTAGGTTATTTCCAACACATTAGAAAAACACGCATATGCAAATACATTGTAAACTTCTACCGCAGAAAAAAAAGAATTTATTAAATAAGATGAAAAATTTGATAGTTTTCGGTATTCTGTCCTAAAATATAGATTATGAGTACTCGTTAAAACCTCCATGATATTTTTCTTATTTCGGCTCAAAATATACATGTAGATGTTGCGTACTCGTTAGAACCGCCTCATCAAGGCGGTTCTAACGAGTAGCCACAATCTATATTTTAGAGCAGAAACAAAACATTAGGCCTAAACCTGTAAACTCCAGTTTTACTATATATTAGTGGGTTTCAAGGGTGTCAGAATTATATAGGTGTGTTTTCCTGATGCATAGTGGACACTGTTATTGCACAGTGCACACTGTTATTATATAGTGCACACTGTTATTACATGCATTTGTGTGCTCACCATTATGAAATCACGCCTAGCTAGCAAATATTATGTCAGCCCCCGCCCATAGTTGGCTTAAAGAAATATATGGGCTGCATGATGCTTCCACGCAGAGCTGATTCCGGCCCGCACACTAGTACTGGTAAACCGCTTAGAGAATCTAAGCCTGTCCAGGAACCGCGGTGCGAGGCGGACCGTCCATTCTAATAAACCCTGTTGGTTTCATTGGGCGACAGGGCTTGAGATGTCATTTTATCTCAATGTCGGGTAAAAATCCCACAAAATTGGAACCAAAGTCTCCGAAATCGCCTATACAGTGTTGACGGGGACTTTAAACCTAAAATCAGACAAACAAACAAATAGTATCCTACTGAATGTTTGCCATATTCATTTCAGACTATCCACAAGTCAAATTACTAGACATAATGTATTAGCTCGTTTCACAACCTGCAGGATATACAGTGTAGATCCTGATCAGATGGCTTCTGGTCGGGATCTATAGTGTTTGAAAAGGTAGGGGCTGTCATGTTCAGCTTCATATGGGTTTAACTGCATACACCATTTGATCAATACATGTATTGTTTTGGAAAAACATGGCTAGGTTATTTCCAACACATTAGAAAAACACGCCTATGCAAATACATTGTAAACTTCCACCGCAGAAAACAAAAAAAGAATTTCTTAAGATGAAAATTTATGATAGTTTTCGAATTTCTGCCTAAAATATAGATTATGGGTACTCGTTAGAACCGCCATGATATTTTTCTTTTTTCGGCTCAAATATAGATTTTGATGACATGTTAGAACCGCCTCATCGAGGCGGTTCTAATGAGTACCCACAATATATATTTTAGAGCAGAAACAAAACATAAGGCCTAACCCTGTAAACTCCAGTTTTACTGTATAAAGGTGGGTTTCAAGGGTGTCAGAATTATATAGGTGTTTACCCGATGCATAGTGGAACACTGTTATTGCATACTGAGTGCACACTGTGTTTACATGTATATAGTGCACACTGTTATTACATGCCTTTGTGTGCTCACCATTATGAAAACACGCCTAGCTATCAAATATTCTGCAAATTATACCGTAGTTCTAACAAGTACCTACAATCTATATTTTGCCCCCCCCCCCCCCCCCCCCCCCGCCCATCGGGGCTTGAAGAAATAGATGGGTTGCATGATGCTTAAACGCAGAGCTGAAACAGACCCGCACACGAGTACTGGTAAACCGCTTAGTGGATCTAAGCCTGTCCAGGCAAAGCGTTGCGAGTCCATGCTTATAAACCCTATTGATTTCATTGGGTGACAGGGCATGATATGTCATTTCATCTCAATGTCGGGTAAAAGTCGCACAAAATTGTAAGTGACGTCTCCCAAATGACATATAAAGAGTTGACGGGATTTGAATTTGTTATGCCCCCACCTATTCGGATAACAGCGGAAGGGTATTAAGTTTTACCCCTGTCCGTCCGTCCGTTCGTCCGTCCCGACATCGTGTCCGGGCCATAACTCCTAAACCGTATGGAATATATTCATCAAACTTAATAGGTGCATTCATCACACTGGGACGATGTGTTATGAACAAGGAAAACAACTCTTGCATTTTTGTTTTTTTAATTATCTGCCCTTGACCTAGTTCCATATAGTAAACCGTGTTCGGGCCATAACTCCAAACCCTTTGGAATATATTCATGAAACTTCGCAGGTGCATTCATCACACTGAGACGATGTGTCATGAACAAGGAAGACAACTCTTGCATTTTTAGTTTTTGAATTATCTGCCCTTGACTTTGTACCGTATATTAAACCGTTTCCGGCCCATAACTCCTAAACCGTACGGAATATATTCATGAAACTTCACAGGTGCATTCGTCACACTGAGATGATGTGTCATGAACAAGCAAGACAACTCTTGCATTTTTTGTTTTTGAATTATCTGCCCTTGACTTAGTACCATATAGTAAACCGTGTCCGGGCCATAACTCCTAAACCGTACGGAATATATTCATCAAACTTAATAGGTGCATTCATCACACTGGGACGATGTGTTATGAACAAGGAAAACAACTCTTGCATTTTTGTTTTTTTAATTATCTGCCCTTGACCTAGTTCCATATAGTAAACCGTGTTCGGGCCATAACTCCAAACCCTTTGGAATATATTCATGAAACTTCGCAGGTGCATTCATCACACTGAGACGATGTGTCATGAACAAGGAAGACAACTCTTGCATTTTTAGTTTTTGAATTATCTGCCCTTGACTTTGTACCGTATATTATACCGTTTCCGGCCCATAACTCCTAAACCGTACGGAATATATTCATGAAACTTCACAGGTGCATTCGTCACACTGAGATGATGTGTCATGAACAAGCAAGACAACTCTTGCATTTTTTGTTTTTGAATTATCTGCCCTTGACTTAGTACCATATAGTAAACCGTGTCCGGGCCATAACTCCTAAACCGTACGGAATATATTCATCAAACTTAATAGGTGCATTCATCACACTGGGACGATGTTTTATGAACAAGGAAAACAACTCTTGCATTTTTGTTTTTTTAATTATCTGCCCTTGACCTAGTTCCATATAGTAAACCGTGTTCGGGCCATAACTCCAAACCCTTTGGAATATATTCATGAAACTTCGCAGGTGCATTCATCACACTGAGACGATGTGTCATGAACAAGGAAGACAAATCTTGCATTTTTAGTTTTTGAATTATCTGCCCTTGACTTTGTACCGTATAGTAAACCGTGTCCGGCCCATAACTCCTAAACCGTATGGAATATATTCATGAAACTTCACAGGTGCATTCATCACACTGAGACGATGTGTCATGAACAAGCAAGACAACTCTTGCATTTTTTGTTTTTGAATTATCTGCCCTTGACTTAGTACCATATAGTAAACCGTGTCCGGGCCATAACTCCTAAACCGTACGGAATATATTCATGAAACTTCACAGGTGTATTCATCACACTGAGACGATGTCATGAACAAGGAAGACAACTCTTGCATTTTTGGTTTTTGAATTATCTGCCCTTGACTTAGTACCATATAGTAAACCGTGTCTGGGCCATAACTCATTAACCGTATGGAATATATTCATGAAACTTCACAGGTGCATTCATCACACTGAGACGATCTGTCATAAACAAGGAAGACAACTCTTGCATTTTTGGTTTTTGGATTATCTGCCCTTGATGCATATATTGTTTGATTGATTGAAGTGCATTTGTACTATTTTTTATGAATGGCATTTGGCAGGGGCATCCGTGTCCTATGGACACTTTTTCTAGTTTTATTTTGAAAGCTGCATGTACATAGAGGATAAGTGATTTTTTTCAGTGTAAGATCGATTTTTATTTCACCGAATGAACATCAAAAGTAGTATTTTCACGACAGGCGTACCAACGAGTGAAAATACAACTTTTTGTGTTCATGAGTGAAATAAAAAATGATCTTCCACTAAAAAAAATCAAATTTTCTGTTTCTTTCATGCTTTAAAATGTAATTTGTAACGCATTTTCAAAGCAACGGCCATCATCACAGAGGTTGAACTTTTTCCAGGGCGATTTCGCGTTGATTAGGAGGTGCTCTGGGCGTTAACTGGTTATCATATTGGGTGTAAACTGCAAGTTTGCACCTGAAAAACAGCTTAGAATGTTACTTTTTCAAATGGTTTGTTTGAAAGTTGCATTCAAATAATTTCCGCAGTTGCAACGCTCGTCTGGCGTCACGTGCTTTATTTACGTTGCGTAGGTGCTAAAAGTGACGTCATCAACGTCCGAATGACGTGAAAACATGCGTGACGTAATTTCAGACACTACTTATAACGTTTAGTTAATTGACATTGAACATCCAAAGAAATAATATGAAATGTTTCGAAGAAACATCGAATTCACAAACAGTGAAAATAAAATTCGTATTGTCACTGTTTCAGACATTGACAATATCGATTTCGATTTCACTGAGAAATCTCTATATGTCACTGAAAAGCATGTAAGAAATTATAATGTTCACTATAAATGAATATAGGGATCAACCATGGTTTTTCATGCATTAACATTTGCGGGGTCCCGAGGAAGCTGTTTGAACATGAGGCCGCTAGGCCGAATGTTCTATAATCTTCCGAGGGATCCGGCAAATGCAAGTGCAATGAAATAACCATGGATGATCCTTGTTCTTGCATAACTTACGAATCCGACCGCATTTTTTTACGAAAATGCCCTAAAGCTCCATATAAATTCCATATAAATTCTCCAAATGCGACAGGCAAACCAAAAAAGCGGCCAGTTCAGAAAGTTGTTTACAATGACGTTGTCATCCATTAACACTCTGACGTCATCATAGAACCCTAAAACGCTACATTAAGGGCGATAACGTAATGTCGCTCAACGTAACGTAAACAAAGCAAGGCCCGTCTTTTGATACCAAACGCTAAAAATCCATGTTCAAACAGCACGCGAATTTCATGATTTGAACATGTTTTTTGCTGTTTGAGCACGGCTTCCGGTCCATTTGACAATGGTTTCAAACAGCCATGCGCATAGATACTTATGCAAGAATTATGTTTTAATTATCTTCAGTATTGTTTAACTTTGTCAAAAGAATCTTTTCTCTTTCAGCTTCGCATGCAAGAAAAGATTACCCTTACCCTTAGAGGACTAGGTAAGTTAAAGTTGCTTTGTTTGTTTGTATTGGAGTTTAACGGCCAAGTCAACACTATTTAGATCATTTTGAGCCGATCAATTTTCCTGTCCATCCATTCATTATGATAACTCACCCGTGCGACATTGTGCATGTTTCATATCTCAAGCATGCCAACTTTTCGGATGAAAATCAGTGATACTTTTCTTATAAATGCTCAAAACATAGGTTGTGGGTGCTCGTTAGAACCGCCTCATTGACGCGGTTCTAACGAGCACCCACAACCTAACCGCCTCATTGAGGCGGTTCTTACGAGTACCCACAACTTATGTCTTTGAGCAGAAATAAGTAAAATAAGATATACCCCCGTAGACCCCCGTTTTCTCTCTATGACGTCGGGTTTAGGGGGTCTTCAATGTCCTGGACAGGCTTATACGTAAGCGGGTAACCAGTATAGTGCATATTCTTTCACCAGAAACTGATAACCGCCCTTCTTAAATCAGCGGAAAAGAGAATATACGGAGAAAAGATTTCATGATCAATATCCACGAAAGAATGTTGCCGACCCCGGCAGGTATGGATCCCGCGTCCTCTTGATCATACGGACGTGTTCACGTGATGTCCTTGGCAGGCTTATACGTAAGCGGGTACCCAGTACAGTGCACATTCTTTCCCCAGAAACTGATAACCGCCCTTCTTGAATCAGCAGGAAAGAGAATATACGTAGAAAAGATTTCATGATCAATATCCACGATAGACTGCTACACAGACTTCTATTTTGAAATAGACATAATAGATGGTCTGTGTAGCAGTCTATATCCACGAAAGAATGTTGCCGACCCTGGCAGGTATGGATCCCGCGTTCTCCTGAACACCAGTCTGACACGCATCCGACTGAGCTACCGAGGCCTGCGAATTAAAATGTGTACATACATGTACGAGTTCTATTTTTTGGACATCATGTGAACACGTCCGTGAAATGAATATCCAATAAGTCCACTTTATGTGAAAAAACTGGGGTTTATGTGGTATTTATTATTTTTGCTCACAAACTTACGTTGTTGGCAGTGGAAAGAACCGTCTCAATAAATAAGAGAAGTATTATTGATTTTCATCCAACAAGTAACCATGAACTGTGTGAGGGAGATTTGCCATGATTAAGATCAGGGAGATCTTAATTGATGTAAACTATGTATGGGGAAATTTTCGGTCCAGATTAGAGACACTCCGACCTTTTGACATAATTTGGGCAAATGTTTGCTTTAAAATGAGCTAGTCTCCATCCTGATTAGGAACATATCACATGTATGATAATGCGCACCAAATACCAGTTTGACACCTGGCAGATTTGAGCCTTTGTCGAACACACTTTTTCAGACATATTTTGCTTAACATTGCTCATCTTGTGTCAATTTGTAGGTGTGTTCTTAGACACCTATGAAGCTGATGTTGAGTAGAGTTCGAGGTTACGAAGATCCCGTGTGTGGGTGAGTAATATATACAATAAAATATGTTCTAGAACGGGTTATCCTTTGGAAGCAAGGAATACACCACACAACTGGAAAATATGGAGTGTACATGTTTCCTGAGCCACACTAGCTAGTGTCGGCCATTAAGATCTCACCGGTGACCCTCAAATATTTCAAAATCCCACAAAGGAATCGATGACCCCAAACTCTGTTCATATCTTTAGCTTGGCTAGTTTCGGCCATTTAGGCCTCATAATTGACCCTCAGATATTTCAAAATTCCACAGTGGAATCTATGATCCCAAGGTACAAGAAAATATAAACTACTATGATGTAGGGCAGGGAGACTTTTTACCGACACCACACATTTACAGACACCAGCTGTAGTGACGTTAAATATGTTCTAGAAAGAATTATCCTTTGGAAGCAAAGAATACACCACAGAACTGGAAAATATGCAGTATACTTTCTTTCTGGGCCAGACTGGCTTGTTTCGGCCATTTAGACCTCATTAGTGACCCTCAAATATTTCCAAATATGATCCCAAAGTCTGTTCATATCTACAGGTTGGCTTTTGTGACCATTGAAGGTTGCATTACGAAAACGGGCCTGTATAATTCTAACCCCCTTGAACCCCTTTTTATATAGTACAAACTGGGGTTTACAGGGTAAAACATATTTTTTCTTATTTCTGCTCTAAAATATAGATTGTAGGTACTCGTTAGAACCGCCTCCATGCGGCAGCTCTAACTTGTACCAGCAATCTATATTTGACGCGCTTTTAACTAGCGCTCACAATTTTAGAGCAGAAAAAAAGAAAAATATCATATTTTTTCACGTTAAAATTTACAATGTATTTGAATAAGCGTATTTTCATTGGGACATAAGTCTAAGCGTCTATTGGTAAATCTATAACAGTTTCTCACTTTTGACCGCCATCTTGCTGTTCACGAAAACCCCTAGCTTTGAAAGCAGTGTAGGTCCAGATCAGATGGCTTCTGAAGAAGCCATCTAATCAGGATCTACACTGTTTGGTATTCAGTTTATGAATTTGTAGCAATAAATTACATCGAGTAATTTGATTGGTTGATAGACAGAAATGGGTGTGGCTTAAATGAATAATCAGCAAGAGAAGGGTAAACTTCGATTCACTTTATGTGTTAAATTGTTATAAGAAGAATGATGAGATTGCGTGGGGAAATCAAGTCTATATGATTCTGACCCCTTGAAATCAAGTCTATATGATTCTGACCCCTTGAAATCAAGTCTATATGATTCTGACCCCTTGAAATCAAGTCTATATGATTCTGACCCCTTGAAATTCAGGCTATATGATTCTGAACCCTTGAAATCCAGGCCATATGATTCTAACCCCTTGAAATCAAGGCTATATGATTCTGACCCCTTGAAATCAATGCTATATGATTCTGACCCCTTGAAATCCAGGCTATATGAGTCTGACCCCTTGAAATCAAGGCTATATGATTCTGACCCCTTGAAATCAAGGCTATATGATTCTGACCCCTTGAAATCAGGCCTGTATGACTCTGACCCCTTGAAATCAAGGCTATATGATTCGGACCCCTTGAAATCAAAGCTATATGATTCTGACCTCTGGAAATCAAAGCTATATGATTCTGACCCCTTGAAATCAAGGCTATATGATTCGGACCCCTTAAAATCAAGTGTATGATTCTGACCCCTTGAAAATCAAGGCTTTATGCGTCTGACCCCTTGAAATCAAGGCTATATGATTCTGACCCCTTGAAATCAAGGCTATATGATTCTGACCCACTTGAAATCAAGGCTATATGATTGTAACCCCTTGAACCCCACTTTTTTTTAAATTAAACAGAGATTTACAGGAGTAATAAAACCTTGTGTCTTTTATTTCTTTTCTAAAATAAAGATTGTGACTATTTTCATAATGGTATATGTGTGAGCTGATTTTACCCTTTGCAGTTTGTATATGAGGTGCCTCGGCCGCCGCCCATCGAAACACTCTTTACGAAATAAACTGGCTGCATGATGCTTCATTGCAGAGCTGAAATCCGACATAAATGGGCCCCCGTGGCCTAGTGGATAAGAGCGCTGTCTCTTATGGATTGGGTCTCTCACTGCCGCTGTGGTTCGAGCCTCGCTCGGGTCACATGTGAGACGCCAAGTTCTGCAACGGAAGGTCAAGTGTTTTTTTCTCCGGGAACTCCGGTTTTCGCCCACCTCTGATTAACGATTGGCTCGATATGAGTGGAATTATCTTGACAGGGTCGTAAAACCAAAATAAAAAAAATGAAATCCAACACGCGTACTGGTAAACCGCTTACAGGATCTAAACTTGCCCAGGCAAAGGGGTACAGGTATTATAGGCTGGTGGGCCCAGTCCTTAATGTATCAGTATTTTTAAGTGTTTTTTTTTTTCTGTAAACTTGGCTATTTTATAGGCTGGTGGGACCAGTCCTCAATGTGTCAGTATTTTAAGGCCTTTACTGTAACCTTGGCAATTTTATAGGCTGGTGGGACCCGCAACGGAAAGAGGAAGTTGTTCCTATTGGCGGCATCCTATGTAGGTTGATGGGATGTGCTAGCAAGATTCACATGCTCAAGTTCAGACAGGACAGCACACTGTAAGTTTATGAAATTGCCTCGGTGTCCGAGTGGATAAATATCCATCTGCAAATCACCTCTTCCATCTATAAACTGTATTAAATGAAACGGCAGATTCAGCGCTAGCTTCACATAACTCTTCATGGATTTCCTTTCCAGTTTTCCCTCTTAACCCTTGTCCTGCTGAATATTTATATATGCCACACCCACTACCGATTATCAACCAATCAGATTACTTGATGCAAATTATTGCAACAAATTCATAATCGGAATGGCAAACAATGTAGATCTTGATCAGATGGCTTCGTCAGAAGCAATCTGATCTGGATCTACATTGTTTCAAATATAAGGCATATCCGGGATTAGCAGGACAAGGGTTAAGATACACGCTATTCATCCAGGCTTGCTCTGTCTCTGGTCGGTCCCATCGGAGTCTAACTGTTGGTTTTCTTTTGCTCCAGCATTTCAGTGGTTTCTTGCCGTCGAGTCCTCACCGTTGTCTCACCTCCGTGGTTCTTTGATTTTTGTGTTCACGGAGATGTTGCACTGATGAGTTAGGAGGCCTTCATGCGGACTGAATAAATTATTTGTCTAAATCGCGACGGATGTAAGGGCGAGGATTGTGGCCACGTAAAATCGATTTAAGCCCCCCAGTGGAAATCTTCCACTGACCGTTCCAAGGCGGCTCTTCTGTGGCGATTTATTTATGTTGTTGTTTGTTACTTACTGTGTGTATCACTTGTGTCTTTTAATTTTGGATGGCCATATGGCCATTTTGTGGGAAAGTAACTGTCCTTATGGCCTTCTTTTGTTTAGCTTTCCATTATGGTCTGGTCGCTTAATGTTTGTATTTCTTTCCCTTTGGTGTCTTTTATGGGTGGAGTAAGTTAATTGTATCAATTCCTGATCTTTGTTTTACTTCTACTTTACACTGGTCATGATGATTGAACGGGGTTAAATATAATAAAGCTGAGACGACATATGTCGCACGGGTACGTGTTTTACGTCAATTAGTAGCTTAATGATTGTTTGTCAATTATACAAAATAGAAGTGGAGGCAATGATCAGGAATGGATACAATTAACCCACAGCTCCCATCAGAGACACCAAAGGGAAAGAAACACAAACATGAAACAACAGACCACAACGGAAAGACAAACAACGGACTGCCAAAAGGACAGATACTTTCCCACAAAATGGCCAAAACGCTATCCAAAATAAAATAATATAAGCGGTCCCACAAAATGGCCAAAACGCTATCCAAAATAAAATAATATAAGCGACACAAACACCAAAAGACAAACCATAACAAAAATAATCCGCGACAGAAGAACCGCCTTGGAACGGTCAGCGGAAACGAATTCCACTGGGAGGTTTAAATCGATTTTACGTGGCCACAGTCCTCGTCCTTACTTCCGTCGCGATTAAGACAAATAATTTGTTCAGTCCGCAATAAGGCCTCCTAACTCATAAGTGCAACATCTCCGTGAAAACAAAAATCAAACAACCACAGGGATAAAACAACGGTGAGCACTTGACAGCAAGAAACCACTGAAATGCTGGAGCAAAAGAAAACCAACAGTTAGACTCCGGTGTTTCATCATTTTAAGATGAAAGACAAAAACATTAAGGGGCCATTATAAGAATTTCTTGTATGAACCTCGTATGTTAAATAGAAGTGGTGACAATGAGCAGGAATCGATTCAATTTACCCACAGCACCCATCAGCGACACCAAAGGGAAAGAAACGCAAACATGAAACAACCAGACCCTAACGGAAACACCAATAGTGGAAAGCCAAAAGGACAGTTACTTTCCCACAAAATGGCTCAAATAATATAATCGATACAAACAATCAAATCCAAACCATAACATAAACAAACCGCGGCAGAAGAACCACCATGAAACGGCCAGTGAAACAAATTCCACTGGGGGAATTCTATATAAAACCGGTAAACTCCGGGACGGAGCCTTTTTGGCCCTAGGGCTTAACTTTGAACAACCCTTGTAGAGGTCCAGGAGAGGATTTTTAAATGATTTCCCTATATTAGTCCGTGGGGCGTGGCCAATTTCGGCCCCCGGGCTTTTGCTATAACATGAACAATCTTAGGAGAGGTCCACTTGATGAAGCTACATACCAGACACCAAAGACCTGAGCCTTCTCATTTCAGACATGGAATTTTTAAAAGATTTTCCCTACATAAAAATAGAAGTGAAGGCAATGATCAAAAATCGATACAAGTAACTACAGCTCCCATCAGACACACCAAAGGAAACGAAATGCAAACATGAAACAACAGACCTTAATGTAAACATCAACAGTGGAAAGCAAAAATGACAGTTACTTTCCCACAAAATAGCCAAATGGCTATCCAACACAAAATAATATAAGCGATAAAACATGATACAGCAAATATTCTGGTTTTTAGCTCACCTGAGCTAGAAGTGCAGAAGATGAGCAATTGTGATCACTTTTTGTCCGTCGTCCGTCCGTCAACAATTTCTTCAAATGATATCTCCTCTGAAGCCACACTGTCAATTTTAACATAATTTCACAGGGATATTCCTTTGGTGACCCTCTATCAAAATTACTAAAATTATTCTGCTCCACTGAACAAAATGTCCACCAGAGTTATAAAAAGAAAAAATCTATAAACCACACTTCCTTCTGGGCTAATGGTCCTATTTATGCCCCCAACTTCGAAGAATTTGTGGGGGGGGGGGGGGGGGGCATATTGGTTTTGCCATGTTTCTCCGTCCGTCTTTCCGTCCTTCCGTCCGTCCCGCTTTTTTACTGCATAACATAACTTAAGAACCGTGGATGCTAGGTTTTTGAAATTTCATATAAGGATTCCTTATTAAAAAATAATTGACCCGTGTTTTTTTTCTTGTCAGGATTATACACCTTTCTTGAGTAATGCCCCTTTGCCAAAATACTTTGAAATCTGGTAAGCAATATATCTCAAAGTGTTAGAGCTTTTGCCCTGAAACCTAAGAGACTGGTTTGGGATGATGAGTAGATGAACTGATTAACTTTTGAAAAAAATCCGAAATTGTTTTCTTGAGCTATGGCCCTTTGATTTCTTTTGCGTTTTAACTTTGTAAGCAAGATAACTAAAAAAACTGTTTGAGCTATTGCCCTGAAACTTTACAGAATGGTAAGGGATGATAAGAAGATGAACTGATTAACTTTCGACAAAAATCCATTTTCTTTTTCTTCAGTGATGCCCCTTTGAATTTTTTGCGCGTTTTAAGCATGTAAGCAGGATGTCTCAAAAACTGTGCGAGCTATTGCCCTTAAACTTTACAGGCTGGTGCAGGATGATGAGTAGATGAACTGATTAACTTTCGAAAAAAAAATCGATTTTATTTTCTTCAGTTATGGCCCTTTGAATTTTTTTTTGCGCTTTAAGCTCGTAAGCAAGATAACTCAAAAACTGTTTGTGCTTTTGCCCTCGAACTTTACAGAATGGTTCGGGATGATGAGAAGATGATCTGATTAGCTTTCGACAAAATCCAATTTTCTTTCTCGTCAGGATTATGCCTCTTTGCAAAAATACTTTGAAATCTTGTAAGCAAGATATCTCAAAAACTGTTTGAAATTTTAGCCCTGAAACTTTACAGACTGGTTTGGGATGATGAGTAGATGTACTGATTATCTTTTGAAACAAAAATCCGATTTTTTTCTTGAGTTATGGCCCTTTGATTGTTTTGCGTTTTAGGCTTGTAACCAAGGTAACTAAACAACTGTTTGAGCTATTGCCCTGAAACTTTACAGAATGGTTGGGGCTGATGATAAGATGAACTGATTAACTTTTGACAAAAATCTTTTTTTATGTTATACCTCTTTAAAATTTTGTGCGTTTTAAGTTTGTAAGCAAGATATCTCAAAACTGTTTGAGCTATTGTCCTGAAACTTTACAGGCTGGTTCAGGATGATGAGAAGATGAACTGAGTACCTTTTGAAAAAACCCGAAGGATTATACCCCTGTCTTGAGTTATGCCCCTTTGCAAAAACTACTTTGAAATCTTGTAAGCAAGATTTCACAAAAACTGTTCACGCTTTTGCGCTGAAACTTTACAGAATGGTTGGGGATAATAAGAAGATGAATTAATTAACTTATGAAAAAAATCAAATTATTTTCTTGAGTTATGCCCCTTTGAAATTTTGTGCGTTTTAAGCTTGTAAGCATGATATCTCAAACTGTTTGAGTTATTGCCCTGAAACTTTACAGGCTGATTCAGGATGTTGAGTAGATAAACTGATTTACTTTTGAAAAAAAAATCCGATATGTTTTTCTACAGGTATGGCCCTTTGATTTTTTCTTGCGTTTTAAGCTTGTAAGCACAATATCTCAAAAACTGTTTGAGCTATTGCCCTGAAACTTTACAGAATGGTTGGAGATTATGAGATGATGGTACTGATTAACTTTTGACAAAAAAAAAAACATTTATTTCTCGTCAGAATTATGTCCCTTTCTTGAGTTATACCCCTTTGCAAAAATACTTTGAAATCTTTAAAGCAAGATATCTCAAAAAGCGTTCGAGCTTTTGCCCTGAAACTTTACAGACTGGTTTAGGATGATGAGTAGATAAATTGATTAACTTTTGAAAAAAAATAAATCCGTTTTTTTTTTATTGAGTTCGACCCTTTGAATTTTATTGCGTTTTAAGCTTGTAAGCAAGATAACTAAAAACTGTTTGAGCTATTGCCCTGAAACTTTACAGAATGGTTGGGGATGATGAGAAGACGAACTGATTACCTTTTGACAAAAATCCATTTTTTTTCTTGAGTTATGCCCCTTTGAAATTTTGCGTGTTTTAAGCTTGTAAGCAAGATATCTCAAATACTGTTTGAGCTATTGTCCTGAATCTTTACAGGCTGGTTCAGGATGATTTTAGATGATCTGATTAACTTTTGAAAAAAATCCGAAGGATTATGCCCCTGTCTTGTGTTATGCCCCTTTGCAGAATACTATGAAATCTTGTTCAAAATAATTTCACAGGGATGTTGCTTGGATGAACCTCTGCCAAATTGCTTCAGTAGTTCCACTCCTGTGAATAAACGACATCTCCTCCTTGGCTAATGGTCCGATATCAAAACAATTTCACAGGACTATGTCTTGGTTGACCCTTTATCAAAACTATTAAAATGGTTCCGCTTCGCTAACCAAAATGGCCGGCAGAGCTAAAACAGAAAAAAAAAACTTTCAACAAAGTAGAAGTAAAACAAAGATCAGGAATCGATACAATTAACTTACTCCACCTAGGCTAATGGTCCGGTATCAAACAATTTCATAGGAATATGTCTTTGGTGACCCATTACAAAAATTATTAAAATGGTTCCGCTTCACTGAACAAAATGGCAGGCATAGCTAAAATAGAAAAAAAAAACTTTCAACGTCTACTCCTAGGTTAATGGTCCGATTTCAAAATAATTTGACATGAATGTTTCTTGGTTGACCATCTAATAGTTCCACACCGCTGAACAAAATGGCCGACAGAGCTAAAAATAAAAAGAAAACCTAGAAATACCTTTAATTGACTGTTGTTCCTGGGCTAATGGTCCGATTTCAAACTAATTTCACATGATTGCTCCTCTGGTGACCCTCTACCAGCATTCGTTACGAAAACAGGCCTATACAAACTATTGTTTGGCCGTCAAAGGCATTCGAGCCATTGGAAATCGGTTGTTTGCTATTCTTTTTGGTTTCTATGTAGTGACAAGGGCCAGTTGTTCAATGCCTCGTTAGCTTAACGAGCTCGTTAGTTGTGATATTGTTAACTGTTCTTGTAAGAAAAAATATCTTTTTAGTAGTTGCTTAAACAAAATTGTGAGTAACTACTCAATTTTTCAGCGAAAAATATTTGTATATTTGTCCTATTGAATGCGGAAAGTTTTAACATCGTTAATTTGAATAAGTGGGCCCAATAGTAGCAAATTCTAAAGGAACGAACACTGTCTTTAAAGGGAGGGTCCTCTGTGTGGCTTAGTCTTGAAGCTAGTCTTGAAACTAGTGGAATAGATAAATCTTCAGGGGAGACATCTGCTGCAAAAACCTTTTGCCTCCCATGTCAATAGGCGTCTACTCCTAAAGGAAATCTTTGCTCTTGTGAATCAAACTTTTTCCTTAAGGAGCAGACACCTTTTTGCATTTGGCGGTTACACAAAAGCAACCAGGAAGTCCCTAAAGGTAAGCCTTTTAAAAATGTTGGAAAAAATCTGCCAGATGATCCCATTCCCCTTAAGAATATTGATGTTCAAAATTAAAGTTATTTTTTGTTTCTTCATTTACAGGCATTTCTCAGGACTGGTTTCTGTGCATGTGGTCATTCAGCTGTGCCGACAGTCAGCATTTAATCTCGGGCTTTTGGTCCAGTGCATGACAAAATTACATTTTAGCGGTGCGACCAGTGTAGACATTAATAAGTCTGTGCAGATGTGCAGGTTTATCAAGTCTTCACTGGTCAATACCAGTGAAGACTTCAATCAGGCAGCACAGCCATGCAGTCTGATATGAGTCTTCACTATAGGTAACCAGTAAGAAATCAGATTAGACTGCATATAGTCTTGTCCGAGTTCTTACTGGTTACACAGAAATGGCAGGATATTGAGGTATCAGTCTCGGTTGGTGGCACATGCTACCCTGCATCTGTTGTCATGTAGTGGCTTATTAAGCCAGAGATATGGACCATCTAAAGCTATGGTATGTATAACCTTAGTCTCTCGGCAGTGCTATTCCTTGTAGGTAAAAAACATGTTAACCTTTATCTTGCTGAATATTCATTTAAGCCACACCCATTTCTGTCTTTCAACCAATCAAATTACTTGATGTAATTTATTGCTACAAATTCATAAACTGAATGCCAAACAGTGTAGATCCTGATCAGATGGCTTCCTCAGAAGCCATCTGATCTCGATCTACACTGTTTGCAAAGATAGGGGTTGTCATGAACAGCAAGATAAGGGTTAAAAGTACCTACCTTGTTACACCAAAACGTAAGTTTCATTAAAAATGACAGTAAAGCAAATTGTAATAACGTTAACATTTGCCGCACGCAAATCTGTCAAAAACAAACTGAAACAAGAACTGTCACTGTAAACGACCAATGCCCCCCCCCCCCCCCCCTGTGGGAGCCAATTTTTATGCCGGTTAAAGTTTTTGTGACGGATAGACAGACAAACAGACAGACCGGACAAAAACCAAAAATGCCCCCCTCCCCCCATGTTCTGTGATGTTATATAAAACAGACTTTAATATAATGTGCATGCCATTATTTTATCATGCGGATACTTTCCCGCCATTGGAATCACGCTTCAGTCTTCTGAAATAAACCAAGAGAGCAACACGTTGGTATTCCTTTCTAAACTTACATCTCTTACATCTCATTTGAGATTATTAAATAGTACCTATACAAACACAAAATACCCACCCACCCCACCCCCGAATCAAAGATTCTCGGGGAGCATAAAAATAAACTGTTGTGCATAGTTAATGTTACCTGAAATAATTTGCACATGCCATATTATGTCACACAAATACATTGCAACATTTATCGCGAAAAAAATGAAAATTTTAAGATGAAAAATTGTAATATTTTTCTTATTTATGCTCAAAATATAGATTGTGGGCATTCGTTAGAACCGCCTCATCGATATTTTAGAGCAGAAATAAGAAAAAAATAAGGTATACCTCCGGAAACCCCAGTTTTACTATATAAAAGTGGGGTTCTAGGGGTCAAAATTATATAGGCGGGTTCGTGATGAACAGTGCATACACACATTGAGTCAAACAGACAAACCAATGAGCCAGAACCATTGAAAATATGTGCAAGATGACCTCAGATCATTCTTAGCATCTGGTTTATCTAGAGATATAAATCAGCGCTGTACTGGCTTATCTAGAGATATACATCAGCGCTGTACTGGCTTATCTAGAAATATACATCAGCGCTGTACTGGCTTATCTAGAGATATAAATCAGCGCTGTACTGGCTTATCTAGAGATATAAATCAGCGCTGTACTGACTTATCTAGAGATATACATCCGCGCTGTACTGGCTTATCTAGAGATATACATCCGCGCTGTACTGGCTTATCTAGAGATATAAATCAGCTCTTTACTGGTTTATCTAGAGATATAAATCAGCGCTGTACTGGCTTATCTAGAGATATAAATCAGCGCTGTACTGGCTTATCTAGAGATATACATCCGCGCTGTACATCTTACATGTCTGCTGGTGATGGTGAATGAATTTCAGTGTAGGGCAAGTGAAACTGAAGTTCGCTATGTTCCGAGCCCAGAGCGTTGGACCATCCGCGTAATATGGTGTATTCTTTAACGAATGCAAGGACTCGCACCCTTAGGTGATGTGTTATAAAGCATAGACTCTAAAACTTTACCTTGACATTGATATTAACAATGCAGTTCGCGGTCCTGCTGTTTATGAAAAAAATGTCCAATATATTTTTGTGTTAACTAGAAAATGTCTGTTCAAATAATGAATGGCGGAAAATACAAACTTAAGTATAAAACTTAATGTAGTTAACATTCATTCAAGTATGAACAACATTGGGTCACAAGCAAAGTTTATTTTATATGCAACCACATGTTATTCATACTGCAGTGGACATTCCAGGCAAAAAATGGTCAAAAGGATTGCAACTGTCAGAAAAAAACGCCTATTTAATTTTGACCCCAATGAACCCCCACTTATATATCGTAAACTGGGGTGTACATGGGTAATCCTTAATTTAGCTCACCGTCACTTAGTGACGAGATGAGCTTTTGGGATCACTTTTTGTCCGTCGACTGTCGTGCATCCGTGCGTTCGTAAACTTTTTTTTCAAACGGCATCTCCTCCTAAACTACTGGTCGGATTTTGACCAAACTTCTCAAGAATGATCCTTATGTGGTCCCCTATCAAAGTTGTTCAAATAGTTCCGGTCCGTTGCACATCTAGGTCACAGAGCAAAAAATAGATTTTTTTCACTGAAAACTTAAATATTCTTCTCCTCTGAAACCACAAGGCCCAGGTCTTTGATTTTTGGTATGCAGCTGCATCTATTAGAGCCCGATCAAGATTCTTCAAATTATAGTGCTGGACCAAAAATGCCCCCACCCCGGGGCCCTTTGGTTTCAAATGGGCTTATATAGGGAAAATCTTGAAAAATCTTCTTCTCTTAAACCGAAAGGCCCAGGTCTTTTTTATTTGGTATGAAGCTTCATCTAGTGGACCCGTACCAAGATAATTCAAATTATAGTGCTGGGGCCAAAATGCCCCCGCCCCCGGGGCCCTTTGGTTTTACATGGGCTTGTCTTGGGGAAATCTTTAAAAATCTTCTACTCTGAAACCGCTAGGCCCAGGTCTTTGATATTTGGTATGAAGCTTAGTCTAGTGGACCCCTACCAAGACTGTTCAAATTATAGTGCTGGGGCCAAAAATGCCCCCGCTCCGGGGCCCTTTAGATTTACATAGACTTTTATAGGATAAATCTTGAAAAATCGTCTTCTCTGAAACCACAGGGCCCAGGTCATTGATATTAGGTGTGAAGCTACATCTTGTGAATCTCTAAAGATTGTTCAAATTATAGCCTTTAGACCAAAAATGCTCCCGCCTCTGTCCCTTTGGTTTTACGTAGATTTATATAGGGAAAATCGTTAAAATTCTTCTGTGAAACCACAAGGCCTAGGTCTTTGATATTTGGTGTGAAATTTCATCTAGTGGACCTCTATCAAGATTGTTCAAATTGTAGCCCTGGGGCCAAAATTTTCCCCGCCCCGAGACCCTTTGATTTTACCTATATAGGGAAAGTTTTAAAAATCTTCTTCTCTGGAACTGCAAGGCCCATGTCGTTGATATTTGGTATGGAGCTTAAGCTGGTGGACTTCTATCACGATTGTTCAAATTAAAGCCCTCGGGATACAAATGGCCCGCCCCTGGTCCTTTTGTTTTACATAGACTTATATAGAGATAATCTTTGAAAATCTGTTTCACTGAAACAGCAAGGCCCAGGTCTTTGATATTTGATAAAGCTTCATCTAGTGGACCATTATCAAGAGTGTCTAAATTATAGCCCTGAGGCCAAAAAACGCCCCTGCCATTTAGTTTTACATAGGCTTAATTAGGGAATATTTTTTTTTTTAAAAATCGTCTTCTCGGAAACCGCAAGGCCCAGGTTTATGATATTTGGTGTGTAGTTTCATCTAGTGGACCTTTTGTTTTTATTTTGCTCTAAAATATAGATAATGTGTATACTCGTTAGAACGACCTCGAAAGATTGTAGGTGCTCGTTAGAACCGCCTCGATGAGGCGATTCTAACATAAGTCGTTCTCACGAGCACCAACAATCTATAATTTGAGCCAAAATAAGAAAAATATCATTATTTTTCACCTCAACATTTTCATTTTTTCGTCGATGTAGGTTACACTGTATTTGTATAGGCGAGTTTTCGTAATGCGAGGGCATATTTTGTTCATGTCTTATTCTGTCCGCTCTTTCTTTGCCTACCTACCTCTGATTTAAAGTTTGCTCCGTAATACATTAAAAGTGCCTTAAATCCAAAATATCAATGAGTTTGATAATTGTTTGAATTTTGTTTACATACCAGTTCTTGTCAAATTAAGCCTTTCGGCTTGGGTACAGGAGAAATTATTTTCACATTGGATATGATCTATATTGGGTTACATATATACAGCAATAGATCTTGCTGCATGATTCTTCCATGCAGAGCTGAAATTGACTGCAAATGTACTGGTAAACCGCTTAGATGTTCTAATTCTGCCCAGGAAAAGTGGTGCGAGTTTCATTGGGCGGCAAGGTTTGAGAAGTCATTTAATCTCAATGTCGGGTAAGAGAACCACATAATTTGAAGCAGTTTCTCATAAATGGCCTTTACAGTCTTGATAGGAACGCTCAACATCAAATCAAACAAAGCAGCATGTTTTCATGGTTAATTGTTTACACTTTATTTTTCAGCATTGGTCAAGATATGGTGATCTCCTCGCCATGGTTTTGAGAAGAGAAGGGTTTGCTATCCCGACACTGCAGTAGCTCATTATGGGTGGCAGAGTGGATGAATGTCTTTGAATCGGGATGCTGTGTATCTTGCGGCATCTGAAACACCCTGCTGATGATGGCTGAAACTTAGGTGATTGTAGTACTCGTTATTTGCCAAGGAAAAGTTGTTGCGTGAGAAGATTGGGTCAATATCATTCTCTCCTATTCAATGACATTTGAACATTTTAATGCCCCTGTCATTCGAAGAATGGTGGAAGGGCAATAGAGTTGCCAATGTCCTTCCATCCATTTGTGAGTGTTCAAAACTTAAACACGGGCAATAACTTTCTCATTTCTAGATGGTTTTTGAAATTAATTGACAGAAATATTAACCATCATGAGATAATGTGTTGTGCACAAAACTCATGTCCATACCTTCAAGGTCAAGGTTGTACTCAGAGGTCAGAGGTAGAAAAAGGTCCCGAATCTTAAACGCTGTCAATAATTTTCTTATATTTGGATGGGTTTTGAAATCAATAGGCAGAAATATTAACCATCACGAGACCATGTGTTGCGCGCAAAACAAAGGTCCGTCCCCTGGTCGAAAAAGGTTCGAAACGTAAACAACGTCAATAACTTTCTCAACTTAGATGGTTTCTTGACTTGACAGAAATGTTATCCATCAAGAGAGAATGTCATGTGCTAAACCAAGATTGAAGCTTTTCAAAACCAAGTTCAGTACCACCAAGATCAAGGTGGTACTTAGAGGTTCAAGGTATAAAAGGGTCTTTTTTTCGTGTTTGGCAATAACTTTCTAATTCCAAGATTGATTTTGAAATTACTGGACAGAAATGTTAATCATCATTAGACTTTCACGGGCAAGATCCAGGCCGGTACCTCCAATTTCAAGGTCCATACTAAGAGGTCAAAGGAAAAAAAAAAGGTTGGAAACGAACATGGTCAATAACCTCCTTATGTCTTGATAGATTTTTAAATTACTTGGCAGAAAGGTTAACCATCAGGAGATATGTCACGCGCAAAACTCGTGACTGTATCGCCCAGGTCGATGTCGTACTTAGGAGGTCAAAGGTGAAAAAAAATATTTTCTGTGTCTAGTCAATAAGTCAAGGGATTTTGAGGTTACTTTGCAGAAATATTAACCATCAAGAGTTGTTTCGTGCCTTAGACCCAGTTCGGTACCTCCAAGGTCAAAGGTCATTTTGGAGCAATCCTGACACTGTAAGATTGTAGATAACATTTCCATCCATGCAGATTGTTTGGTGCTGGCTTGGCCAACTGGCATGCCAGTTGTATATTGCGTGGCTTATATTAGCTGTAGTCATGGGCGTTTCCTGAGTGGCTCCGGCATTACAGAACATGGATTATGGATTTTCAACAAGAACTTGTGGTCTCATGAGTGTAAAACAGAAGTGGATGCAATGATCAGGAATCGATTTAATTAACCCACAGCTCCCATCAGAGACACCAAAGGGAAAGATACATAAACATGAAACAACAGACCCCAATGGAAACATCAACACCAGAAAGCCAAAAGGACAGTTACTTTCCCAGAAAATGTCCAATAGCTATCCAAAACAAAATAACATAAGTGATACAAGCAACCAAAACAAACAATAACAAAAATAAACCGTAACAATAGAACCGCCTTGGAACGGTTAGACTTCATTTTGTTACCTCTGATTGCATTTTCTTTTCGATTATTTTGAGAACTTGTAGCATGTCTTTCTTGTTTTCTGATTACAATAAAAATTAAATAAGTAAATGGATAATTAAATAATAAAAAAATGATTATCAAGAATTGAATTAAAAACAGTACACAAATAAATGAAAATAAATAAAAAGTATAAAACCGAAGTTGATTTGTAAATAAGTAAATTAATATTTAGATAATTAATATAATAATATAAATAAGCCAATAGATATGTAAATGAATAAAATAAAGCATTTAGTTTATATATAAATTTATAAATCATAAATACGGATAAAATAAATGCATCTATATAAATAAATACATACATGGATAAATAATAAATATAGATAAAATAAACAAAAACAAAATAATAATTACGAATGCCAAAAAATATATAAATTTATATAAATATCCTAATATATAAATTTATTAACCATAAATACGGATAAAATAAATGCATCTAAATAAATAAATAAATAAATTGATAAATAATAAATATAGATAAAATAAACAAACAAATAATTCAGTTATGAAGTTGACAGGAAGTTCATGCTACAAGCCTTTTGAATCTAGTCGTCTAAAGCCTGATGGTAAAATATATTCTGTTGATTGTGCTAGAATATATTCATTTAGATTTTGGAAAGAATTGGATTATTTTTTCAAATACTGTGTAAACTGATACCCAGTGATCTGTCCACTAAAGCCCTCCAGTGGACTTAGTTTCCGCTGACCGTTCCAAGATGGGTTTTCTGTCGCATTTTGTTTTGTAATGGTTTGTCTTAAGGTGTTTGTGTCGCTTGTATAATTCTATTTTGGATAGCCTATTGGCCAATGTGTGAGAAAGTAACTGTCCTTTTGGCTTTCCACTGTTGGTGATCCATTAGGTCTGTTGTTTCATGTTTGTGTTTCATTCCCTTTGGTGTCTCTGATGGGAACTGTGTGTTAATTGTGTCGATTCCTGATCATTGCCTCCGCTTCCATTTGTCATTTTCAGAAGTGTTGACTTTAACAGGTGCTAAATCGAAAAAAAAAAAATCTTAGCATCAGGATGTTTTAGATCATGTGTTACTCTGTTTGGTTAAGTGTATACAGTTGCTCAGTACCATTTAGCCATATGTCTTGTCACATTAGTATCAATGGTTTGGGCTCGGGTTTTCTTAGTGCTAGCACTGTTTTAACATAGCTCACATAAATGTCTGTAAGTGTTCACGAGTCACTGATGATGTATGATGGCCTTTATGTTTGGAGGAAATTGGTTGGTCTGGAGAAAAGCAAATGATCACTTACATTATCTGCAAGTCTTATTGTGTAAGGATCATTTACCTGCTGCTTGAACTAAACTCCTACTGTTTCCTTTTTTTTTTTTTTTTTTTTGGTATTCGTTAACTTCTTAAGACCATTTTAAAGCCTTTTAGATGTGGCAAATATGCTGTAGAAAGGGTTATCCTTTGGAAGTAAGGAATACACCACAGAAGTGAACAATATGCAAGCCTATGGAAAATATTGTTTGGCAATGTCGGGAGTGCATTACCCTTGATTAAGCTGTCGGTACATCTGAGGTATGTATTTTATGAACATTTCAAACAGTTCTCCTTAGGCCAGAGGTTAGGAGGAAAAAAGACCATGGGTCCAACTTTCACAAATGCAATTTCAATACATTTTACATGCGCTGCCCTGTGTCGAGGTACTGAATTATTTCTTCAAGAATTTATACTTTCAAAGCAACGAAAACAGAACGTAAAATGTAGAGCGTGCAAGATTGCTAGACAAGACTCCGCACCCAATTTCGTAAAATCATTCTTCGATATATAAAGATTGGGTACAACATAAATGTTATATGACAGACTGCATGCATGGTAGTTAACCCAATCACGGTTGACAACTTTGCTTGGCTCTTTAATTGCACGCCGCTGGGTCAGGTCTCAAATTAATCACAAACGTCATTATATCAAAATATCCTTCATTAATAAGGGTTTGGATTTTATAGATTTACCTAGTATCTTCCGGGACAGTTCGGTTATTTCATCCATTCCTGCTTATTTTCAAAAAACTGAAACACCCATAATTTGCTATAGACACAATAAACCTGTTAGATCTTTCATTTTTAATTTCACTTATTTCTGATCTTGATATTGACACTAACACTCCTGATACATGTGATTGTAAAAATTCAGTGTATTGCTATCCTTCTGCTGGTCATATCATTACTGGCAAATTAAAAATTATTCCTGATTCTAGGATACGCAATATACTATCTGAAGGACCGAACTATCGATTTCCTTCTAAAACTGATTTCAATAAATGTAGAGATGAAATCGCTGCTGCATTGAATGAATTTGGTAATCGAAGGTGTAAACGAGAGTATGTTGAGCGAAAAGCACTTAAGGAATGGAAACTTTGCATTCTGAAATTAGTGATAAACGCATTTCTTTTTATTCGCAAAATATGAATTAATTACCTCCTAAACCTAAGACGTATTTACGTCACCTTAAACTAGGTATTCAAGAATTTCATAGGAAGTTTGTTTTGGCTCCAGCTGATAGGGTTGCTAACAATGTGGTCGTTTTTACGGCTTCACTATGTTAACACTCTTCAGCAAGAACGTGTATTACTAAGGCCTATGGACTTTAGCCTTTAGCTGTAGAGAGGGGTTTATTTGATGACCACATTTGTCATTCAGCCATCAAGATTACTGTCTGTGTTACAGAAGGCCAAGACAAGCTTCCTACAGTATATTAGTTACCTAAACTTCATAAAAGACCATACAAAGCACGGTTTATTGCAAATTCTAACTCTTGTACCACCACTGAACTCTCCAAAGTATTAACTTCATGTTTGACTGCCATCAAAAAACGTGCTAAAATATTGCGACAAAGTCTTCGAAAGATAAGATAGAATAGAAGTAGAACCAAAGATCAGGAATCGATACAATTAACACACAGCTCCCATCAGAGACACCAAAGGGAAAAAAACACAAACATGAAGCAACAGACCCCAACGGAAACACCAACAGTGGAAAGCCAGTAGGAGATACTTTCCTACAAAATGGCCAAAAGGCTATCCATAATAAAATAATATAAGCGACACAAACGCCCAAAGACAAACCATAGCAAGAATACCATGGCAGAAGAACCGCCTTGGAACGGTCAGTGGAAACAAATTCCACTGGGGGGGGGGGGGCTTAAATCGATTTTACGTTGCCATAATCGTTGCCCTTACTTCCGTCGCGATTGAGACAATCTGTTTTTGGTCTATAAAAATTCTAACGAAGTTTTCAATTAATTGAAATCCAGGCGTTTTCGTGCTTTTAGTCTGTCTATTTATGATTTGTCCACCCTTTTCACAACACTTCCTCATAATCGTATAAATGAAAAACTTAATGATTTAATTGAATGGACATTTCAAAGGGAAGACACCCTCTATCTTGCATGTAATGTAAGAAATGCTTTTTCACTTCTGAGAACATAAAAATTATACTTTATGGTCATGTCAGAATGTGTGTGAAGCTCTCATCTTTCTACTTGAAAATATTTACATAATATTTGGTACTAAGTTATTTAGACAAGTTGTGGGTATTCCGATGATTACTAATTGCGCACCACTTGTGGCTGATCTGTTTTTGTTTTGTTATGATAGAGACTTCATGATGTCCCTTTCTGCTGAAAACCAGTCTGAAATCATTGAAGCTTTCGGCTCCACTTCTATATATTTGGTAAACGCTCCAAAGATTATTTTAGATCTAAATAAAAATAAGAAATCTGAAGCAGAATCTCATATTTTTAAGAACGAAATTTTAGAATTCAAGTCCAATTTTAAACATCACATTTCCATTTACACTGACGGTTCGAAACAAATTGAGAAAGTTGCCAGTTCTTTCATTAGTCTGAATTTCACTGACAGCATTAGATTACCTGATAATAGCTCTATTTTTACCGCTGAAGAGAAAGAAATGGATATTGCACTATATTATATACGAGATCAATCCGAAAAACAATTTGTCATTTATTCAGACTCCCTTTCTGTATTAAAGGCTCTGAAAGACCAACAGCACAGGAACACCTTGATTCAACAAATTTTAAGGAAATATCATTATCTTTCTGTTTATAAGGAGATACCATTCTGCTGGCTTCCAAGTCATGTTAATATCCGTGGAAACGAATTGGCTGATTTGGAAGCCAAATCAGCATAATCATTAACTGTAACAAATCTAAAACTTCCTTTCTCGGATTTCAAATAAAACATCAATAAATACATAAAGGACAAATGTCAATCTATTTGAGGCGGGCCTCCGTGGCCCAGTGATTAAGAGCGCTGACTCTTAATCATTAGGTCTCTCACCGCTGTGGTTCGAGCCTCGCTCGGGTCACATGGGAGACGCCAAGTTCTGCAACGGAAGGTCAGGTGGTTTTTCTCCGGGTACTCCGGTTTTCGCCCACCTCTGATTAACGATCGGCTCGATATGAGTGAAATAATCTTGAAAGGGCCGTAAAACCAAAACCAAAAAACCAATCTATTTGGGACAAAGAAACTAATAATAAATTAAAAAAAAGTCGACCTAATTTTTACAGTAAATACTCATTTTTGAACTTTAGCCGAAAAGATCCGACAAAGATTATGAGATGCCGCATTGGACACACAAGACTCACTCATTCCTACATTTTAAAAAAAACGAACAAGCACCTTTCTGTATATCTTGTAACGAAACGTTCACAGTTAAACACTTTCTCATCTCGTGTTTTGAATTTAACCATATACGTTCAAAACATTTTAACATTACTACAATGAAAGATCTTTTTAAAAATGTACCTTTTTACAAATAAATCAATTTATTTAAAGAAATCGGTCTTTTTAACAGGCCCTAAAAACTGTCAATTTTAGCCTAAAATGGCTTTTCCGCACCCTCTCATGAAAGAATTAGTGTAACTTGGTCAAACTTGGTGCAATCCATTTTATACATTACATCAAAGGTCAAAAAGCGGGGCGACATCTGTGTTTTTGCCGAAAAACAAATTTAGTTGATTTTAGATTCTTTATGCCCCAATAGGATAAAGCGTCTGTAAACAAAATATCTATCCATCCATGGAAACTTTCTCGTTGGCAATTTCACACTAAAGATGATTCAAGAATTGCAGTTGTCAGTTTGTTTGAGGTTTAACGTCCCCGTGAACACTGTAAAGGTCATTTTGGCGACGTTGTTTCTAATTTTGTGGGACTTTTACCCGACATTGAGATGAAATGACATCTCAAGCCCTGTCACCCAATGAAACCAGTAGGGTTTTTAGCATGGACGGCCCGCCTCGCACCGCGGTTCCGGGACAGGCTTAGATCCTCTAAGTGGTTTACCAGTACTAGTGTGCGGTCCGGATTCAGCTCTGCGTGGAAGCATAATTGTCAGTCTGGCAAAAGAATGTGCATTGTACTGCTGGCAAAATATATTGACTGGACGTCACACTTCATACAAGCCTTGAGCTTTGTGCGACATTGTATATGCCAAATAATTGTCAAAGCCTCTTACCAACTTGTAAATCTTTAGCAGTGATTGTTTATGCATGTATGTTTTCTTTCCAGTGCAGCATAGCCAATCAGTCTGTGAAGTGTGGTGTCTAACGACTTGGACAGATGGACACGGTAATAGTCCTGGTGATGGTCATGTGATATTGGTTATGGCTATAAAGTTTGATCATCTGTTCACTGGATGAGAAGTACCTGTATTCAAGTCAGATAGTATCCTGACAAGATCGTAGTTGTTTGGAGCTCTGGCAGAAGGTGTGTAGTGGGTAGGGATTCTACTTTCTCCTTGATTGGTTCATATTACAGCTGAAACAAACAAAAATGGTTTTCAGTTAATGTAGGATAGTGGTAATGTCCAAATTTCAAGACGGTATACAGTTAAAATAATTTTAAATATCTTCTGTTTGGTTGGTAAAAGTGGAAGCATATGTTTTATATGGAAACTATTTCATGGACTATATAATCATTCAGGTGGTCTGTTTGTATTTCATTCTCAACAGAATAGTACTCGAAACTTATATCTGCAACATATGCATTTGGCATGGTCAGTATGAAACCGATTTAATTTTATTTAAGTATCCCTGCAGAAAAGTGGCTGTAACATGTGGCTAAATTTTTACTTAGGTGACTTAGGACACTTAGACATTTACGAATATGCAAGAATACAAGTGTTTCCTGTTTAAGATACTTTGTGTTCAGGGCAGAGAACTATTTGTTAAGATATCTATTAAAAATGGACCTTTTGTGACAATCTGATGATAGTTCATTGGCTTAATCAAAAGCCTGGTAATCTGCACTATTAAACACATATTAACAATACCCGCTTTTATTAGGCTTTTGGTATAGTTTAGATGCAAACATTATATAAAGTAAATCTTACCTTATTTTATTGACTCAAAGACACTGCTGTTATCATTTGGAGGTCCCAGTGGTTGGTATTCCATCATTGACAAATCTTTTATAACTACACTGAAAATATTTTCTAGAAAGGGATTTCCTCTGGAAGCAAGGTATTCAACACGGAACTGGAAAATATGGAGTGTACATGTTTTCTGGGCCAGACTAGCTAAAGTAAACAGATTTATATATGTCGAAGTAAACGAAGTACATGGTCAATACTTCATTTTGTTGTTATTGTTTTGGAACTCAATGACAACTTGTTTGGATTTTACTTAGTGTCTCTGACTTTTGTAATCGGAATAAAACTTTGCATTTTGGATTTGTTGTACTTTTTGGGCCATGAGTGTAAAATAGAAGTGGAGGCAATGATCAGGAATCGATACAATTAACCTACAGCTCCCGTCAGAGACACCAAAGGGAAAGAAACACAAACATGAAACAACAGACCCTAATGGAAACACCAATAGCGGAAAGCCAAAAGGACAGCTACTTTCCCACAAATTGCCAATTGGCTATCAAAAATAAAATAATATAAGGGACACTCAAAGACAAAACATAACCAAAATAAACCGCGACAAAAACAACCGCCCTGGAACGGTCAGCGGAAACGAATTCCACTGGGGGTTGGGGGCATAAATAGATTTTAACTGGCAACAATCCTCGCGATTAAGACAAATAATTTGTTCAGTCCGCATGAAGGCCTACTAACTCATCACTGCAACATGTCAGTGAACACAAATATCACTTTCTTGTCCGCTCTCCATCTCCTAGACCGTTCGATTGGTTTTCGTTAGACTTTGGTGAAATGTTCCCCGCGGTTAGCTGGTGTGCGGGGGCCGAAGGATGGACTATGCCGACTTGAAGTCGAGTTCATAGTTGTGGGTCACTAGTTCGGGATTTTGGGTTGTGTGTCCGTTTCGTATGTCATTTGTCCATTGAGGGATTTGTATTAAACTTTGGACAAATGTTGGCCTAACGGACCTGACTCGGCTTCAAGGTGAAGGCCTCAATTGAGGGTCAGGAGTTTTGGGCTTGAATTTCCTATAACCTCTATATATCTTTTATCCCTTGAGCAGTTTTTATTGGGCGTTGGTAACATATTTGCCTCGTTGCACTGATGTGTAAATAATAAATAAATATAAAGATAAATAATGACAAGTAAATTGAAAAAATCAATGGCTTAGTAAATAAATAGTATTAAGTGATTAAAATAGGTAAAGATATATTATTTTAGGAAGTGGGCAGGATAGTCATGCTACAAATTATTTTTTATTCATTTCAACCCCTATTTTTTAAAAGTCTTAAACATATTCTGTTGATGCACTGCTAGTGTGTATTCATACAACTGGCTAGTTTGGTGGTTTCAATTTAAAAGTGACTAAATACCTAGTGACTTATGCAAAAAACAACAACAACATTTCTTTAAGATTTCAAAATAATGTGTTTGACACTGTCACAAAATTGAACAGGGCCGTCTGGGGAACAGCTAATTCCCCCACCACAGTTTGGCCCTTGATGTGTGAGTTGCAAGTTCTGCTCATCATCTTAATGGCGCCCTCATGTTTTGACAAAGGTTTTGATGGGAATCTTACCGGGGAGGGTGGGGTGGGGAGTGGAGCGGACAGGAAATTCACGGCTCGAGCTTGTGACCATCAATTGTGACCTTTGCCTGGAGTCTGCAAAGATGAGCTGTAGGTTCATCATATCATCAGATTTTTATTGGACCAAAGTTGAATGAGGGCCCTTCTGGGAGTAGGGAGATAGGGAGGGGAGGGGAGGCGAGGCGAAGCTTGAGGTTTTGGCTCTTGACCTTCAGTTGTGGCCATGATCATGTCTGCATGGATTAGTTGAAGGTTCTGCACATTGTTTCACTGGGGCAAATGTTTGGCTGGAGGTGAATAAAAATCTTACATGGGGTCAAATAGATATGAGGCGGCCCCTGCCCATCGGGGCTTGAAGAAATAGATGGGCTGCAAGATTCTTCCACGCAGAGCTAAAACCGACCGCAGACGAGTACTGGTAAACCGCTTAGAGAATCTAAGCCTGCCCAGGTAAAGCGTAGCGAGTGTCGGATCGTCCATGCTTATAAACCCTATTGGTTTTATTGGGCGGCAGGGCTTGAGATGTCATTTCATCTCATTGTCGGGTAAAAGCCCCACAAAATTGGAAGCAACGTCTCCAAAATGACCTTTGCAGTGTTAACGGGGACGTTTAACCTCAACTCAAAAAATAAAAAAATAAACAAATAAATAAAATATATCTTTCAGACGCGGACTTCGGTGCATGGGAGTCTTGCTGGGTGTTGAGCGGACACAGTATTCAAGGATTAAGACTTTCGGCCTTCATCTCTGGTCTTGGCCTTGGGTTCTGCATGGTTTGTTTGTGGGTTTACAAAATCAGGGATGTTTTCCCAAAGTTTAATGAAAATCCTCCCTGGGTGAAAGAGAATGACGCGGACACTAAATTCAAGAATTCAAACTTGTGTCCTTCAGCTGTGACCTTAGCCTTGAGACAGTCTTATACCGCTTGGTTCGAGCATAGCCCTGGTCACATCTGAGACGCCAAGTTCTACAACGGAAGACCAGGCGACTTTTTTCTGAGTACTGCGGTTTTCGCCCACCTCTAAGTAACGATCGGCCTGATATAAGTGCAATAATGATTAGGCCGTACAATAAACATATAAAATCAAAATCACCCCCCCCCCGTCCTTATGTAAAGAATGAACGGATATCTTGGACGGATGAGATATTCCAATGTAACTTATAGGGCATAGAAAGACTGCTACAAAGGATGATAGAAATCTCTCTCTGTTTCTGTCTCTCTCTATTACTCTCTCTCTCTCCCTCCCTCTCTCTCTCTCTCTCTCTCTCTCTCTCTCTCTCTCTCTCTCTCTCTCTCTCTCTCTCTCTCTCTCTTGGTGGTTCTATCAATATTTTAAGCCAAAATTTGAAAACAATCAGACTTTTCCAATCTTTCGGTGGTTAAATGTCAATATATTTTAATGGTTCTAAATTACACACATTGAAAAATTGGATGCAAATTTGTGTCAGTTTTCTCAGGAACTGCGAGGCCTACAAAGTTGAAGTTTGGTACAGATATGGACAGTGGTTAATATGTTGTGTGTACCAGAATCAGGCTGCTGCTGCTTTACGGTCCCTTTCCTTGTCGATTTTCCTTTTTGTCAAAATTTTTGCACATTGAATATTTGTACACTCCATATTTTCCAGTTCTGTGATGTATTGCTTGCTTCCAAAGGATAACTCTTACTAGACCATTTTAGTTTACGAATTGATCATGACGAATACCAAAATTAGCATTCTTGTACTTATGTTCCATTTGTTGCCAAAGCAACCAAATTTTTCAAAATCTCCTCTATGAGGGCTGCTTGATTTTTTTTTGTATTTCACAAGAATGTTTGATCAACAGAAGTTCTTCAAATACTGTTAAAATATTTCTGTTGGTCGGGCCTGAAGAAATATATTGTGCTGCGCAGTGTTAAACTTTGTACTCTATCAAAAAGGTGCCCGATTGGCATGGGTTTTTCAAATACTATTGATACTGTTTTTGAATTCGCAATAAAGTGTATATTTTAAAAACAGTTCTTCTTTTCATAATGAATCATAAAATAATTCGAAATACATATTCCAGTATATCTTATGCCGTTTATCTTGTTTATTATCATCTTATATAAACTCTCCCTCTTGTGAACATGTTGCTTGTAAAGGCGTAGCAGAAACGCCGTTCGCGTTTCTTTCCTCTTTGTCCTGTGTATGCAGATCATCGACCTACAATGTTTTCAGGAATTATAGAAATTCTTTTCCCAGGTACCAACTATAACACTATTATTACTTTAATGGAAGAACATTTCTGCAACGGAAGGTCAGGTGGTTTTTCTCCGGGTACTCCGGTTTTCGCCCACCTCTGATTAACGATCGGCTCGATATGAGTGAAATAATCTTGAAAGGGCCGTAAAACCAACCCCCCCCCCCCCCAAAAAAAAAAAAAATGGAAGAACATATGTGCAATATTCTCCTACAAGGATTAAACGACTTAGGTGTGGAAGAATACAAAGCAGTCTTTGACCACGTCTTTGAATTCATTGAAGAATCTACCCGGTTCGATCACATCGAAAGAGATGCTACAATTAAACCTTTCAACCGATGTAAATATGTACAGATTTTCTGTTATATGTTATTTCTTGTCATTGTGTGTGAGTTTGTTTTGTCCTTTGTAACTGTGTGAGGCGACCTACTAGTGGCCCCTGGGCTGTTAGGAACCCTTGTTAAATAAACAAATCATTAAATTAAATACATGTTCCTGTTTATAGGCTGGCGATACTTGCTACATTCTCCAAGAATTTGTGTTGGTAGCTTGCACCAACGTTATTATGGAGTCAAGATCAGTCTTGAAACTGGCTGTTGTTTCAAGAGTCCAAGAGCTCGGGTTTGGCGGACAGGAATACACAGTAAGTTGTTTTAAACATCATTTCTAATGTATATTGCTCTTACATGAGCCTTTATGTATTATTGAATTTATTAAATGAGTTGATGAAATGGAATAAATTGCTCATCACGTTTTATTGAATTATTTAAACAAATTGGGGAAAAAAGAATATAATGCGAGGCTTCGTCGAGCATTTATACATTTTCCTTAGATTTGCGAAAAATAATAAAACGCGAGGCTTGCCAAGCATTTTATACATTTTCCCTTTCCGTTTTCCTCAACGAGTTTAATAAATTCAATAAAACATGAGCATCTGCATGAGGTTTAAAACGCATTTAATTCACAACTGATTTACAAAAATGTCATTATTCCGCCATTAGTAAACGCGACGTCATTTAGGACGTCGTACATGTAACGTTACAGAGCGTATCTAACTAAGTTGCATATTTAATCCAAAAGTGGATTATCGAATTTATTACATGGTGTTATTTCATTCTCCGACGTGACGTAGAAGCCTCCGTGGTCTAGTGGTTACGCTACCCGTCTTGTAAATCAGGGGTCACATGATCGATCCGGGGCTTCTTCAGACTTTCCGATGAGTCTGAAAACCGAGGACCCGTCTCCGTATGACCTTAGCTGTTGGTGGCACGTAAAACTCAAACACTCACTCAGACGTGACGTCATATGATAGATTTTACATCAACAGATAAGATGAGTGTTGGGTGATAACTGACAGATACTTGTATTTCTACATGTAAACCCTTTACGAAAACATGTCTATATTAATACATGGTAAAGTTTACTGCCAAAAAAAAAAAGAAAATTTTCAGATGAAAAATTGGGATATTTTTCCTATTTCTGCTCAAAATATAGATTGTGGGTACTCGTTAGAACCGCCCCATCGAGGCCGTTCTAACCAGTACCCATGATCTATATTTTAGAGCGGAAATAAGAAAAAATAGATATACCCCCGTAAACCCCAGTTTTCTTTATATAAAGTTGGGTATAAGGGGATGTTTGTTTCTCGGAATTATTAGCGTGATGCAATGTTATGGGTATTCATTTGGTAGCTGAAAGTTGACAAAATTATCCAATAGTTATCACCAAGCCATATGACGTCACATCATCGTTTCTGATAGCACCGACGGGGAGTGAAATTTTAACAAAATGTTACAGGTCATACAACCCTGATGGCCCCCAGCCCAAATATGGGACAAATGTGTAAAGAATCTAATTCTCTGGAAGTACTGGGCCAATTGTCTCAAACCTTTTATGTATCATTAGTAGGCTGTGTACAACTAGATTTGCTGAATGGCTTTGACCAATTTTACAGCAAGGTCAAATTTGGTTGCTTAGGCTTTTGAATGGGAAAATGGTAAACAACGCTTTTTTAGAAAATTATTGTTCTCTATGGCAGGAATGTAGGTGCAATATGAATATCTATGAATGTCAAAGGTCAAAGTCTTTCGATTGCCTTTATCCCAGGTGACTTGGATAGCCGCTGCATTGATATGTCAAATGACATTTCTCTAAAACTGCTTAAATCGATTTTATGTGGCCACAATCCTCGCCCTTACTTCCGTCGCGATTTAGACAAATAATTTGTTCAGTCCGCATGAAGGCCTCCTAACTCATCAGTGCAACATCTCCGTGAACACAAAAATCAAAGAACCACAGAGGTGAGACAACGGTGCGGAATCGACAGCAAGAAACCACTGAAATGCTGGAGCAAAAGAAAACCAACAATTAGACTCCGATGAGCCCGACCAGAGACAGAGCATCAGGCACCAACCAACATTATCTCTCTAATTCTCAATAAGCCTTTACGTTGGAGCCGTCATAGAATCTGAGGCCTGACCCACCGGCGTGCAATTAAAGAGGGAAGCAAATTTGCCAACCGTGATTGGGTTAACTACCATGCATGCAGTCTGTCGTATAATATCCATGTTGTACCCAATCTTTTTGTATCGAAGAATGATTTTACGAAATTGGGTGCTGAAGTCATTGCGGTTATATATTTTTCTGAATTTATATACTAAGTCACCATAAAATTCGGGTTCCGATAGACCTTGTTGCAGAAGAGATTTACGTCCAATATTGAATTTTGAAATTAAATCAGAATGGCGTCTATAAAATTTTGAAAAGGCTTTGCGTAGTTTATGGTACCGATAACCCTGATTAAGGAGTTTAGCCGTTAATAATTTATTACGAGTGTTGAAGTCAGTTACATGACTACACACTCTAGCAAATCGAATTAATTGCGAAATATAAACGCCATAGGATGGCGCACGAGGAAAAAGGAAAATTTACAATCTCAAAATCAAAGTCATCGCGTTTATCATAAATTTTGCACGAAACAAATCCATCTACAATAGATAGATGTAAATCCAAAAACGGGGCCTCGGTATCAGAAGAATTTGCTTTATTTAACTGAAGTTCTAGGGGGTAAATCTGACTGATCAAACCATCAAAATAGGTATTATCAATATTTAATAAATCATCTAAATATCTAGAAGTAGAGCTAAAAGCTTCAATAATTTCAGATTGGTTATCAATGGAAAGCGACAAAATGAAGGCTCTTTCATAACAATACAAGAACAGATCAGCCACAAGAGGTGCGCAATTAGTACCCATCGCCTCTGCAAATATTTTGACAAAACTTTCATAGAAATGTTCCATAGACAATCTACTATCTGCCGTATGATTTTAGGCCTTCTGCTCATTTTTATTGGTTGCCATGGAAATCAAAATGCAAAAAAAAAAATAGACAAAAAATACTTAAAAAATAATCTCCACAGAAACCATATGCTCTAGGAGGCTGAGACTTTATGAAAATATTCACCATATTTGCCCTTACAGGTTTTGTGTTTTTTATGAAATTTGGCTTTTAGTTTTGTTGCTATGGCAACTTAAAGGTTTCCATTGACTTATTATGGGGAAAACTGAAAAATGGCATTTACTGCCAAGTCATTGCAGATATTTGACAAAACTTACATAAACATGTTCCTTGAGTAAACTTCTCTCAGCCATATGCTTTTATGTCAACCTGGGTCCCCTAGGTTGTGCCGGGGCCATGCCCCGCTCCCTCTACTTCATACAATGCCTTATATATCAGAAACCTTACAGATCCCAACCCCTAAACAATATATATTAGTGTTCCTTATGATAAGATGCATTAAGTGACACCAACCTGGGGGTCCCCCGGGATGTGCCGGGGACATGCCCCACCCCCTCCACTTCATAAAATGTCATTTATCTCAGAAACCATTCAGATCCCCACCCCTAAACTATATATATTCTTGTTCCTTATGCTAAGATGCATTAAGTGACACCAACCTGGGGGTGTGCCGGTATGTGCCGGGGACATGCCCCACCCCTTCCACTTCATAAAATGCCATTTATCTCAGAACCATTGAGATCCCCACCCCTAAACCATATATATTCTTGTTCCTTATGATAAGATGGACTCAGTGACACCAACCTGGGGGTCCCCGGGATGTGCCGGGCCCTGCCCCACCCCCTCCACTTCATAAAAGGCCCAATATCCCAGTAACCTTACAGATCCCCACCCCTAAACCATATATATTATCGTTCCTTATGATAAGTCGCATTCAGTGACACCAACATGGGGGTCCCCCGGGATGTGCGGGGGTCATGCCCAACCCTCTCCACTTCATAAAAGGCTAAATATTCCAGAAACCTTACAGATCCCCACCCCAAAACCATATATAATCGTGTTCCTTATGATAAGACACATTCAGTGACACCAACCGAGGGGTCACCCAGTGTGCGCCTGGGCCATACTGCACCCCTCGACTTCACAAAAGACCATATATCCGAGAAACTGTTCAGAGTCCACCCCTAAACCATATATATTCTTGTTCCTTATGATAAGACGCATTCAGTGACACCAATCTGGGGGTCCTCTAGGATGTGGCGGGGCTTATGCCCGACCCCCTCCACTTCGTAAAAGGCCAAATATCTCTGAAACCGTTCAGATCCCCACCCCTAAACCATTTAAATTCTTGTTCCTTATGATAAAACGCATTCAGTGATACCAACTTAGGGCCTCCCTGGCCGCACGGGGGTTATGCCCGACCCCTCCACTTCATAAAAGGCCCAATATCTCAGAAATTGTTCAGATCCCCCACCCCTAAACCATATAAATTACTGTTCCTTATGATAAGATACAATCAGTGATAACAACCTAAGGATCTCACAGGCCACACCAGGGCTATACCCCAACCCTCCACTTCATAAAAGGTGATATCTCGGAAACCCTTCAGATCCCCACCCAAAAACCATGTATATTATTGTTTCTTATGATAAGACGCATTCAGTGACAACAATTTGGGGGTGCCCTAGGATGTGCCGTGGATATGCCCCACCCCCTCCACTTCGTAAAAGGCCCAGTATCACAGAAACCGTTCAGATCCCAACCCCTAAAGCATATAAATCATTGTTCCTTATGATAAGACGCATTCAGTGACACCAACTTAAGGGTCTCCCGGGCCGCACGGGGGCCATGCCCCACAACTCCACTTCATAAAAGGTGATATGTCTCGGAAACCATTCAGATCCCCACCCCAAAACCATATATATTCTTGTTTCTTATGATAAGACACATTCATTGGAACCAACCTGGGGGTGCCCTCGGATGTGCCCGGGCCATGCCCAACCCCCTCCACATCGTAAACGGCTCAATATCTCAGAAACCATTCAGAACCCCCACCCCTAAACCATATATATTTTTGTTCCTTATGATGACACATTCAGTGATACCAACCTAGGGGTCTCTTGGGGTGTGCTGGGGCTATGCCCCACCCATTCACTTCATAAAATGCCATATATCTTAGAAACTGTTCGGATCCCCACCCCTAAGATATGTATATTTGTGTTCCCTATAATAAGACTCATTCACTCACATCAACGTGGGGTCTCTATGTGCTAGGGTAACATGCTGATGCCATGGCCCACCCATCCACTTCATAAAAGGCCATATATCTCTGACACCAATAAGATCCCCACCTCAAAAGCATATGTATTAGTGTTACTTATGATTAGACACATTTAGTCACACCAACTTGGTGGTCCACAGGGGCCATTCCTCTCCTAATCATTTTATAAGAGGGCCGCATATCTTGCAAACGGTTCATACCTCCAGCCCTAAACAATATATTTTCTTGGTCCTTATTATAAGACACATTCAGCAACAACAATCTTGGCTTTCCTGGGGTCTGCCAGGGCCATGCTCCAACCCCTCCGCAGCTTAAAAGGCCTTATATCTCAGGAACCGTACGCATCCCAACACCTAAACCATATATGTTCTTGTGCCTTATGATTGGTTGGATTCAGTGATACCAGCCTGGGCTCTGTTGGGTCCATGTCTCATCCCTCGTCCTCATAAAAGGCCTAATATTTCAGATACAGAGTCCACATAGGTGCTCATTTGGAAATGGGGGTTCGTTTGGGAGACTCTGTAGTCAATAAATTAAAACCTGAAATCATACATGGCTGCCAGTGGCCAGTGCCCGCCTGAGCTCCGGTGAGCATTGTGGCCCATGGGCCTCCTTTTTCGAAAACCATTGTGATCAGAGTAGTTACTGTATGAATAAAACTGAGTGCTATTAAATGTCAAGACCATTCAGCCACAGATAGCTATTGACTTTTCGACCTTTTTATATTCAGTTGTCTAGGCAACGGACGAACGAAAGCTTGTTCTAATGGTCGAGGTCACCTACCAAAATGGCTGCCATGGGCATATATAATAAAAAAACTGTTTCTCTTGGAACTTCCCCTGTAGTTTCATGTGACCGAGTAGAAGCCCCTGTGGCGCAGTGGTTATGCTACTCTCCTTGTAAACCAGGGATCGCAGGATCGATCCCGGGCTTCTCCAGACTTTCGGATGAGTCTTTAAACCGAGGTCCCGTCTCCGTATGACCTTAGCTGTTGGTAGGACGTAAAACTAAAACTCACTCACTCACTCATGTGACCGAGTAGTACAATATTTTACAAATAATGACCCCAGCTTGACCTTGACCTATTTATTAGTATCAAAGACCATGGAGACTAAGGTGAGGATTACTTGTTCCAAATAATACTTAATGTTCAGTGGAGCCATCAGGACCACATGGTCCTCTTTTTGTTGTTGTTGTTTTTTTTGTCTTTTTCGCCTTGTAATACATCCGTTGTTTGACTTCAATATTTTTTTCAGAACGCAAGCTGAGATGTGGAAGTCCTGGCCCAGGCGTTTGAGAAGTGTCATATCATCTGTTGGTTTGTTGCCGCGTGTGCATTGTCCATCGTCTATGGTATTATTTGTGCCCTACTATGTTCTGATTGTGACCTCAATGGCAGTATTTTGGCTTATTTTTTTCCCATATCGGGCTCAGATTTTTTTATTTTGTGCTGATCCTCCAATGTCTGGATCAGATTTATGGATCCCATTTCTGGATCAAGGCGGTTCTTCTGTCGCATTTTATTTTTGTTATGGTTTGTCTTTTAGTGTTTGTGCCGCTTGTATTATTTTGTTTTAGCTTGCAAATTGGCCATTTTGTTGGAAAGTAACTGTCCTTTTGGCTTTCCATTATTGATGTTTCCATTAGGGTCCTGTTGTTTCATGTCTGTGTTTCTTTCCCGTTGGTGTCTCTGATGGGAGATGTGTGTTGGTTGTATCGATTCCTGATCATTGCCTTCACTTCTATTTTGTTATGCTGTGTCTTTGAGTGTGTGTATCGCTTATATTGTTTTGTGAAAAATAGCCAATTGGCCATTTTGTGGGAAAGTGACTGTCCTTTTGGCTTTCCGCTATTGATGTTTACATTAGGGTCTAGTTATTCCATGTTTGTGTTTCTTTCCCTTTGATGCCTCTGTTGGGAGTTGTGGGTTAATTGTTCGATTCCTGATCATTGTCTTCACTTCTTTTTTGTACTCATAAGCTATTTCGCACTTTTCAGGCTCAGACTTGTCAACTTGAGTTTAAGTTCCCATTCTGGCACAGACTTAGAATCTTGAGCTTGTGTTCCAATTTCTGGATCAGATTTGAAGCCTTAAGCTCATTCTCCCATTTAAGGCTCAGACTTGTAACTTGGGCTAATTATCCCATTTCAGGCTCAGACGTATACTCTTGAGCTTATTCTCTCATTTCGGTGCCAGACTTGTAAACTTGAGCTAAAACTCCCATTTCTTGCCCAGACTTGTAGCCTTTAGTTAATTTTCCCATTTCAGTCCTAGGTTTATAAGATTGAGCTTATGCTCCCATTTCAGACTAAGACTTATAAACTTGACCATATTCTCCCATTTCAGGTTCAGACTTTTTATCTTCTGCTAATCCTCCATTTTCATTCCCAGACTTGAGATCTTCAGCTTGTCCTACTGTTTCAGGCACGGGCTTGTAATGTTGAGCTAATATCCTCATGTATGGCTCAGATTTGTAATTTTCAAGCTAATTATCCCATTCAGGCTCATAGTTTGTAATCTTGAGCTAAGTCTGCCATTTCAGGCTCTGAAATGTAATCATAAGCTTATTCTCGCATTTCAGGCTCAGACTGGTCTGCTTGAGTTAATCTTCACATTCTGGCACAGACTTGGAACCTTGAGCTTATCTTCCAATTTCTGACTGGATCGGATTTGTTACCTTTAGCTAAGTATTCCATTCTAGGCTCAGATTTGTAATCTTGAGGTAATCCTTCCATCTTGAGCCAGGCCTTCAGTTTCTGACCCAGACGTGTAATCTTGAGTTAATTGTCCCATTTTAGGCTCAGACTTTTAAACTTGAGCTAGTCCTCCCATTTTAGGCTCAGACTTGTAATCTCAAGGTAGTTTTTCCATTTCTTGATTAGATTTGTAATCTTGAGCTAGTTCCCCCGTTTGTATTGTTCGGCTAACCTTGAGCTTATTCTGCTGTTTCTGGTTCGGACTTGTAAACTTAAGCTCATTCTCCCATTTCAGGCTCAGACTTATAAACTTGAGCTTATACTCCCATTTCAGGCTCAAACTTGTGATATTGAGCTAATTCTCTCATTTCTGGCTCAGGCGTGTAATCTTGAGCTTATACTCCCATTTCAGGCTCAAACTTATGATATTGAGCAAATTCTCTCTTTTTCTGGACCAGGCGTTTAATCGTGAGAATATTCTTTCATTTTGGACTCGGACTTGTAAACTTCAGCTAATTCTCCCATTTCGTGCCCAGATCGTAACCTCCATGAGCTGATATTCCAATGTTTGGCTCAGATTTGTGAACTTGAGCTAATTACCTAATTTCAGGCTCATATTTAGAAATTTTAACTTATATTCCAATTTCTGAATCAGATTTGTAATCTTGAGCTTATATTCCGATTTCTGGATCAGATTTATAATCTTGGGCTAATTGTCCCGTTTGAGGCTCAGAGCTGTAGTTTTGAGCCAATTCTCAAATTTCAGGCTGAGACTTATAATCTTTGAGCTGATTCTCCCATTTCAGGCTCTGATTTGTAAACTTTAGCTAATTGTCCCTCATGTTAACTTGAGTTTACTTGGCACACTGTGCGTTGCAGTGTTACAAGAGAGTGCAACTGCAGCAGTCCCTCAGAATGGTTTGACACTGATTGGACAGAACAGTTGTTGGGAGCCGCTGTTCTATGGTGGAGGTAAGAATTGTGCATCTAATATTTGGTTTAATTTGATAGCAGAGGGGGTACTAAATTTACTCTAAATTTTCAGATATGTTCTGTAAAAGGGTATGGCCCCCGCCCATAGGGGCTTGAAGAAATCTATGGGCTGCATGATGTTTCCACGCAGAGCTGAATCCGGCCCGCACACAAGTACTGGTAAACCGCTTAGAGGATCTAAGCCTGTCCAGGAACCGCGGTGCGAGGAGACCGTCCATGCTAATAAACCCGTTTGGTTTCATTGGGTGACAGGGCTTGAGATGTCATTTGATCTCAACGTCTCCAAAATAACCTTTATAGTGTTGACGAGAACGCTAAACCTCAAACAAACAAAATCTGTAAAAGGGTCATCCTTTGGAAGCAAAGTTTACACCACGGCCGCCACACATTCCCGTAACACCAGCTGTAGTGACGTTATAGTGACGTAAGATATGTTCTATAAAAGGGTTATCCTTTGGAAGCGAAGAATACACCAAAGAACTGAAAAATATGGAGTGCACAAGTACTTGGTTTTAAAAAAATATTTATTGAGTTTCAGTGCACAAATACATATTTGTTTGTTTGTTTGTTTGATTTGAGGTTTAACGTTCCCGTCAACACTGTAAAGGTCATTTCAGAGACGGTGCTTCCAATTTTGTGGGACTTTTACCCGACATTGAGATGAAATGACATCTCAAGCCCTGTCGCCCAATGAAACTAATAGGGTTTATTAGCATGGACGGTTCGCCTCGCACCGCGGTTCCTGGACAGGCTTAGATCCTCTACGCGGTTTACCAGGACTAGTGTGCGGGTCGGATTCAGCTCTGCGTGGAAGCATCGTGCAGTCCATATATCTCTTCAAGCCCCTTTGGGCGGGGGCATTGCACAAATACACATATCATACACGCAAGGATATATAGGAGTTCACAGTAGGCGATAAGCTTATATGGAGGTCGTCTCCTACAAGTACTTCCGGGCCAGACTAGCTAGTTTCGGCCAATTATTCGTCATCAGTGACGCTCGAATATTTTCATAATTCCAGAATGAAACGATAGTCCCAAAAGGACAAGCAAATATAAACTACACTAAAGTGAAAGGCAGGGACACTTTTAACACTTAATCTCCTTTCCCTAACATGTGATCGAGTATAATTTACAAACTAATATACCCAGTAGGCATATGGTGCAATTGTTACGTCACAACATCGTCGGTACAACGTCAAGACGTTTATGCAACGATTAATCTACGTCGGTGCAACGTCATGCGGCGCAACGTCATGAAGAAGCTACGATGTTTATTTGACGTTGCCCTAGCGACGTTAGCTGGCTGGGATTGTCTCTAAAATGGCGGAATGGATGGAAAAACAGTGAAGACCCTTATGATATACCATATTCTGTATCTTACCTGTGTTTACATCGTTCACTCATGTCTGTCAGTCGAATATATGCAGTAAATTTGGTATGTTGGGAAAGAGAAGAGCTGAGACGTGATTCAGACAAATGTCATGAAAGGAATATAAGAATCTTACATGGGTGTGAGGGGTGGTTGGACAGATCCAACCTAAAAGTCACTGTCCATCATCACGAGGCTTGCCTAATGGTTAGGCGCATTCAATATTACCAACCAGGTGTCCGCCTTGGCTATGCGCTACCCTTCCATTTCATAGAGGGCTAACGTTACGAAAACACACCTATTCAAAAATTGTAAAGTTTATTGCTGAAAATTTAAGTTGCGATATTTCTTATTTCTGCACAAACTATGGATTGTGGGTACCCGTCAGAACCAACTCGTCGAGACGGTTCTATCGATGAGGCGGTTCTAACAAGTACCCACGATCCATAATTTGGAGCCGAAATGAGAAAAAAATAAGGTTTGTCCCTGTATACCCCATTTTTCATCCCCTGCCCATGGCGGCTTGAAGAAATAGATGGGCTGCATGATGCTGCCACGCAGAGCTGAAACCGACCGTACATGAATACTGGTAAACCACTTAGACGATCTAAGCCTGCCCAGGCAAAGCGGTGCGAGTCGGACCGTCCATGCTTATAAACCCTATTGGTTTCATAGGGGGACAGGGCTTGAGATGTCATATCATCTCAATGTTAGGTAATAGTCCCACAACATTGGAAGATAGGTCTCCAAAATGACCTATACAGTGTTGACGGGGATGTTAATTCTCAAATCAAACAAACAAAAGCCCCAGTTTTACTATATAAATATACACTCCATGTTTTCCAGTTCTGTGGTGTATTACTTGCTTCCAAAGGCTTGACTTGATAGATTTTGTAAGGTAACCGGGCGCTAAAAGCACATAGGGGCTACCCCAAAGGCTACCCTTTCGAAAACATATTCAAAGGAGTGAAAATTATATAGGCTGGCGTTCTTGATATATTTCAGATACAGAGTCCGTCGTTTGCAAGTTGCTTTAAAAGACTACTTCTCCTAAAGCCTTGTGTCAATTTCATTTAAACTTCACAAGGTTGTTGCCAAGGTAGCTGTCTATAAAAATAGCTAAACTCATTCCAATCCGATGAACAAGATGCCCTTCAGAGCTACAAAATAGTAAACTATCTAAACGACCACTCTCCGTATATACCTGGGTCCATTGAAACTTCGAATGAATGTTGCTTAGGTGACTATTTACTCCGATAGCTAAAATCATTAATGGTTCTAAGGCGTACAGACAATCATTTTATCGGCATTAAAATTTACAGTGTATTTATATAGGCATGTTTTGTAAATAGATTTACATTTAATGTTTCATGACATTTACCCGTCAAGCACTAATCATACCTTGCAGATTACATTTTTCGAGTTCTTTTTGTTGCTCTTGTATTTAAGGGAAACTAAATAAGTTATGAAGTTAGATACTTTGGAAGCAAGGAATACACTAGATAAACGAAAATAGCAGACTCGGTTTTATTGAGTCTGTTCATGACCAGTACTGAAATGTGCAACACCGGCCACACCCTCTAGCACCGGCTTAAGCAGAACTCTATTTTCAAATTAAGACGTAACTATGCCTAATTTAGTGACACAGAGGCCCCTCTGATATTCAATCTTCATCAGTGTGTCTCAACCCCAAAGTTCTGAAACCGAAACGGATGATGGACAAGATCCGGCAAACACAGCACACCCCCCTCCAAGCACAAAATGAGACCAAATGAACTCCTTGATTAACCCTTTTATAGAACATATTTATTGAGTCTGTCCATGACCAGTACTGAAATGTGCAACACCGGCCACGCCCTCTACCATCGGCTTAAGCAGAACTCTATTTTCAAAATGATACCAAATGAACTCAATGATCCCAAAGGACCAGAAAATATAATCTGCACTATACTGATGTACGGGAAGACGTTTTACGGCCGCCACACGGCACAACACCAGCTACAGTGAAAATAAATAAGTTCTGAAGTTGGATCCGTTGGAAGCAAGGAATACACTAGATAAACAAAAATAGCAGACTCGGTTTTATTGAGTCTGTTCATGACCAGTACTGAAATGTGCAACACCGGCCACGCCCTGTCAAGTAGAAAATTCTTGGGTATTGTCAAGTTTTATTTTCTCAAAAGAAAAAAAAGCAAAAGAGGTAGTCATTTTAATCCAGAATTAAAATCTTTTGCAACATTAAGAACCGATTTAATTGAAATAGACATGAGACATCATTTACAAATTATTTCATTGAAATATTCCTGAACAGATTCACTCAAAGGCCAAGCATTTCGCAGAGATACTGCAATTTATTTTGCTGTCAAACGCGAAAATGACTAACACATTGCAGACCTCCAGAAACTTGAAACTTCGGAAATGAACTGGGAAATGCATTACGAGAACACGCCTATATAATTTTGACCCCCTCATACCCCACTGTTATATAGTAAAACTGGGTTTAAGGGGGTATACATTATTTTTCTCGTCGAGGCGGTTCTATCGGGTCCCCGCAATCTATGTTTTGAGCAGAAATAAGAAAAATATGACAATTTTTCATCTTAAAATTTCTAGATGCCAGGTCCTACATATTGCCTGTACCAGACAACCCATCAAACACTCCTACATTCTTCACGTCAAAGTCTTTCACGAGGGGGACCCTGCCAAGCCATAATTTATAATGGAATGTTTACATCCAAAGCGTGACCACAAAGACAAATAGGACCCTGGGCTTCTTACATAGAGAATACAAGGTGAGTGTCTTTTGATATAAACTATATCAGGCAAGGCTTTGAGAACGCCTGTAGAATCGCTAGGCTTGCCGAGCGATTCTACATGCGTTTTAGAAGCCGAGCCTGATAAACTTGATATCAAATGTCACGAATCTGTTATTCTGTTTATCAGTTAATACCTTTGTACACTCTTTACTTTACATTTTTGCCAATTTTCCCAGCAGTCCAATTCTTAGAAGTGCACCGTCACTTTGCCCCGATAAAGCTCTCTTATCCTGAGATTGCATTAGTGTATCAGGTCAATGTGCTACAATGCTGTCGATATAGGGGTGACTGATAATTAGATTTAACGTAACAGACATCAAGGCACACGAGACACAGCATAAAATACTTTGATCAGACCCCAAGTCGAGTATGCCTCCCCCGTGTTGAGCCCATTGACCCAGTCCAACAGTACCAAAATTGAAAGGCTCCAAAGAAGAAAAGCTAGATGGGTCAAAAATGACTTCGTGTCATCCAGTTGTGCGGCCCAGATGCTAAATGCTTTAAGTTTGAGATCTTTAGAACAGACGAGCTGACGCACGCCTGGTATTCTTCAACAAGAAAGTTTATGGGCTTATGGCTTTGTTGAGATACCACTACCTCCCTATACCCGACACCCAATCAGAACCACTAAAACATACATTCTAATAGTAGGGACTTTGTACAAATTCCTACTTCTGCCAGTTACAACAAATACAGTTTCTTTCCCTTGGCTGTTGTTCGACGGAATAATAAACTTCCTCAGGTTGTTGTATGCTCTAATCACGATTCCTTCAGATCAGCCGCATGTACCCCCAACATCCAATGACATGCAATATGAAATGTTATGTTTCCACCCCCTCATCGGGGCGACATATTGTTTTCCCCGGGCGTCTGTCTGTACGTATGTCACAAAATCGTGTCCACTCTATAACTCGAAAAACGTCCAAGCTATCCTTACGAAACTGCATAAAAATATTAATTAACATTAGACTATGTGCAGAGTGCAAGAACTATAACTCTTGCATGCATATTTCCTTGGCAAATCTTGTCCGTTCAATAACTGACCGGAACTGTTACCCATCATTAGACGATATGTCGCGCACATAGCTAAGATCGGTAACCCAAAGTCAACGTCATACTTTGCGGTCAAATATCAAAAAGGGTCCTTTTGTTTAGACTGGTCAATAACACATTATTCTTGAATTGATTTCGAAATTACTTTGCAGATATGTTAACCATCATGAGACGACGTGTTGCGCGCAAGACCAAGGTCGGTACCCCCAAGGTCGAATTCATACTAAGAGGTCAAAGATCAAAAAAGGTCTTTTGTTCGTGTTCGGTCAATAACTTTTTAGCTCACTTGAGCACGAAGTGCTCAATATGACTTTTTGTGATCGGTCTTTGTCCGTCGTCCGTCCATGCGTCCGTCCGTCGTCAAGTTTTGCTTTAAACGATTTCTTCTCCAAAACTGCAGGGCAGATTTTGAATTAATTTCACAGGAATGTTCCTTGGGTGACCCTCTACCAAAATTGCTCAAATCGTTCCGCTCGGTTGAACAAGATGGCCGCAAGAGCTAAAAATAGAAGAAAAACCTTTAAACGACTTCCCCTCCTCAACCAGTTCATGGATTTTGAAAACAAGTCACAGGAAGGTTCCTTGAGTGACTCTCTACCACAATTGCTCAAACCGTTCCGCATGGATGAACAAGATGGCGACCAGTTCTAAAATAGAACAAAAACATTTAAACGACCTCTTCTCCTTAACCAGTGAATGGATTTCAAAATAATTTTACAGGACTGTTGCTTGCGTGACCCTTTACCAAAATTGCTCAAATCGTTACGCTCGGATGAACAAGCTGGCCACCAGAGCTAAAAATAGAAAAAAAAACTTTAATCGACTTCTCCTCCTTAAGCAGTGCATCGATGTTGGAATAACTTCACACACAGGAAGGTTCGTTAGGTGACTCTCTATTAAAATTGCTCAAACCGTTTTGCTCGGATGAACAAAATGACCGCCAGAGCTAAAAATAGAAAAACCTTTAAAATACTTCTTCTCCTTAACGAGTGGATGGATTTCGAAATAATTTCACGGGAATGATCCTTGGGTGACCCTCTACCAAAATTGCTCAAATCGTTCTGCTCGGGTGAACAAGATGGCCGCCAGAGCTATAAATAGGAAAACGTTTAACGACTTCTTTTCCTTAACCAGTGAATGGATTACAAAATAATTTCACAGGACTGTTCCTTGAGTCCCTCTACTATAATTGCTCAAACTGTAAATTATGCTCGGATGAACAAGATGGCATCCAGAGCTAAAAATAGAAAAGCCTTTACTGGTAAATGGCTTCTCCTTAACCAGTGAAGGGGTTTCAAATAATTTTACAGGAATGTTCCTTGGGTGACCCTCAACCAAAAAATGCGCAAAATTTCCTGCTTATATAAACAAGGTGGCCACCAGAGCTAAAAAATAGAACAAAAGTCTTTATATGTCTTCACTACCTTAACTATTGCATGGATTTTAAAATAACTGCACAAGAATTATCCTTGTTGGACGCTCTACCAAAATTGCTCAAATGGCTCTGCTCGGATAAACAAGATGGCCACCAGGCATGAAATAGAAAAACAAATTTAAACGACTTCTAGCCCTTAACCAGTGGATGGATTTCGATATAATTTCACAAGGATGTTTCATGGGTGACCCTCTATTAAAATTGTTCAAACAATTCTGTTGGGGTGAAAAAGGTGGACGCTAGAGCTAATAATAGAGAAACTTTTAATAACTACTCCTGCTTAACCAGTGAATGGATAGGTTGTTGGTGCTAGTAAGAACTGTTACATTGAGGCCGTTCTAATGAGTACCCACAACCTATGTCTTGGAGTAGAAATAAAAAAAAATGTATACCCCCTTAAAGACCACTTTTCTCTATATGGAGTGGGGTTTAGGGGTTCTTCATTTCACGGACTTGTTCATGTGATGTCACAGGAATATTCCTTGGGTGACCCGCTTCCAAAATTACTCAACCCATTGTGCTTGGATTATAAAATCTCCTTCGGTCAACCAAAAATGTTCAAACCATCTACTCTACCATATGTTTCGTACAATTTCATTTGTACAATATGGATCAGGTGAGTGATCCAGGGCCACCATGACCCTCTTGTTCTTATTTCTGGATGGACTTTTTAAATTAACCTTGCAGAAATGTTCACCTTCATTAGTCAATGTGTCGTGCGCAAGACTAAGGCCCTTACCTCCAATGTCAAGGTCAAACAGAGGAGCAATGTTAAAAACGGGCCTTTTCATGTATGGTCAATAACTGTCTTATTCTTGGTTGGATTATGACATACTTGACAGAAATAATAACCATCATGAGACGATGTGTCGAGTACAAGATCATGTTCGTTACCTCAAAGGACAAGTTCATACTAAAAGGTTGGTCAAAAAATGTCTTTTTCGTGTCCGGTCAATTCGTTTCTTATTCACTGATGGATTTTTTAAAGTTTCTGCCAAGAAATATTAACCATCATGAGACAATTGTCGCACGCAATACCCAGTTAAGTACATCTAATGTCTAGGTCATACTTAGAGGTCAAACATTAAAAATGGGATTTTTGTGTCTGGTCAATAACTGTTTAGCTCATCTGAGTCGAATGGTCCATAGGAGCTTATGATATAGATTTCTATCCGTCCGTCTGTCGTCCGTCCATCCGAAAGCACATTTGAACAGTAATATCTCTGCAACCTGCAGGCTTACCCAAGTCATTTATCATCTGTAGCATGGCATGCCTATTGTGGGAAAGTGATGACATTAGCTTTTTATCACCATGTCCCATTGTCTTACAATGAAAAAAGGATGTCATTCTTGTGAACGCTCTAGATGCCACAGTTTTTGTCCAATCATCATCAAACTTGGTCAGAATGATCATCGCGACAATATCTCGGTTCAGTTAGCATAACAGTCATGTCGGGTTAGAAAGTAGGACAGTTGGTCAGATCGTGCAAAACAATTGTCAGCGCTATAGAGGCCACAGTTTTGTCTAATCATCATCAATCTTGCTCAGAATGATCATCATGACAACATATTGATCAAGTTTGAAAATGGGTCATTTCTGGTCAAAAGTAGATTAGTATTTTAAACCATTGCTAAACCTTGTGAATACTCTAGAGGCCACAGTTTTGGTCGGATCATCATCACTGATCCTCAGAATAATCGTCTTGGCAATGTTTCGGTCGAATATGGGTCATGTCGGATCGAAAAGTAGGTCAGTAGGTAGAATCTTAAAACAATCTTGTGAACACACTAGAGCCCAAAATTTTGGTTCTCTCATCACCACTTTTGCTTAGAATAATAAGCTTGACAATATCTCGGTCAAATTTGGATATGGGTCATGTCGTGGCAAAAAGGGGGTCAGTAGGTCAAATCATAGAAAAACATGGTGAACACTCTAGAGGCCGAAATTTTAGTCCAATTATCCTACATCTTGCTCAGAATGATCATCTAGACAATAGTTGGTAAAGTTAGAATGTGGGTCATGTCGAGTCAAAAAGTAGATCAGTATTTCAAATCATAGAAAAACCTTGTTAACACACTAGAGGCTACAGTTTCGGTCCGATCAATATCAATCTTGCTCACAATATTCATTTTGACAATATCTTGCCAATGGTCAATTTCGATTATGGGTCATATCGGGTCAAAAAGTAGGCCAGAATGTTAAATCATACAAATCATAAAAAAGACCTTGTGAACACACCAGAGGCCACATTTTTGTCTGATCACCATCAAACTTGTTCAGAGTTATCATTTTCACAATTGCACGGTCAGATTCGAAAAAGGGTCATGTCGGGTCAAAATGTAGGTCAGTAGGTCAAATCATAGAAAAAAAACTCGCGAGCACTCTATAAGCTAGCACTCTACAGTTTTGATCAAATTATAAATCTTGCTCAGAATCATCGTATAGATAATACCATGGTCAAGCTTGAATGTGGACCATGTCGAATCAAAAAGTAAATCAGCAGGTCGTTTTGACATAAGCTTTTAACCTTTTGAGATAATCTTCATATTTCGCATGTAGGCTCCTTAACTTCATATTTTGAATGTAGGTTCCTTATGTTAAGTGCTTCCCACGCATACAAAAATACCTCTGACATTGACCTTGATCTTGACATGTGACCTGAAGGTTCATTGTGACAAACGCTCCCCGCTTATGCAAAAAAACGACCTGTAAACTTTACCTTGACCTGTGACCTACTTAATCTTAACTTTCGAACCGTTTGAGATAGATCATCCATATTTGGCATGTAAGTTTCTTGTGACAAGGGTGTCCAACCCATAAAAAATTCTGACCCGTGACCTTGTCCTTTGACCTACTTGGTCAGAACTTTTGAACCATTTGACATAAAGCCATCATATTTGGTAAGTTCCTGGTAACAAGTGCTCCCCATTCAAACAAAATAATTTACCTATGTCCTTGACCGTTGGCCGACTTTGCACAACTGTTTAACCGTTTGAGACAGAGCCTTCATATTTGGGATTAAGGTTCCTTGTGACGAGGGCTTTTCACTCATACAAAATATTTTGATCTGGGACCTTGACATTGACCTGGGACATACTTTATCATAACTATTAAACCATTTGAGATAAAACTTCATATTTTGCATGTATGTTCATTGTGACAACGGCTTCCCACCGTATCAAAAATTGGACCTGTGACCTTGGCCTGTGATTTGTGACGAGGGCTCCCCACTCACATTAAAAATACTGACCTTAAACTGGATGTGTGGCCGTTTTTCACAACTTTTGAACCGTTTCAGATAGATAGAACCTTACCGTATTTGCCATGTAGATTCCGTGTGTCAAGGGCTTCCCACCCGTATAAAAATTTTGGGCCTTTTACCGTGACCTGTTTCAGGTTATCATAATTATACCCCCGGCATACGAAGTATGTCAGGGGGTATATAGTTTTCGTCTTTCCGTCCGTTCGTCCGTTCGTCCGTTCGTTCGTATGTTCGTTTGTTCGTTCGTTCGTTAGTTCGTTCGTACGTTCGTTCGTCAATCTTTACGTCAAAGTTTTGTGTTAAACCTTTTTGATTGCTAATATCTCTGTAACCACAGGTTGGATTCTCTTCATATTTGGTACAGGATATCTCTATACCATTAACTTTCATATGGAATATCTAAGCCCCTGGGTCAAGCCCCTGGGCGGGTTGTCTGTCTGTCCGTCTGTCTGTCTGTTCATCTACTTTTACGTCAAAGTTTTGTGTTAAACCTTTGTCATTGCTGATATCTCTGTAACCACATGTTAGATTCTCTTTATATTTGGTAAAGGATATCTCTATACCATTATCTTTCATATGGAATATCTAAGCCCCTGGGTGGGTTGTCTGTCTGTCCGTCTGTCTGTCTGTTCATCTACTTTTACTTCAAAGTTTTGTGTTAAACCTTTTTCATTGCTGATATCTCTGTAACCACATTTTACATTCTCTTCATATTTGGTAAAGGATATCTCTATACCATTATCTTTCATATGGAATATCTAAGTCCCTGGGTCCAGCCCCTGGGTGGGTTGTCTGTCTGTCCGTCTGTCTGTTCATCTACTTTTACGTCAAAGTTTTGTGTTAAACCTTTTTCATTGCTGATATCTCTGTAACCACATGTTACATTCTCTTCATATTTGGTAAAGGATATCTCTATACCATTACCTTTCATATGGAATATCTAAGTCCCTCGGTCAAGCCCCTCGATAGGCTGTCCGTCCGTTTGTCAACTTTTACGTTAAAGTTTTGTGTTAAACCTTTTTCATTCCCATATCTCTGTAACCACACGCTACATTCTTTTCATATTTATACCCCCGGCATACGAAGTATGTCATTATACCCCCGGCATACGAAGTACGTCAGGGGGTATATAGTTTTCGTCTTTCCATCCGTTCGTTGGTTCGCTCATATGTTCGTTTGTTTGTTCGTTCGTTTGTTCGTACGTTCGTACGTCAACCTTTACGTCAAAGTTTTGCGTTAAACCTTTTTGATTGCTCATATCTCTGTAACCACAGGTTGGATTCTCTTCATATTTGGTACAGGATACCTCTATAGCATTACCGTTCATATGGAATATCTAAGCCCCTGGGTCAAGCCCCTTGGTGGGTTGTCTGTCTGTCCGTCTGTCTGTTCATCTACTTTTACGTCCAAGTTTTGTGTTAAACCTTTTTCATTGCTGATATCTCTGTAACCACATGTTAGATTCTCTTCATGTTTGGTAAAGGATATCTCTATAGCATTACCTTTCATATGGAATATCTAAGCCCCTGGGTCAAGCCCCTGGGTGGGCTGTCTGTCTGTCTGTTCATCTAATTTTACATCAAAGTTTTGTGTTAAACCTTTTTCATTGCTGATATCTCTGTATCCACATGTTAGTTTCTCTTCATGCTTGGTAAAGGATATCTCTATAGCATTACCTTTCATATGGAATATCTAAGTCTCTGGGTCAAGCCACTGGGTCAAGCCCCTGGGTGGGCTGTCTGTCTGTCTGTTCATCTACTTTTACGTCAAAGTTTTGTGTTAAACCTTTTTCATGGTTGATATCTCTGTAACCACATGTTGGATTCTCTTCATGTTTGATAAATGATTTCCTGAAGCCTGTCCCTTCCCCCACCCATGGTGACCTTGACCTCAAGGGCACTGACTTAGAAATTTTACATTTGGTTAAAGTTTTATGTCGAAGTTTATAGATGCCTGTATGTTCTATTTGATGCCCTCACTCCCTTAGTCCATTTAGAAATTTTATGTTTGGTTTAGCTTTTACAAGCATATTTATAGATTCTTATAGCTTCTTGACTCCATTCATATTACATACAAGCTCGAAAGATATATCAGACGGTGATGCTGGCCGGGGGTATACGTGACCCACTGGTCACTTTCTCTAGTTTTTAAATCTTATGATAGAGAGAGCCTTCATGTTTGGCATGTAGGTTCCTACAAGAGCTTCCCACTTACTCAAATATACCTATGACATTGTCCAGTTACCTACTTTGTTTTTATAAGCTATGGAACATCTTGGCAGTGACACATCTAAAGTTTCCCTCGTTATGACCGAGGCATTTGTCCTGGGATATGGATAACGTCAGAAGTTTGCGACAAAATATCCTGTAAAAACTGACGGAAACCCAGAGCAAAATAGTACAACTTTTAACAAAACAACTGAATAAATACATTCGAATGACGATACCTGTGTTGAAACTTTTCATTTGAGGAAGTAAATCTTTTTTATCAGAAATTTCGTTTAGCTCCCCTGGAATGTGACCGTAAGCCAATTTGCAACCATAAAACCTTTTTCTCCCAAACGAAAATTTTGAATACAGTTATCCACTAATTAAAATCTTCAGCAATATTTGGAACTGATCCAATTAAAATAGACATAACAAATGCCTTCAATGGCTTAAGGGGAATCGGAACACCTTCAGGGGAGGCAATTCTTGCAAACATATTTTTTTCTCCCATGTCAATAGGGGTCATCCCTTTAAAGAATTTGCTCCTGTGGAGCACATTCTTTCCTTTAAAGAGCTGACCACTTTTTCAGTGGGGCAGTGCTCATAGAACTGCAAACATGAAGTCCCGAAAATTATCACCCTTTGAAAAATGGCGAAAATATGCCAGGTGTAAACATATATATCATGTTAAAACGCCCATATAAAGGTATAATGACCATCCCTCTAAACCCCACTTTATGTACTGAAATCAGAGAATGACAGAGGTATATATATTTTTTTCTTATTTTTGATAAATAAAGCGGTTCTAACGAGCACACAGAATCTATATCTGAAGATTAAATAAGGCAAAACGTACAGGCAAACAATGTGAACCCTGATCAGACTCCTCCTAGAGGAGATGTCTGATTTTGGTCCAGACAGTTTACAACAAAGTCTTGTTAGATTCCAGCAGACGTCAAAGCAGCCAACAAACATTGCGACAGGCATCGTCTGGGTTAAAAGAAATAAGACCATGAAATCAAGCCTATAAAATGCCGATCCTTTTTTTATTTCGAAAACACGCCTATACAAATACATAGTAAACTTTACTGCCGAAGTGGGATAAACTTAGCTAAAAATGTTATTTTTCCTTATTTTTGCTTTTAAATATAGATTGTGGATACTCGTAAGAACCGCCTCGATGATGCGGTTCTAACGAGAACCGACATTATATATTTTAGAGCAGAAATAAGAATAAGGTTTACCCCTGTACAGCCCAGTTTTACTATATGACATTGGAGTTTGAGGGAGTCAAAATTATATATGCAGGTTTTCGTGGAGTAACTGCAATTTTATATGCAGTCAAACTGTGGTTTACAGGCGTAAAGTTTACCTGATGCAGTTTAGAGAAATCAATTGTACCAGACACACTACAGCCGGTCAGAACAGGCTCATTAATTAGTCCTAAAACTTGGTCCTTTGCCCAACAGGCATATTCTTATTTCAGTCCCTGCATAATACTCAGTGTATGTATATTTCAGGTGTTCGGAGGATTCTGTGTTTTTCTGTGTTCTTCTGGTGGACATTAAAGAGTGTGACTTTCAATTTTTGACAGTAAAGATTGTGTGACTGTTCAGATATAAGATGACTTTGAACTGAAAACAAAAGATTGTGACTTTTTATTATTTATTTATGACAGTAAAGGTTGTGACTTTTTATTATCTTGAGAACTGTGTAAGACATTAGTGGATTATTAACTGAAAACAAAGATTGACTTTTTAATTTTACAGTAATGATTGTGACTGTTTATGAGCTTGAGAACTGTGTAAAGACATCAGTGGATTTTGAACTGAAAAAGAGATTAAAACATTACGAAAACACACCTATACAAATACATTGTAAACTTCAGCTCCGAAAATGGAAAATTTTCTTGATAAAAAATTGTGTAATTTTTATTTTTTCTTTTCAAAATATAGATTGTCGGTACCCGTTAGAACCGCCTCATCGGGGCGGTTCTAAAGAGTATCCACAATCTATATTTTAGAGCAGAACTAAGAAAAATAAGGTTTACCCCTGTAAAACCCAGTTTTACTATACAAAAGTTGGGTTTCAGTGGATAAAAATTATATGGGCTTGTTTTCATGATGAATGTCCAGAAAAAGCTGAAATCAAAATGCATAGCGTTGTGTCAGACTTTGCAAGTGTTCTCTAATAGTATAAGGGATGCATGTAGTTGGATATAAATGATAGATCATCTTTCGATCACATTTATCCCATTATGACCTTAAGTCATTTTTATCACCTCAGATATATAGAGGCTGTTGAAACTCTTTAATTCCCATCATTATTTCTTTTACCTGAAATAAACATCACTTATTTGGGGAGGGCAGGTGGGGACAGGTGTGACAAACTTCACCAAAATTGTATCTTTTTGTCTCCTGGTGCCAGTGGTGGCCAATTATAGCTGATTTTTGCTTTCTCTGGACATCTTGTTTATATGCTGTCACTTGTTTCTTACCTGTGCGGAGCTACTTGGCCGCTTTTAGCAGAGATGATCACTGCTGAAGTCCTATTCAGCCCCGCCCAACGGGGCTTGAAGAAATAGATAGTCTGCATAATGCTTCCAACCAGAGCTTAAAATCCGACCGCACACGAGTACTGGTTAACAGCTTAGAGGACCAAAGCCTATCCAGGTAAAGCGGTGCGAGTCGGATCGCCCATGATTATAAACCCTATTGTTTCATTGGGCGACAGGGCTTGAGATGTCCTTTCATCTCGATGTCGAGTAAAAGTCCCCGAAAATTGGAAGCAACGTCTCCAAAATGACCTATAGAGTGTTGACGGGAACGTTAAACCTCAAATCAAACATAAACAAATTGACTAGAGCAGAGATCATTCTGTTAATAAAGCAGCCAATTATATGAGCCCCGCCAAGCGAATTTGTGTCTTCGAGCATTCCGTCATGACAAATTATAACTGCGCATGCCAAGCCATTCAGAGGGGTCAGGGATATGGCTTTCTGTCTGAAGGTTCCTCTTGATTCACTGCTTGTATGAGTGAGCAGCGAAGGTTCTGGCTCGCCTGAACCTTCGCTGCTCACATAGGCGATAAGTACCAACATCGCTTGACGGGGCCCATATATGTTTATTTAAGAGCGATGTCATTAGAAAACCAGTTATATTGCATTTACAAAGGAGCAGGTTTGCCTGAACCTCAATTTTCTATAGCGGACCTTCGTTATAACGACAATATCTGTTCCCTGATAGTTTGTCTTTATAAATAATTTCTGCTATAAAGAATGATAATAAGGAGAAGTATGGAAGGTAATAATGGGACTTTTCCCTTACTCACTCCAAGAAACAAATGATGTGGTTATTTGTTAGACTGAGGCGATTCTAACAAATATTGGCATTATTTGTTGTCTTAGTGTATTGGAATGCCCTTGCATATCTCACTATTTCTTTCTCATCTTGGCGTAATATTTTGTTCCTTGTAAATGGTGGTTAAAACGAGTTTTGTCGTTATATCGAATGTCAGTATAAAGAGGGTTGACTGTATATGTAATTTTGCCGAGTCTGTTGCTGGTCTGTGTAGCTGAGCAGGCCAGTCTGAATCGTATCTGGTCATACCCAGGGAACACAGGTTTTCTAGTGATGTGGCAAAATTGGAACATACAGTGGGATATATCCATATTCTTCTCATTGATGAGACATTCAGATCAGACAGGTTGATTGCAGATACATTGAATTAGGTGTAACCAGATTCTTCACATTGTGGAGACATTACTTGAGGTCTGACAAGGACTTGATTGTCCTTGTCAGATCCAATGCACTATTGATACATTGAATTGGATGCTGCTAGTTTCTCCTCATTGTCTCATTAAGGAGGTTCACATTAGATCTAACAAGGACTTGATCAAACTTGTGAGATCTTATGTAGAATTGATATATTGATTTGGATGTTGCGAGGTTCTTTGTATGGTTGGGGCATTTCATGAGGTCTGGCAAGGTTCTTATCACCCTTGTGAGATCTTGTGCAATGCATGTACATTGTATTTTGTGTTGTCAGATTAAAGCTAAAATCTTTTCGCTATGATAAACAAGGTGGCTTCCAGAGGTGAAAAATAAAACGTTAAAAATTTGCCAACAATGCTAACTCCACCTATATTCTTGGGCCAATTTCTGTGGGAAAGGTTAAAGTTGGGTGGGCAGGTATGACAACATCTTCACCAAAGTTTGAACTACTTTTATAGTTTGAATTAGGTTGGTAATCTGATGTTTTCTCTCCCTTTTGGTCTATGACATATGAACAGATATGCAGGCTGAGGGATATCTCTGATTTATGCATATGTTCGATTTTATGATGGGGGAAAAGGATGAGGCATGTGGCTGATAGTTTATGAAAGGCAGTCACTGGATGGTATAAGCAAAAAGAGCAGAACATTCGTACACTTCTGGATTTGTTTAATATTAGGTCTGTTAATACATGAAATATAATCATTGATTGCAAAACACTAAAAGGAAATTGACAAAATATCTTTTCCCAACAACCCAAATGCCTAATAGTTTGATCAGTTTCACTAGCCATTAAGCACAATACACACACACTTAGGCACATGCACGCAAATAACTTTTTAAGCTATAAGGCTTTTGGTTGAGTTGGGCAAGCCACATGATAATTCCTGTAAGTGTTTGTTGTAAACGGCTTAAATTAATATATCTAAGCTATAAATAGGCTGAAGAATAAATATTTAGTATAAAGAGGGGAATATAGTTATTCAGTTTGCATATCAGCTCAGTCACTCAACTTGGTCGTTTTTTTTTTTCATGTCTACGAGCTTGGCCTTAAAATGAAATGCATAACTTCAAAAAGTTTTGAATAACCTTGAATAATTTTGTAACTTGAAACTTTGGCCAGCTCCTTTTGGATTAGTTACTTTTTGAAAAGGAACCTCGTGAGCGCATCTCCTCTTAATGTTTTGTACCATTTGTTTAAGACTTTGCAAGTGTTTTCTAATAGTAAAAGGGGCGCATGTACTTGAGATATATTTGTTAGATCATCTTTGGTCACATTTATCCCATTATGACCTCAGATATATAAAGGCTGTAGAGCACTCTTAAATCCCCACATTTATTTCTTTTGCCTAAATTAAACATTACTTATTTGGGTACGGCAGGTGGGAGCAGGTATGACAAACCTTTACAACAATGGTATCTTATTTTTCGCCTGGTGCCAGTGATGGCCAATGATCATTGATTTGAGCTTTCTCTGGACATCTTGTTTATATGTTGTCACTTGTTTCTTACCTGTGCGGAGCTACTTGGCCGCTTTTAGCAGAGATGATCACTGCTGAAGTCCTATTCAGCCCCGCCCATCGGGGCTTGAAGAAATAGGTAGTCTGCATGATGCTTCCAACCAGAGCTTAAAATCCGACCGCACACGAGTACTGGTTAACAGCTTAGAGGACCAAAGCCTACCCAGGTAAAGCGGTTCTAGTCGGATCGCCCATGATTATAAACCCTATTGTTTCATTGGGCGACAGGGCTTGAGATGTCCTTTCATCTCGTTGTCGGGTAAAAGTCCCCGAGAATTGGAAGCAACGTCTCCAAAATGACCTATAGAGTGTTGACGGGAACGTTAAACCTCAAATCAAACATAAACAAATTGACTAGAGCAGAGATCATTCTGTTAATAAAGCAGCCAATTATATGAGCCCCGCCAAGCGAATTTGTGTCTTCGAGCATTCCGTCATGACACATTTTAACTGCGCATGCCAAGCCATGCAGAGGGGCCAGGGATATGGCTTTCTGTCTGAAGGTTCCTCTTGATTCACTGCTTGTATGAGTGAGCAGCGAAGGTTCTGGCTCGCCTGAACCTTCGCTGCTCGCATAGGCGATGAGTACCAAATTCGCTTGACGGGGCCAATATATGTTTATTTAAGAGCAATGTCATTAGAAAACCAGTTTTATTGCATTTACAAAGGAGCAGGTTTGCATGAACCTCAAATTTCTATAGCGGACCTTCGTTATAACGACAATATCTGTTCCCTGATAGTTTGTCTTTGTAAAGAATTTCTGCTATAAAGAATGATAATAAGGAGAAGTATGGAAGGTAATAATGGGACTTTTCCCTTACTCACTCCAAGAAACAAATGATGTGGTTATTTGTTAGACTGAGGCGATTCTAACAAATATTCGCATTATTTGTTGTCTTAGTGTATTGGAAAGCCCTTGCATATCTCACTATTTCTTTCTCATCTTGGCCTAATATTTTGTTCCTTGTAAATTGTGGTTAAAACGAGATTTGTTGTTATATCGAATGTCAGTATAAAGAGGGTTGACTGTATATATAATTTTGCCGAGTCTGTTGCTGGTCTGTGTAGTTGAGCAGGCCAGTCTGAATCTTATCTTGTCATACTCAGGGAACACAGGTTCTCTAGCGATGTGGCAAAATTGGAACATACAGTGGGATATATCCATATTCTTCTCATTGATGAGACATTGAGATCAGACAGGTTGATTGCAGATACATTGAATTAGGTGTTGCCAGATTCTTCTTATTGTAGAGACATTACTTGAGGTCTGACAAGGACTTGATTGTCCTTGTGAGATCCAATGCACTATTGATACATTGAATTGGATGCTGCTAGTTTCTCCTCATTGTCTCATTAAGGAGGTTCACATTAGATCTAACAAGGACTTGATCAAACTTGTGAGATCTTATGTAGAATTGATATATTGATTTGGATGTTGCAAGGTTCTTTGTATGGTTGGGGCATTTCATGAGGTCTGGCAAGGTTATTATCACCCTTGTGAGATCTTGTGCAATGCATGTACATTGTATTATGTGTTGTCAGATTAAAGCTAAAATCTTTCCGCTATGATAAACAAGGTGGCATTCAGGGGTGTAAAATAAAACGTTAAAAAATTGCCAACAATGCTAACTCCACCTATATTCTTGGGCCAATTTCTGTGGAAAAGGTTAAAGTGGGGTGGGCAGGTATGACAACATCTTCACAAAAGTTTGATCTACTTTTATAGTTTGAATTAGGTTGGTAATCTGGTGTTTTATCTCCCTTTTGGTCTATGACATATGAACAGATATGCAGGCTGAGGGATATCTCTGATTTATGCATATGTTCGATTTTATGATGGGGGAAAAGGATGAGGCATGTGGCTGACAGTTTATGAAAGGCAGTCACTGGAAGGTATAAGCAAAAGAGCAGCACATTCGTACACTTCTGGATTTGTTTAATATTAGGTCTGTTAATACATGAAATATAATCATTGATTGCAAAACACTAAAAGGAAATTGACAAAACATCTTTTCCCAACAACCCAAATGCCAAATAGTTTGATCAGTTTCACTATCCATTAAGCACAATACACACTATGGCACATGCACGCAAATAACTTTTTAGCTATAAGGCTTTTGGTTGAGTTGGGCAAGCCACATGATAATTCCTGTAAGTGTTTGTTCTAAACGGCTTAAATTAATGTATCTAAGCTATAAATAGGCTGAAGAATAAATATTTAGTATAAAAAGGGGAATATAGTTATTCAGTTTGCATATCAGCTCAGTCACTCAACTTGGTCGTTTTTTTTCATGTCTACGAGCTTGGCCTTAAAATGAAATGCATAACTTCAAAAAGTTTTGAATAACCTTGAATAATTTTGTAACTTGAAACTTTGGCCAGCTCCTTTTGGATTGGTTACTTTTGGAAAAGGAACCTCGTGAGCGCATATCCTCTTAATGTTTTGTACCATTTGTTTAAGACTTTGCAAGTGTTTTCTAATAGTAAAAGGGGCGCATGTACTTTGGATATATTTGTTAGATCATATTTGGTAACATTTATCCCAATATGACCTCAGATATATAAAGGCTATAGAGCACTCTTAAATCCCCACATTTATTTATTTTGCCTAAATTAAACATTACTTATTTTGGTACGGCAGGTTGGAGCAGGTATGACAAACCTTTACAAAAATGGTATCTTATTTTTCGCCTGGTGCCAGTGATGGCCAATGATCATTGATTTTAGCTTTCTCTGGACATCTTGTTTATATGTTGTCACTTATTTCTTATCGGTGCGGAGCTACTTGGCCGCTTTTAGCAAAGATGATCACTGCTGAAGTCCTATTCAGCCCCGCCCATCGGGGCTTGAAGAAATAGATAGTCTGCACGATGCTTCCAACCTGAGCTTAAAATCCGACCGCACACGAGTACTGGTTAACAGCTAAGAGGACCAAAGCCTACCCAGGTAATGCGGTTCTAGTCGGATCGCCCATGATTATAAACCCTATTGTTTCATTGGGCGACAGGGCTTTAGATGTCCTTTCATCTCGATGTCGGGTAAAAGTCCCCGAGAATTGGAAGCAACGTCTCCAAAATGACCTATAGAGTGTTGACGGGAACGTTAAACCTCAAATCAAACATAAACAAATTGACTAGAGCAGAGATCATTCTGTTAATAAAGCAGCCAATTATATGAGCCCCGCCAAGCGAATTTGTGTCTTCGAGCATTCCGTCATGACAAATTTTAACTGCGTATGCCAAGCCATTCAGAGGGGCCAGGGATATGGCTTTTTGTCTGAAGGTTCCTCTTGATTCACTGCTTGTATGAGTGAGCAGCGAAGGTTCTGGCTCGCCTGAACCTTCGCTGCTCGCATAGGCGATAAGTACCAAAATCGCTTGACGGGGCGCATATATGTTTATTTAAGAGCAATGTCATTAGAAAACCAGTTTTATTGCATTTACAAAGGAGCAGGTTTACATGAACCTCAATTTTCTATAGCGGACCTTCGTTATAACGACACTATCTGTTCCCTGATAGTTTGTCTTTGTAAAGAATTTCTGCTATAAAGAATGATAATAAGGAGAAGTATGGAAGGTAATAATGGGAATTTTCCCTTACTCACTCCAAACAACAAATGATGTGGTTATTTGTTAGACTGAGGCGATTCTAACAAATATTCGCATTATTTGTTGTCTTAGTGTATTGGAATGCCCTTGCATATCTCACTATTTCTTTCTCATCTTGGCTTAATATTTTGTTCCTTGTTAATTGTGGATAAAACGATTTTTGTTGTTATATCGAATGTTTATATAAAGAGGGTTGACTGTATATGTAATTTTGCCGAGTCTGTTGCTGGTCTGTGTAGCTGAGCAGGCCAGTCTGAATCGTATCGGGTCATACCCAGGGAACATAGGTTTTCTAGTGATGTGGCAAAATTGGAACATACAGTGGGATATATCCATATTCTTCTCATTGATGAGACATTCAGATCAGGCAGGTTGATTGCAGATACATTGAAATAGGTGTTGCCAGATTCTTCACATTGTGGAGACATTACTTGAGGTCGGACAAGGACTTGATTGTCCTTGTGAGATCCAATGCACTATTGATACATTGAATTGGATGCTGCTAGATTCTCCTCATTGTCTCATTAAGGAGATTCACATTAGATCTAACAAGGACTTGATCAAACTTGTGAGATCTTATGTAGAATTGATATATTGATTAGGATGTTGCGAGGTTCTTTGTATGGTTTGGGCAGATCTTGTGCAATGCATGTACATTGTATTTTGTGTTGTCAGATTAAAGCTAAAATCTTTCCGCTATGATAAACAAGGTGGCTTCCAAAGATGAAAAATAAAACGTTAAAAATTTGCCAACAATGCTAACTCCACCTATATTCTTGGGCCAATTTCTATGGGAAAGGTTAAAGTGGGGTGTGCAGGTATGACAACAACTTCACCAAAGTTTGATCTACTTTTATAGTTTGAATTAGGTTGGTAATCTGGTGTTTTCTCTCCCTTTTGGTCTATGACATATGAACAGATATGCAGGCTGAGGGATATCTCTGATTTATGCATATGTTCGATTTTATGATGGGGAAAAGGATGAGGCATGTGGCTGATAGTTTATGAAAGGCAGTCACTTGAAGGTATAAGCAAAAGAGCAGCACATTCGTACACTTCTGGATTTGTTTAATATTAGGTCTGTCAATACATGAAATATAATCATTGATTGCAAAACACTAAAAAGAAATTGACAAAACATCTTTTCCCAACAACCCAAATGCCTAATAGTTTGATGAGTTTCACTATCCATTAAGCACAATACACACTATGGCACATGCACGCAAATAACTGTTTAAGCTATAAGGCTTTTGGTTGAGTTGGGCAAGCCACATGATAATTCCTGTAAGTGTTTGTTCTTATCGGCTTAAATTAATGTATCTAAGCTATAAATAGGCTGAAGAATAAATATTTAGTATAAAGAGGGGAATATAGTTATTCAGTTTGCATATCAGCTCAGTCACTCAACTTGGTCGTTTTTTTTTCATGTCTACGAGCTTGACCTTAAGTTGAAATGCATAACTTCAAAAAGTTTTGAATAACCTTGAATAATTTTGTAACTTGAAACTTTGGCCAGCTCCTTTTGGATTAGTTACTTTTGGAAAAGGAACCTCGTGAGAGCATCTCCTCTTAATGTATTGTACCATTTGTTTAAGACTTTGCAAGTGTTTTCTAATAGTATAAGGGACGCATGTACTTTGGATATATTTGTTAGATCATCTTTGGTCTCATTTATCCCATTATGACCTCAGATATATAAAGGCTGCTGAGCACTCTTAAATCCTCACCTTTATTTCTTTTGCCTAAATTAAACATTACTTATTTGGGTACGGCAGGTGGGAGCAGGTATGACAAACCTTTACAAAAATGGTATCTTATTTTTCGCCTGGTGCCAGTGATGGCCAATGATAAAATGATTTTAGCTTTCTCTGGACATCTTGTTTATATGTTGTCACTTGTTTCTTACCAGTGCGGAGCTACTTGGCCGCTTTTAGCAGAGATGATCACTGCTGAAGTCCTATTCAGCCCCGCCTATCGGGGCTTGAAGAAATAGATAGTCTGCATGATGCTTCCAACCAGAGCTTAAAATCCGACCGCACACGAGTACTGGTTAACAGATTAGAGGACCAAAGCCTTCCCAGGTAAAGCGGTGCGAGTTGGATCGCCCATGATTATAAACCCTATTGTTTCATTGGGCGACAGGGCTTGAGATGTCCTTTCATCTCGATGTCGGGTAAAAAGTCCCCGAAAATTGAAAGCAACGTCTCCAAAATGACCTATAGAGTGTTGACGGGAACGTTCAACCTCAAATCAAACATAAACAAATTGACTAGAGCAGAGATCATTCTGTTAATAAAGCAGCCAATTATATGAGCCCCGCCAAGCGAATTTGTGTCTTCGAGCATTCCGTCATGACAAATTATAACTGCGCATGCCAAGCCATTCAGAGTGGCCAGGGATATGGCTTTCTGTCTGAAGGTTCCTCTTGATTCACTGCATGTATGAGTGAGCAGCGAAGGTTCTGGCTCGCCTGAACCTTCGCTGCTCGCATAGGCGATAAGTACCAAAATCGCTTGACGGGGCGCATATATGTTTATTTAAGAGCAATGTCATTAGAAAACCAGTTTTATTGCATTTACAAAGGAGCAGGTTTGCCTGAACCTCAATGTTCTATAGCGGACCTTCGTTATAACGACAATATCTGTTCCCTGATAGTTTGTCTTTGTAAAGAATTTCTGGTATAAAGAATGATAATAAGGAGAAGTATGGAAGGTAATAATGGGACTTTTCCCTTTCTCACTCCAAGAAACAAATGATGTGGTTATTTGTTAGACTGAGGCGTATCTAAACAAATATTCGCATTATTTGTTGTCTAAGTGTATTGGAATGCCCTTGCATATCTCACTATTTCTTTCTCATCTTGGTTACCGGCCCCGATAGCTCAGTTGGTAGAGTGTCCGCTCCGGGGAACGGGAGGTCTCGGGTTCGATCCCGGGCCGCGACATACCAAAGTCGTTAAAAATGGTACTAGCTGCTCCTCGTTTGGCACTCAGATTTACTGGGTAGAGCTAGGACTGGTCGATCCAGTGTCAGGATAATGTGACTGGGTGTGGTATCATGTAATGTGTCTGGGACATGATACTTCAGTGAGGCAGCACTATAAACGTGAGCATTGAGCTCCCTGTCGCAACCAGACACCGTCGTGATATGACTGAAAAATTGTTGAAAGCGACGTTAAACCCGAATTCACACACACACACTTTCTCATCTTGGCCTAATATTTTGTTCCTTGTTAATTGTGGTTAAAACGAGTTTTGTTGTTGTATCGAATGTCAGTATATAGAGGGTTGACTGTATATGTAATTTTGCCGAGTCTGTTGCTGGTCTGTGTAGCTGAGCAGGCCAGTCTGAATCGTATCGGGTCATACCCAGGGAACACAGGTTTTCTAGTGATGTGGCAAAATCGGAACATACAGTGGAATATATCCATATTCTTCTCATTGATGAGACATTCAGATCAGACAGGTTGATTGCAGATACATTGAATTAGGTGTTGCCAGATTCTTCACATTGTGGAGACATTACTTGAGGTCGGACAAGGACTTGATTGTCCTTGTGAGATCCAATGCACCATTGATACATTGAATTGGATGCTGCTAGTTTCTCCTCATTGTCTCATTAAGGAGGTTCACATTAGATCTAACAAGGACTTGATCAAACTTGTGAGATCTTATGTAGAATTGATATATTGATTTGGATGTTGCGAGATTCTTTGTATGGTTGGGGCATTTCATGAGGTCTGGCAAGGTTCTTATCACCCTTGTGAGATCTTGTGCAATGCATGTACATTGTATTAGGTGTTGTCAGATTAAAGCTAAAATCTTTCCGCTATGATAAACAAGGTGGCTTCCAGAGGTGAAAAATAATAGGTTAAAAATTTGCCAACAATGCTAACTCCACCTATATTCTTGGGCCAATTTCTATGGGAAAGGTTAAAGTGGGGTGGGCAGGTATGACAACAACTTCACCAAAGTTTGATCTACTTCTATAGTTTGAATTAGGTTGGTAATCTGGTGTTTTCTCTCCCTTTTGGTCTATGACATATGAACAGATATGCAGGCTGAGGGATATCTCTGATTTATGCATATGTTCGATTTTATGATGGGGGAAAAGGATGATGCATGTGGCTGATAGTTTATGAAAGGATGTCACTGGAAGATATAAGCAAAAGAGCAGCACATTCGTACACTTCCGGATTTGTTTAATATTAGGTCTGTTTATAAATGAAATATAATCATTGATTGCAAAACACTAAAAAGAAATTGACAAAACATCTTTTCCCAACAACCCAAATGCCTAATAGTTTGATCAGTTTCACTATCCATTAAGCACAATACACACTATGGCACACGCACGCAAATAACTTTTTAAGCTATAAGGCTTTTGGTTGAGTTGGGCAAGCCACATGGTAATTCCTGAAAGTGTTTGTTCTAAACGGCTTAAATTAATGTATCTAAGCTATAAATATGCTGAAGAATAAATATTTAGTATAAAGAGGGGAATATAGTTATTCAGTTTGCATATCAGCTCAGTCACTCAACTTGGTTGTTTTTTTTTTTTTTTTTTTTTTTTTTTCATGTCTACGAGCTTGGTCTTAAGTTGAAATGCATAACTTCAAAAAGTTTTGAATAACCTTGAATAATTTTGTAACTTGAAACTTTTGCCAGCTCCTTTTGGATTAGTTACTTTTGGAAAAGGAACCTCGTGAACGCATCTCCTCTTAATGTTTTGTACCATTTGTTTAAGACTTTGCAAGTGTTTTCTAATAGTAAAAGGGGCGCATGCACTTTGGATATATTTGTTAGATCATCTTTGGTCATATTTATCCCATTATGACCTCAGATATATAAAGGCTGTAGAGCACTCTTAAATCCCCACCTTTATTTCTTTTGCCTAAATTAAACATTACTTATTTGGGTAAGGCAGGTGGGAGCAGGTATGACAAACCTTTAAAAAAATGGTATCTTATTTTTCGCCTGGTGCCAGTGATGGCCAATGATCATTGATTTTAGCTTTCTCTGGACATCTTGTTTATATGTTGTCACTTGTTTCTTACCAGTGTGGAGCTACTTGGCCGCTTTAAGCAGAGATGATCACTGCTGAAGTCCTATTCAGACTATCTGAGTTTGACTTAAGTAGAGATCATTCTGTTAAAGCAGCCAATTACATATGTTTAAATAATGAGCAATGTCTTAAGAAAACCAGTTTTATTGCTTTATAAGCGAGCAGATTTGCTGTACCTCAAGTTTCTGTAGTGGACCTTCGTTATAACGACAATATCTGTTCCCTGATATTTTGCCATTGTAATGGATTTCTGCTAAAACGATCCTAATAAGAAGTATAAAAGGTAATAATGCGACTTGTCCCTTACTAACTCCATTAAATAAATGATGTGGATATTTGTTTCACTGAGGTGATTCTCACAAATATCCGCATTATTTGTTTCCTTAGAGTATTAGAATATTATCGCATATCCTAATATTTCGTTCCATGTAAATTGTGGTTAAAACGAGTTTTATCGTTATATCGAATGTCGGTATAAAGAGGGTTGACTGTATATGTAGTTTTACCGAGTCTGTTGCTGGTCTGGGTAGTTGAGCAGGCCAGACGAATCGTATCTGGTCATACTCAGGGAACACAGGTTCTCTAGCGATGTGGCAAAATTGGAACATACAGTGGGATATATCCATATTCTTCTCATTGATGAGACATTGAGATCAGACAGGTTGATTGCAGATACATTGAATTAGGTGTTGCCAGATTCTTCTCATTGTAGAGACTTTACTTGAGGTCTGACAAGGACTTGATTGTCCTTGTGAGATCCAATGCACTATTGATACATTGAATTGGATGCTGCTAGTTTCTTCTCATTGTCTCATTAAGGAGGTTCACATTAGATCTAACAAGGACTTGATCAAACTTGTGAGATCTTATGTAGAATTGATATACTAATTTGGATGTTGTGAGGATCTTTGTATGGTTGGGGCATTTCATGAGGTCTGGCAAGGTTCTTATCACCCTTGTGAGATCTTGTGCAATGCATGTACATTGTATTAGGTGTTGTCAGATTGAAGCTAAAATCTTTCCGCTATGATAAACAAGGTGGCTTCCAGAGGTGAAAAACAAAAACAAGACTTTAAAAATTTGCCAACAATGCTAACTCCACCTATATTCTTGGGCCAATTTCTGTGGGAAAGGTTGAAGGGGGGTGGGCAGGTAGGACAACAACTTCACCAAAGTTTAATCTACTTCTATAGTTTGAATTAGGTTGGTAATCTGGTGTTTTCTCTCCCTTTTGGTCTCATACATATGAACAGATATGCAGGTTGAGGGATATCTCTGATTTATGCATAGGTTCGATTTTATGATGGGGAAAAAGATGTGGCATGTGGCTGATAGTTTATGAAAGGCAGTCACTGGAAGGTATAAGCAAAAGAGCAGCACATGCGTACACTTCTTGATTTGTTTAATATTAGCTCTGTTAATACATAAAACATAATCATTGATTGCAAAACACTAAAAAGAAATTGACAAAACATCTTTTCCCAACAACCCAAATGCCTAATAGTTTGATCAGTTTCACTATCCATTAAGCACAATACGCACTATGGCACATGCACGCAAATTACTTTTTAAGCTATAAGGCTTTTGGTTGAGTTGGGCAAGCCACATGATAATTTCTGTAAGTGTTTGTTCTAAACGGCTTAAATTAATGTATCTAAGCTATAAATAGGCTAAAGAATAACTATTTAGTATAAAGAGGGGAATATAGTTATTCAGTTTGCATATCAGCTCAGTCACTGAACTTGGTGTTTTTTTTGTCATGTCTACGATCTTGGCTTTAAGTTGAAATGCATAACTTCAAAAAGTTTTGATTAACCTTGAATAATTTTGTAACGTGAAACTTTGGCCAGCTCCTTTTGGATTAGTTACTTTTGGAAAAGAAACCTCGTGAGCGCATCTCCTGTTAATGTTTTGTACCATTTGTTTAAGACTTTGCAAGTGTTTTCTAATAGTATAATGGACGCATTTACTTTGGATATAATTGTTAGATCATCTTTGGTCACATTTATCCCATTATGACCTCAGATATATATAGGCTGTAGAGCACTCTTAAATCTCTACATTTATTTCTTTTGCCTAAATTAAAAATTACTTATTTGGCTACGGCAGGTGGGAGCAGGTGTGACAAACCTTTCCAAAAATGGTATCTTATATTTCGCCTAGTGTCAGTGATGGCCAATGATCATTGATTTTAGCTTTCTCTGGACATCTTGTTTATATGTTGTCACTTGTTTCTTACCAGTGTGGAGCTACTTGGCCGCTTTAAGCAGAAATGATCACTGCTGAAGTCCTATTCAGACTATTTGAGTTTGACTTAAGTAGAGATCATTCTGTTAAAGCAGCCAATTACATATGTTTAAATAATGAGCAATGTCTTAAGAAAACCAGTTTTATTGTATTTATAAAGGAGCAGATTTGCTGTACCTCAAGCTTCTATAGCGGACCTTCGTTATAACGACAATATCTGTTCCCTGATATTTTGCCTTTGTAATGGATTTCTGCTTAAACGATCCTAATAAGGAGAAGTATAAAACGTAATAATGCGACTTGTCCCATACTAACTCCATTAAACAAATGATGTGGATATTTGTTTCACTGAGGCGATTCTCACAAATATCAGCATTATTTGTTTCCTTAGAGTATTAGAATATTCTTGCATATCTCAATGTTTCTTTCTCGTCTTGGCCTAATATTTCGTTCCATGTAAATTGTGGTTAAAACGAGTTTTATCGTTATATCGAATGTCAATATAAAGAGGGTTGACTGTATATGTAGTTTTGCCGAGTCTGCTGCTTGTCTGGGTAGTTGAGCAGGCCAGTCTGAATCTTATCTGGTCATACTCAGGGAACACAGGTTCTCTAGCGATGTGGCAAAATTGGAACATACAGTGAGATATATCCATATTCTTCTCATTGATGAGACATTGAGATCAGGTTGATTGCAGATACATTGAATTTGGTGTTGCCAGATTTTTCTCATTGTAGAGACTTTACTTGAGGTCTGACAAGGACTTGATTGTCCTGGTGAGATCCAATGCACTATTGATACATTGAATTGGATGCTGCTAGTTTCTTCTCATTGTCTCATTGAGGTTCACATTAGATCTAACAAGGATTTGATCAAACTTGTGAGATCTTATGTAGAATTGATATATTGATTTGGATGTTGCGAGGTTCTTTGTATGGATGGGGCATTTCATGAGGTCTGGCAAGGATCTTACCACCCTTGTGAGATCTTGTGCAATGCATGTACATTGTATTAGGTGTTGTCAGATTAAAGCTAAAGTCTTTCCGCTGTGATAAAGAAGGTGGCATACAAAAATAAAACGTTTAAATTTTGCCAAAAATGCTAACTCTACCTATATTCTTGGGCCAATTGCTGTGGGAAAGGTTGAAGTGGGGTGGACAGGTATGACAACAACTTCACCAAAGTTTGATCTACTTTTATAGTTTGAATTAGGTTGGTAATCTGGTGTTTTCTCTCCCTTTTGGCCTCTGACATATGAACAGATATGCAGGCTGAGGGATATCTCTGATTTATGCATATGTTCGATTTTATGATGGGGAAAAGGATGAGGCATGTGGCTGATAGTTTATGAAAGGCAGTCACTGGAAGGTATAAGCAAAAGAGCAGCACATGCGTACACTTCTTGATTTGTTTAATATTAGGTCTGTTAATAAATGAAATATAATCTTTGATTGCAAAACACTAAAAGGAAATTGACAAAACATCTTTTCCCAACAACCCAAATGCCTAATAGTTTGATCAGTTTCACTATCCATTAAGCACAATACACACTATGGCACATGCACGCAAATAACTTTTCAAGCTATAAGGCTTTTGGTTGAGTTGGGCAAGCCACAAGATAATTTCTGTAATTGTCTATTCTAAACGGCTTAAATTAATGTATCTAAGCTATAATTAGGCTAAACAATAAATATTTAGTATAAAGAGGGGAATATAGTTATTCCGTTTGCACGTCAGCTCAGTCACTCAACTTTGTCCTTTTTTTTTCATGTCTACGATCTTGGCTTTAAGTTGAAATGCATAACTTCAAAAAATATTTGAATAACCTTGAACAATTGTGTAACTTGAAACTTTGGCCAGCTCCTTTTGGATTAGTTACTTTTGGAAAAGAAACCTCGTGAGCGCATCTCCTCTTAATGTTTTGTACCATTTGTTTAAGACTTTGCAAGTGTTTTCTAATAGTATAATGGACGCATTTACTTTGGATATAATTGTTAGATCATCTTTGGTCACATTTATTCCATTATGACCTCAGATATATATAGGCTGTAGAGCACTCTTAAATCCCTACATTTATTTCTTTTGCCTAAATTAAACATTACTTATTTGGGTACGGCAGGTTTGAGCAGGTGTGACAAACCTTTCAAAGAATGGTATCATATTTTTTCGCCTGGTGCCAGTGATGGCCAATGATCATTGATTTTAGCTTTCTCTGGACATCTTGTTTATATGCTGTAACTTGTTTCTTCCCCGTGCGGAGCTACTTGGCCACTTGTAGCAGAGATGATCACTGCTAAAGTCCTATTCAGACTATTTGAGTTTGAATTTACCAGAGATCATTATGTTAAAAAAGCAGCAAATTACATATGTTAATTTATTAGCCATGTCATAAGAAAACCTGTTTTATTGCATTTACAAAGTAGCAGATTTGCCTGTACCTCAAGTTTCTATAGAGGACCTTTGTTATAACGACAATATCTGTTCCCTGATTTTTTGCCTTTGTAAAAGATTTCTGCTTTAAACAATTCTAATAAGGGGAAGTATAAAAGGTATTAATGCGACTTTTCCCTTACTCACTCCAAGAAACAAATGGTGTGGATATTTGTTAGACTAAGCCGATTCTCACAAATATCCGCATTTTTTGTTTCCTTGGAGTATTAGAATATTCTTGTATATCTCAATATTTCTGTCTCACCTTGGCCTAATATTTCCTTCCATGTAAATTGTGGTCGAAACGAGTTTTGTCGTTATGTCGAATGTCAGTATAAAGAGGGTGGACTGTATATGTAGTTTTGTAGAGTCAGTTATTATTAAATAGTTGTTATACTGTTATGTCATGGCCGTTTGGAGTATAGTCATACATATTGCCCCGAGGTACTGTGGACGACCTAATGCACTAGTCTGAGTCCGTAGACAGTAGTGCATCATGTCGTCCACGGTACCGAGGGACACCAGTTGGAGTATAGTTATAACTATTGCCCCGAGGTGCTGTGGACGATCTAATGGACTATAGTCCAAGGCCGTAGACAATAGTACATCAGGTCGTTCATAGTAACGAGGGACACTAGTTGGAATATAGTCAATACTTTTGCCCCGAGGTGCTGTGGACGATCTAATGCACTATAGTCCGAGGCCGTAGACAATAGTACATCAGGTCGTTCATAGTAACGAGGGACACTAGGTGGAGTATAGTAAATACTATTGCCCCGAGGTGCTGTGGACGACCTAATGCACTATGGTCCGAGGCCGTAGACAATAGTACAGCAGGTCGTTCACAGTAACGAGGGACACTAGTTGGAGTATAGTCATAACTATTGCCCCGAGGTGCTGTGGACGATCTAATGCACTATTGCCCGTTGCCGTAGACAATAGTACATCAGGTCGTTCACAGTAACGAGGGACACTAGTTGGAGTATAGGCATAACTATTGCCCCGAGATGCTGTGGACGATCTAATGCACTATTGTCCGAGGCCGTAGGCAGTAGTGCATCATGTCGTCCAAAGTAACGAGGGACATTAGTTGGAGTATAGGCATAACTATTGCCCCGAGGTGCTTGAACGATCAAAAGAACTATTGTCCGATGCCGTAGACAATAGTACATCAGGTTGTCCACAGTAACGAGGGACACTAGTTGGAGTATAGTTATAACTATTGCCCCGAGGTGCTGTGAACGATCTAATGCACTATGGTCCGAGGCCGTAGACAATAGTGCATCAGGTCGTTCATAGTAACGAGGGGCTCTAGTTTGAGTATAGGCATAACTATTTCCCCCGAGTTGCTGTGGGCGAGCCAATGCACTATGGTCCGAGGCTGTAGACAATAGTGCATTAGGTCGTTCATAGTAACGAAGGACACTAGTCTGATTATAGGCATAACTATTGCCCCGAGATGCTTTGGACGATCTAATGCACTGTTGTCTGAGGCCGTAGGCATTAGTACATCATTTCGTCCACAGTAACGGGGGACACTAGTTGGAGAATAGGCATAACTATTGCCCCGAGGTGCTGTGGACGATCTAATGCACTATGGTCCGAGTCCGTAGACAATAGTACATCAGGTTGTCCACAGTAACGAGGGACACTAGTTGGAGTATAGTAATAACTATTGCCCCGAGGTGCTGTGAACGATCTAATGCACTATGGTCCGAGGCCGTAGGCAGTAGTGCATCATGTCGTCCACAGTAACGAGGGACACTAGTTTGAATATAGGCATAACTATTGCCCCGGGGTGCTGAGGACGATCTAATGCACTATTGTCCGAGGCGGTAGACAATAGTACATCAGGTCGTCCACAGTAACGAAGGACACTAGTTGGAGTGTAGGCATAACTATTGCCCCGAGGTGCTGTGGACGACCTAATGCACTATTGTCCGAGGCCGTAGGCAATAGTACATCAGGTCGTCCACAGTAACGAGGGGCACTAGTTGGACTATAGGCATAACTATTGCCCCGAGATGCTGTAGACGATCTAATGCACTATTGTCCGAGGCCGTAGACAATAGTACATCATGTCGTTCACAGTAACGAAGGGACACTAGTTGGAGTATAGTCAATCCTATTGCCCCGAGGTGCTGTGGACGACCTAATGCACTATTGTTCGAGGCCGTAGACAATAGTACATCAGGTCGTTCACAGTAACGAGGGACACTATGTCGAGTTTAGACTATAATCCGAGCTGCCATGAAACACGTTTTATTACCCAATCAATGTATTATATAGAACAATTCATCTTATTTGCATTATCTGCTGGTTCCTAGTCTGAATGTTATCACTTGTGGAAAAACAGGTAGTCAGACCCCCTACCCTGACCTTTTTACTTGTTTTTTTCCAATATTGATAATCGGAAAGCTGGGAGCCAGCCACTAATGCAAAAAATTGTGACTGGCCGACCAATATAGAGGCGTCAAATAGTAACAAATTTTGGTCAAAACTGGCTTAAACTCATCCTATACACAAAATTACATCATAACACTTTAAATAGAAGATTGGGTAATAATATTAGATATTTATTTGAACCAAGTATATTTTGCTTTTTATATCCAGTAAATTGTCGGTAAGGTGTTGTTGTTTTTTTCCTACATCCATTTTTCATTTCCTTTTCCCAAAATTCTTTTTCCTGGCAGTTTGATATCACGTTTTTGTCCTAAGAAAAGAAAGTCCCAGTCAACAAAGAATGGCGGGTCGACGTTGCCGACTGTTAAGTGCTGACTGGGACGATAAAATATCTTGGACATCACGAAAATAGCCTATATAACTTTGACCCCCTTGAACCCAACTTTTATATAGTAAAACTGGGGTTTACAAGGGGTTAATCTTATTTTTTTCTGATTTCTGCTCCAAAATATTGATTATGGGTGGTTCTAACGTGTACCCACAATCTATATTTTGAGCGGAAATAAGAAAAATATAAGAAGTTTTCATATTATAATGTTCGTTTTTTCGGCGGTAAAGTTTACAATGTGTTCGTATAGGCTTGGTTTCGTAATGAATTAAATATCGGATATGAAAAATGGACACGTGATGATGGACCTGATTTAATTGTTGGATATTGTATGCCTGTATCACATATTATTTTTAAATTGTAATCCTGAATCACGTGCGGCTCCTCTCTGGGGTGGCCTCCAAGCGGCAGGAGCTGGACATCAACGAGAATTTGTTTTCAGTAGATTAAAAGGTAATGTATCTAGAACTGAAACGGTTTTCGTTGATGACTGACTGACAGTAGCAGTTGTGCGGACTCTCGAAAATGCTATACGTTTAGACAGGTATGTTATTAAGCAGTTCAAAAACGTTTTATACACAAAACACATATATTTGTATTATTAGCTCACATGGAGCTTGCTCCAGGTAAGCTTATGTCGTGGCCTATTGTCCGTCGTCTGTTGTTCGTCCGTCGTCCGTCTGTCCGCCGTTAACTTTTCACATTTCTGACATCTCCCGAACCGGAAGTAAGATCTATTTGATACCTGGCGGGAAGCATCCTGTTGACATGGAGATTCAGATTTGCTGAAATGGTTCCTTTCGGATTACCAAGTTGGCAACCATGGCGGCCATCGTGAAATTCTTAAAGTTATCACCTCCCGAACCAAATGTCGGGCGAAATGCTAAAGTTGTTATGTCCCAATATCCAAGAGTGCCACTATGGCGGCCATCCTGAAATGCTTCAAATGACATCTCTTCCCGGCTCAGGGGTTAGACTGAGCAGAAACTTTATGGGAGTGTTGGGGCGACACTGAGATTCCGATTTGGTAAAATTTTTCAGTTCCTATAGCCAAGATGGCTGCCTACGGAGGCCATCTTGAAATTCTTCAAAAGACACCTAATTTCGAACCAGAGATCAGTTCAAGCTGCAACCTGATGGTAGGCGGCGCCGCGACATGGAAAAAGGGATTTAATAAAATTATACCATTCGATATATGAGATGTCCCCCGTTTTAAAATCATTCAAACTACATCTCTTCCTGAACTAAAGGTTGGTTGGAGCTGAATCTTGATTGGAGGCATTGAGGCAAAATGGAAATTCCGAATAGCTGAAATTATTATTCTGTTATTTAAGATCGCTTCCATGTAGGCCAGCTTGAAAACCTTCAAACCACACCGAGTGGAATCGAGCCTAAACTTGATAGAAGGCATTTGGGTTGACATGGAAATTCAGACTTCGTAGTACTATTATGTTCTCATATCCCAGATGACTGCCAGAAAGGCCATCTTGAAAATCTTCAAACCACATCTGCTAACAAATGGTCTGTTTGCAAAAATTAGAGCGGCCATATACACCATGCACGTGATTGGTTGACTTGGTTTACTTCTTTAATAATAGAACATGTCAAAGGTAGGTACAAACGATAGCCCTGGCCTGCCAAACTATACACTACCACTCTGCATCAACATCATCTCTAATCCTATTTCAGACCAAGCTGTGCAGAAGCTTAATCAGAAGCTTCAATATAACTTGCAGATTCATGACTGCTAATGGCAATGTGGTCTGATAGACAAAATGACCACCAAGGCACAATGATATATATGATCAGCCTCATCCAGGTGAGCGATTACTCAGTATGTCAATGAAGAAATTTAACTGCTACTGTCTATGGCCCCAGCAGGTAAGTATCCCCCAACACACACCTTTAGTTTTTTTTCTTTTCCCAGTCGGGTTTAGAATTATTCGATTTATTTTGACTCCAAAGTACCTGTTTTGCATGTACAGTACAGATTATACTAATAAATATTGATAGACGTCTCCCAAAAAGGAGTCATTGTCGTATGTGTTGGATTTGTTTATGGTGAGTGAGTGAGTGAGTGAGTGTTTGAGTTTTACGTCTCACCAACAGCTAAGGTCATACGGAGACGGGGCCTCGGTTTAAAGACTCAACCGAAAGTGTGGAGAAGCCCGGGATCGACCCTGTGATCCCTGGCTTACCAGGCGAGTAGTACAACCACTATACCACGGAGGCTTCTGATTTGTTGGGATATGCGTTAAATAATTATTGCGTAATTGTCATCATACAAATATCAAAGTTATTAAAAATAGAAGTGAAGGCAATGATCAGGAATCGATGCTGTTAACTCGCAGCTCCCATCAGTAACACTAAATTGAAAGAAACACTGACATGAAATAACTGGACCCTAATGGAAACATCAATAACGGAAAGCCAAAAGGACAGTTACTTTCCCACAAAATGGCCAATTGGCTATGTAAAACAAAATAATATAAGCGATACACACACTCGAAAGACACACCGTAACAAAAATAACCCGCGACAGAACCACCGCCTTGAAACGGCCAGTGAAACGAATTCCACTGTGGGGCTTAAATCGATTTTTTTACGCAGCTGCAATCCTCGCTATTACTTCCGTTGCGATTTAGACAATTTGTTCAGTCTATTAAATTCGATTATTTGTTTATCCTGATTGATATATCAATAATATCGACAATAAAAAAAATCGGCCGCCGCCCATCGGGGCTTGAAGAAATAGATGGGCTGCATAGTCCTTCCACACAGAGCTGAAACCGACCAACACACGAGTACTGGTAAACCGCTTAGATGATCTAAGCCTGCACAGGCAAAACGGTGCGCGTCGGACCGTCCATGCTTATAAACCATATTGGTTTCATTCGGCGGCAGGGCTTGAGATGTCATTTCATCTCCGTCTGGTAAATGTCCCACAAGGCATCGGTGGCTCTGTCGGATGCGCGTTTGACTGGTGATCAGGAGGACGCGGGTTCGACTCCCGCCGAGGTCGGCAACATTCTTTCGTGGAGATTGATCATGAAATCTTTTCTACGGTCATTCTCTCCCTTCCGCTGATTCAAGAAGGGCAGTTGTCAGTTTCTGGCGAAAGAATGTGCACTGTACTGGTAAACCGATTACGTATAAGCTTGCCCAGGAAAGTGTTGATAGGTAAACTGACCGGCTCAAAAATGACCTAAATAGTGTTGACTTGGCCGTAAAACTCCAATACAAACAAACACACAAACAAATTTCCCACAAACATTATGATCACACACCCATGTGACATGATGCATTCAAATCTCCAAAATGGCTACTTTTCTGATGAAAATACGAGTTATATTTTCTTATTTATACTGAAAACATAGGTTGTGGGTTCGGTTCTAACGAGTACCCACAACCTATGTTTTGGAGCAGAAACAAGAAAACTTAATGTATACCCCAGTAAACCCCAGTTACTCTATATGAAGTGGGGTTTAGTGGGTGTTCATTTCACGGACTTGTTCACGTGATGATTGGAAGCAACGTCTCCAGAATGACCTTTACAGTGTTGACGCGGACGTTAAGCCTCAAATCAAACAAAACAAACAAAACAAACAAACAATTAAGTATATGAGTATACGGGGTGGCATTACGAAAACGAAGATGAAAAATTGTGATATTTTCATTATTTCTGCTCCAAATATAGATTGTTGGTACACGTTAGAACCGCCTCATCGAGGCGGTTCTAACGAGTACCGACAATCTATATTTTAGAGCAGAAATATGAAAAATATGGTTTACCCCTGCAAACCCCAGTTTTGCTATTATATAATAAATTGGTTCCAGGGGTGTCAAAATCATATAGGCGTGATTTCATGATGCGAGACTGAGATTGGGCCACCTGTTGTGTTTCTGCTGCGGGCCTCCATGACCGCTTACTCTTAATAATTAGTTCTTCATCGCTGTGGTTTTAGTATGGCTTGGGTCACATGTGAGACGCCAAGTTCTGCAACGGAAAGTCGAGTGATTTTTGTCGCACCTGCTTTAGCAGGAAGACATAGGCGAGCAAGTTTCTGTTCATTCGTTAATCTGTTCGTTCTTCCGTTCGTACGTTTGTCCATTAGTCCGTTTGTCCATCCTTCAACATGTTGCATGTACCCTGGGTGTCTTGTAAGCGCAACTCCTCCTACAGCTTTATACCAATCATTTTGAATCGTTGCGCGTGTTTGTCTATGGTATGATGGTGTGCATGTGGCTTGGATATAATTCTTTGATCACATTTTTGGCTCTTTTTACACATGAAGTTAATTATTTTGTCATCCTCGACGGTACATCTTGTGAGCGCAAAACCTCTTATAGTTTTGCACCAATGGGTTTGAAAAACAGAAGTGAAGGCAATGATCGGAAATCGATACAATTAATCAGAGACACCAAATAGAAACACAAACACAGATATGAAATAACTAGATCCTATTGGAAACATCATTAGCAGAAAGCTATAAGGACAGTTATTATCCCACAAAATGGCCAATCGGCTGTCCAAAACAAAAAGGTATAAGCGATAGCACGGGGATAATACCAAAACCTATACCTGTGCTGTCGACCGAGCCGGTACTGTGTAAAGCTGTTGTCGACCAAGCAATACGGTTTACGACTGAGCAGTACGGATGTCGACAGAAGAACGAGTTGTGAAATGTTCTGTGTGTTATTTCAGTGTATGTTTCTACATTTGGGGGGTTCAAACCGTTCCTGAAATAGTTTGCTATTGTTTTATTAGTCTGGTTAATAGCCTGTTTGATCTCTGAGCGGAATTAAACTGTTAAACCGGAAAATACGAATATAAAGTAAGTATTTCCGGGGAAACGGTGGTCTGTATTCAGTGTCATGGCAAATCGAGGGCGATGTAATGCAGATACATGTTAAGTACACATGATTACCTTTCATTTGTTTGTGTACATGCGCTTGGTACTTTTTTATATTTACGCCGATACTGCTGTCGATGAGCTGAAAGTTTGTAGGGTAAAGTTGTCGACGGTTGTTTGTTTGAGATTTAACGTCCCCATCAACACTGTAAAGGTCATTTACTTTGTTTGTTTGATTGATTTGAGCTTTAACGACCCTGTCAACACTGTAAAGGTCATTTTGGAGACGTTGCTTCCAATTTTGTGAGACTTTTACCCGACATTGAGATGAAATGACATAGCAAGCCCTGCCGCCCAATGAAACCAATAGGGTTTATAAGCATGGGCGGGCCGACTCGCACCGCTGTGCCTGGGCAGGTTTAGATCCTCTAAGCGGTTTACCAGTACTCGTGTGCGGGTCGCTTTCAGCTCTGCGTGGAAGCATCATGCAGCCCATATATTCCTTCAAGCCCCGATGGGCGGGGGCCGTACTGTTGTCGACGTTACCATTACGGTAACACATCCGTGTGGTATAGTACATTTTTCAATACCTAAAAAAAGGTAATTTTATGATGAAAATTTGTTATAATTTTCTTATTTATACGCAAAACATAGGTTTAAGGTGCTCGTTAGAACCGCCTCAATGAGGCGGTTCTAAAGAGTATCCACAACCTATGTCTTGGAGTAAAAATAAGGAAGATGATGTTTACCCCCGTAAACCCCAGTTTTCTCTATATAAAGTGGGGTTTAGGGGTGGGTGGGGGGAGGCTTTATTTCACGAACTTGTTCACGTGATGCTTGATACGGATATCGATGGTTTTCTGGAAATTAACAGTTTAACAATAAGATAATCTATTACATTCTTCGTCAGTCATTGCGCTCTATTTGTTAATTGACTATCCTGTATTGATCGGAGGTCATCCGTATTAACACCAGGTCAACCAATATTAACTGAGGTCAAGTGAGGTAAAAAAATCAATAATCATGATTTATTAATTGTGTCTATTAATAAAATTGTCATTGATCAAGTATAATTTGGCCCCGGGCCAATGCAGCAAACCTCGGACCTGTACCTGGGCCAATACGAAATTACTTGATTAATAACATTATAATATAAGTAAAGGGTTGCAGATTGTTGATGCACACTTCAGTCCATTTATTGTTTTAAAGTTGACCCTACTTTTTAGAGTGGACAAGAAAACAAGAAATATGTCGGTAAAAAACGACATATTATATCGTTTAAACGACATATTTCTTGTTTTCTTTTCCACACTAGATTTTTGGTTTCCAATTTCGATTGGAAGCCATTTAGATTCGATTGGTGATACCACAGTTTATTTCTGACCGTCTTATGACATAACTGGAAAAGCCCTACAGATAAGACTGCTCTCCACATATTAACTCTGTGAAAACGCGTTCGGAATAAACAGAATGCAGCGCCCGTCGATGTATATTTATAAAGCGATTCCAGATATCTATTTATAAAGCGTTTCGAAGAAGTCGGGGCAAATATCATTTCCAAGAAGTCAAGCCAAAGGAAACAAAAAGTTACAGTAGATAACTAACACCTCCGATAATTAACCCATAGATGCCAATAAAATATTCCAACTCTGTACTTTTCTGCTCTAAACATAGACTAGACTGTGACGCGGTTCTAACGAGTATACCACTGTTTGAGCAGAAATAAGAAAAAAAAATGTATATCCGTGTAACCCTCAGTTTTACTATTTATAAGTGGGATTTGACGGAGGGGGGGGGGGGGGGGTCAAAATTAGGCAGGCGTGTTTTCGTGATGTGAAAAAAAATATATACATTATTCTAGTCCAAATATAGATTGTAGGTGCTCAGTTTGTTTGTTTGTTTGACTTGAGGTTTAACGTCCCCGTCAACACTGTAAAGGTCATTTTGGAGACGTTGCGTCCAATTTTGTGTGACTTTTACCCGACATTGAGATGAAATGACATCTCAAGCCCTGTTGCCCAATGAAACCAATAGGGTTTATAAGCATGGACGGTCCGACACTCACACCGCTTTTCCTGAGCAGGCTTAGATCCTCTAAGCGGTTTACCAGTTCTCGTGTGTGGGTCAGATTCAGCTCTGCGTGGAAGCATCATGCAGCCCATATATTTCTTCAAGCCCCGATGGGCGGGGGGCGCTAGGTGCTCAGTGTTTTGAGCCTAAAACAAAAAGGGAAAATAAGGTGTACCGCTGTACACCCAACTTTCTATTTATAATGTTGGGTTTAGAGGGTTATTCCGTACACAGACTTGTTGACGTAATCCTTTTCTTTTCTTAAGGATTTGTAAATTCTGTCATTTGAGTCTGACTTCTCTGGGACTCTCAAACTGTTCCTGGTCACTCAGAATTTCCAGAACGAAAACCCCAGTTTTACAGCTGTATGAAAGTGGGATTTGAGGAGGTCGACATTAGGCAGGCGTGTTTTCGTGATGTAAAAATATATATATTTTTTTCTAGTCCAAATATAGATTGTAGGTGCTCGGTGTTTTGAGCCAAAAAAGGGATCGATAATGTGTACTCCTGTACACCCAACTTTCTCTATATAAAGTTGAGTTTAGATGGTTGTTGAGTACACAGACCTGTTTCTTAAGGATTTGTAAAAAAAAAAATATGCCTATAGCATACAAAAAATAATTCTGTCACTTGAGTCACACTTCTCTCGGAGTCTCAAACTTATCTTGGTCACTCAGAATTTCCAGAACAGTTTACCAAGAGAGTTTGACAGCTTAAATCAGTAAAAATAGTTTGCAGAGTCCAGTTGCAGGCAGCTAGTCAATATTGTCAATATTGCATAAAATGTTTTTTCAGAGTTGTATTTCACGAAGTGTGCTTGTTTGAGGGTGTTCTCTATGAAAGTGATTTGTCATTTTTTTTTCATTTATTTAGGAGCATTGTTCCTTTATCAGAGGTGGGTGAACACCGGTATGTATGGAGAAAAACAGTTTTAAACACCACCTAACCTTCCATTGCAGAACTCGACTCGATCGTGCCTCGAACCTAGGCAGAAAGAGACCTCATATTTACGAGTCGGCGCTCGTACCTACCAATATGGTCAATTTTACCAAACATGCCATTGTTCATCTCTGAAATCAAATTGCGCGTCAAACGAACAATATGAAAGCTTAACATATGCATTGTTCTTTTCACCAGCATAAAACTTGTTTGAGTGAGCAGCTCGCCACAGTCAGCCTTCGCTGCTGATAAAGGCCCATCACGAAAACACGACTACAGTCGAACTTCAATGGCTCGAACACCTTTGGGACCTCGAAAATCTGTTCGAGACAGGGGTAGTTCGAGCCACTGAGGTTACTGTCAGCAGGCATGACGAGATACTTTTAGACATCTTTTCGGTGTTCTATAATGAAAATGCATGCTGTGTGTATTCATTAGAATCGCCTCATCGAGGCGATTCTAATGAGTACACACAGCATGCATTTGCAAGATAAAAGACTAAAATCTCCTTAACTATCCCCCACTATTTCTCATGTAGAGGCTTTCGCTAGGGGCTCAAGAATGGGTTCGGCAAATCCATGGTGAACGAGCCATCGGTGTTCGAGCCATCGAAGTTCTACTGTATATAATTTTGACCCCCTTGAACCACAACGCACCGACGTCGCGGTTTCGCTCCTCAACAGGTCCGTGAATATAAATTATAAAATAGTTTCTACGTATATTGTCCTCCTCCGAAACAGTTTCCGTAAAATCCTTACCAGGAAAATCGTGATTATTTAGAGCGACAAACTGGATGCAACGTCATGACATTGCATCGGCTTATTACTTAGACTTCATGGGCATGACATGGGTCTTTTTCATAAAGGCGACCCAGCACTGACTCCGGCGAGTCTGCGCGGACACGGTCTTGCCAGAGCCTTTGCTTCTCTCGGGTATGTAGAAGAGAAGATGCGTTTTAGTTGGCTGCGCACATGCATTTGACAAAATGTATGTAAATTTGATAATGATAATAAGGGAGGTAATGCAGAGGAAATCGAGTGAAAAAGAATACGTATTTTTTTTTTTTTTTTTTTTTTTTTTAACAATAACTTAACTTGAATATAAATTTGTAAAATTCTTGCAGGTAAACTTTAACCAAATGTGGACGCCGACGACGGACGCCGGGGTATGGCGATAGCTCCCCTTACTTTCGAAAGGCGAGCAAAAATAGCGGATATTTCAAATTCACAAAATGGGGAAGCCTTCCTTTTAAAAGGAAACTCTATATTAAGTAAACTTGCATGTATGATTGTTCAAATTAGTTCTGGGGCGCCATCTGGGTCACATGTACTGTATGAGTTCCCACGAACACAACCGTTGCTCATGATGAGCGTTGCCCATGATGAGCTATTATGACCGGTCACCGTCCGTTCATTGTCCTTCGACTGCCCATTCAGAGGCATTTCCTTTACATGCATGAATTTTGACCAAAACTTGGCTGGCATGTTCTTTGGGTGAACTACGTTAAAAGCTGTTCATTCAGTGCAGAACTCTTGTTGCCATCACAACGTGAATAGGGAAAGTTGAATTTGTGTTCTGTTAGGCACTGGAACAGCAATATCACTTTCCGCGTTCAGTAGATTTTACTATGCTGGTTAGGTGTGATGTAATATCACATATGTACCATGTTAACAAATCCGTAAAATGAACACCCCCTTAAACCCCACTTTTTATAGAGAAAACTGGGGTTTAGGAGGCTATATATTATTTTTCTTATCTCTGCTGCAAGACATAGGTTGTGGGTATTCGTTAGAACCGCCTCGATGAGGCGGTTCTAACGAGTACCCTAAACCTATGTTTGGAATATAAATAAGAAAAATATCAGATATTTTCACCTGAAAAAAATGACCGTTTTGAAGGTATGCAAGAATACACTTTATCACACGGATATGTTATCCTCATGTCGGCGTCTAAAATGCTCGTACGAAGAAAGCTGACAGTAGAAAAATGAGTGAAATGTCAGATTAGAATACTATTACTCTCTTAAAACGTGTCAAGATAACTTAAAATGGCATAGGGGCGACATTGCTAATTTGATTCGAAATATTTTATCTATTCAGATTATCAATTTGGGCGAACACCTTGTTTTGTGTCTGATTTATGAGACCTCATATGGTACATAGCAATTTGTATACTTTTTAAACCTGTTCATGACAAACAGAATCATCCTAACATGTACATATTTATTTTCATGAGTGCGTAGCTAGTTCGTACCATTTACAAAATAAAACCCGGTACTTAAGCAAACGCTGTATATGTACATCCTAATCAAACGCCGCATTCTGTGGCCTCCGATAACATGTATGATCCAGATATGTTTGCCAATGTCCCATAAGGAAATGACTGGCGTAAATGGAGAATATTATTAACATTTTTTATGTGTTTGATACATCTAACAGGTTCGTGCAAAAAATAACAAAATTAATTAAAATTTAGTAATGTACATGGAGGCAAAGCGACATTTTCTCTGCCAACGAAAACGTACAGTTTGCAGTGGTAAACTGGAGGATAAGCCATTGAAATGTTTTAAAATAAAACAAAAGTTCCACCTAAATTTATGGTCATACATGTCCACCAAGACTGGCTTCAGTCGTTTTTGTTTCATATCCATCTCTCTCATTCTTTACCATTACGAAAACACGCCTATACAAATACATTGTAAATTTTTTTAGCCAAAAAATGTAAATTTTAAGATGAAAGATTGCGATATTTTTCTTATTTCTGCTCAAAACATAGATTATGGGTACTCGTTAGAACCGCCTCATCGAGGCGGTTCTAACGAGTAGCCACAATCTATGCTTTAGAGCAAAAATAAGAAAAATGAGGTTTATCCCTGTAAACCCCAGTTTTACTTTATAAAAGTGGGGTTCAAGGGGGTCAAAATTATATAGGCGTGTTTTCGTGATGATTAGTTTATCCTGTTCCTCTTTAATCCAATTTCAAGTCTAGCCAAGGGACTTAAGTAAAACAAAATTCTGTAAGCTATGCAAGCTTTATTTCCCTTCCAGAAAAAAAAAAGAAAAAGAAAGAGAAGGATCTGGAGCCATACAAATATCCACCATAAACATCCTTTAAGAAACATTGGCTTCTTAAAGCTTCATCCAAGACCGTGACAGAAGCAAAACATAGGTTATGTCGAGCCGAACGATTAACTAAACGGTACTTTTCCTGGACATGCTTATGTATCAAGTAATTGGCTTATCGGAGTCTAACTGTTGGTTTTCTTTTGCTCCGGCATGTCAGTGGTTTCTTGCCGTCGAGTCCTCACCGTTGTTTCATATCTGTGGTTGTTTTTTTTTTGTGTGTGTGTGTTCACGGAGATGTTGTAACGAAAACGCCCGGCAACTCCATATCACCTCTACAGATGCGACCGTTAAGGCGGTTTGTTCAAAACGTTGTTAAAACGATAACGTCTGTTCTGGTGGACTCAGCGAATATGCCATATATTGACAGCTCCTAAATAGCTCCACCTAGTCAATATTATCTGCGACTACTATACATAAGCGAAGGGAGAACATGATAGTACCATTCATGATTAATACTCGTAAAAGAATGTTGACGATCCGGAAGGGATCGAATCCGCGACCTCCTGTTCAACAGTCAGATGTGCGTCCTACTGAGTCACCGAGGCCGGCCACGCAGCGAGAGATCCGCTAAATACGTAAACCAATAAAATATTTCTCTTACATGTAATATTTGCAGATTGGGGCGCTCATATCTGTTCATAGAATCGACTGTTTTATTTTATTTATTTTTATTTATTGTAAGTTTTACAAAAGGTATGCCACTGTACGTTAGCAGCGTACGTGGTATACCCTGATCTGTTTCCGATAAAGAGGCCCCCGCCCATCGGGGCTTGAAGAAATAGATGGGCTGCATGATGCTTCCACGCAGAGCTGAAACCGACCCGCATACCCGTAGTGCCGGTAAACCGCTTTGAGGATCTAAGCCTGCCCAGGGAAAGCGGTGCGAGTCGGCACGTCCATGCTTATAAGCCCTATTGGTTTCACTGGGTGGCAGGGCTTGAGATGTCAGTTCATCTCAATGTCGGGCAAAAGTCCCACAAAATAGGAAGCAGCGTCTCCAAAATGACCTTTATAGTGTAAACCTCAAATCAAACAAAATCAAACTGTCTCCGGTAAAAATGGGTGTCAATGGTGTTCGGTTTCTCTCTTTAGTCGCTATGAATATATGGGTAAACCCGTTCATTCCTGTGTTTCTAAAATGGGCTCTTCTATCATTGAATCTGAACAAGTACCTTCCTGTTAATAGTGTTTCTTTAGTCAAAATTATTCACAAGATGGCAACCCGTGTAGATCTTGATGAGATGGCTTATAATGAGATATCTCATCTGGATCTATACTGTGTGAATATATATCTAAAAGATAACAGAAGTATGGTTAAAATAGTATGCCGCCGTTTCCCACATAGCCAAAGATGCCAGTCTCTGAAAATTGCGATTTGCAAAGGTAGGCCGTCTCGTACATGCGTGGTTTACCGGTCTGTTCATATAGGTATGTTTTATTTTTTTTGTTGTTGTTGTTTTTGTTTCTCATCACGCCCATGCGGTCTACATTTTTTATCTCAAAGGTTGACGTCCCCCGCCCATCGGGTCTTGAAGAAATAGATGGGCTTCCACGCAGAGCTGAAACCGACTGCACACGAGTACTGGTAATCCGCTTATAGGATCTAAGCCTGCCCAGGAAAAAGCGGTGCGAGTCGGACCGTCCATGCTTATAAACCCTATTAGTTTCATTGGGCGACAGGGCTTGAGATGTCATTTCATGTCAATGTCGGGTAAAATTCCGTGAAAACTGGAAGCAACGTCTCCGAAATGGCCTTACCAGTGTTGTCGGGGACGTTAAACCTCCAATCAAACAAACCAAATCTTAGCAGCGTACGCGGTATACCCTGATTAGTCGCTGCGTTCTGTCTCCGGTAAAAAAAAATGTGTGTCAATTGTGTTCGGTTTATTTCTTTAGTCGCTAGGAATATATGGGTTAAACCTTTCACCCTGCGTTTCTGAAATAGGCTCTTCCATTTTTGAATTTGGACGAGTTCATTCCTGTAACTAGTGTTTTTAGTCAAAATTACTCCCAAATGGCAAACAGTGTAGATCTTGATGGAACGGCTCATAATGAGACATCTCATCTGGATGTACACTGTTTGCATAGGTATCTATAAGATAGCAATGGTATGGTTAAAATGGTATCCCGAATTACGAAAACATGCCTATAGAAATACATAGTAAACTTTACCGCAGAAAAAAAAATAAAACTGAAAAATTATGATATTTTTCTTATTTCTGCTCAAAATATAGGTTGTGGGTATTCGTTAGAACCGCCTCGATGATTTTAGAGCAGAAATAGATATCAATAAGATAACAATGGTATGGTTAAATGGTATGCATTACGAAAACACGCCTATACAAATACATTGTAAACTTTACCGCCGAAAAAAACCCCGAAAATGTTAAGATGAAAAATTTGATATTTGTCTTATTTCTGCTCAAAATATAGGTTGTTGGTATTCGTTAGAACCGCCTCGATGAGGCGGTTCTAACGAGTACCCACAATCTATATTTAAGAGCAGAAATAAGAAAAATAAGGTTAACCCGGTAAACACCAGTTTTACTACATAAAAGTGGGGTTCGAGGGTGTTGAATTTATATAGGCATGTTTTCTTGATGGTTGCCCACAAAGCCAAAGTTGCCAGTTTCTGAAAATTGCGGTTTGAAAAAAGGAAGGCCGTATCGGACATGCGTGGTTTACCGGTCTGATCTGTTCATACAGGTATGTTTTTTTTTTTCCTTCATTTTTTGTTTCTTATCACGCCCGCGCAGTCTACATTTTTACCTCAAAGGTTGACAGCCAATTAAATATTTATTACTTATATATATGTATAATAGATAATCGAATAAAATGAGACGCACCACACACCACCCAAGAATTAGTGTATACTAATTTATTTTTAGTTCGACTGCGATGAAAGCCTCGAGCTTATTGGGAGCTTTCCACTAAATGCTGTCCATAGGCGACAATAGTAACCTTTTACCTGCTCCCACAAAAACTACACATACAAAACTTTCAAACCTTACTTGTTTATAGAGCCATCCTAGCCCAAAATGCAGTGAGACATGACTGCACCTTTAATTTTGGACTAGTCCGTGTTTTAGGTAAGTCGCCTTCAGTTTGGATTTTACATTGGGAGATATTGTTTTACTGAGATTCGTACTGCATCATACTTACCACTTGGCCACGATTTCTACATAATGGCATTATCAAAAATCGTATTCATAATTTTAAAATACTGTGAAAAAAGAAATCCGAAACCTGCTTTCCCTAAAACATTGAACGTTGAACTCTCAAAGGTCGTTGATAAACTATAATGAGAAAAAATCCGAATGTTGACCTGCTCCTTTTCAAGCTACAGTCAACCATGTTTGTTTAAATACTAGAACGGAGTAAATACAAACCAACATTTTTAAAGGAGGAGTGACCATATAAAATCAACAAAAATTCTTGAGCTTGCAGATATATTTATAAAACATGCATCATTTTAGTCCCTTATACCTATCATTTTCTCACATTGAAATAAAATATGAGATATATATCCAATGGAAGCAAGTCTGGTATTTAGAACGCAACTTAAAGCTCTGTCCCAAAGTGATAAAACCCGGCACCCCCCCCCCCCCCCCCCCACCGTAATTAATGGAATGCTACCAATATCAAACCCTTAGTTTCTTTATAATGCATCAAAAGAATTGCCAAATAGAAGTTTAGGTCATATTTAATAATTTAGTCATGCATAATAAAAGTTCATCCAAAAAAAAATCTTTCAAGTTTGCGAAAAAGTTATCGCTTTCAGATTCAACAATGAAAGCCGAACAAACAATAGTTTTTGAAAATTGCAAAAGTTTATCCCTTTCTGGAATTGAACCCAGACACCGGCTTGCATCAGTGGTTCCTCTCAAATGTCTTTGGAACAATTCAATACTAAAATGCACAAAAGTATGCCTAAATAACACCAATACTCATTTGTATGGCTATTTTCACACCTACACCCCCTATTTAAAGTAAAAAAATGGCATTTTCAGGATATTTTGAGGACAACAATGCCAAGAAAATGTTTATAAATGCCTTAATGCCATGAGGAATAGCTGAATATATCTGTTCACATCCTTTTACATGAATACAATAAAATAGAACTTAAAACGGATGAGAAAACGTATCCGGATATTGCAGCGGGTTGTTTCTGAGAGACAATTTTGAAGTTTTGTTTTGGTCTGAGACATAGTCCTAGTGCCATGAAACCTTACTCTTATATTCCATATGGAGTAGATTCTTTCTTGTGTTTGTGCAAATTCAATTACTGCAAGTCTCCTTTCCAAACACATCAATAAAAACTGATTTACATGGCTTTAAAGTACCCCACCCCCCTCCCAAGACCATAGATCAGAGGCAAAAATTCACCAAATACACCCAGTTAGACCTAAATTAGCACTACCATCACATTTTTAACAGTATCTATGGCAAAATACATGCCATGAAGATACATTTTATGAAACAGAATTGGACAGAACCTATAAATGTGTGGAAATAGTATGTAATGACTGAAAATAGGACAGCGGTCCTACTTTTGCTATAGGGAGCTTTCCACTAAATGTTTTCCATAGGCAACAATAGTAACCTTTTACCTGCTCCCACAAAAACTACACATACAAAACTTTTCAAACCTTACTTGTTTATAGAGCCATCCTAGCCCAACAAGTTAATGAGAAAAATCCACATGTTGACCTACTCCTTTTCAAGTTAGTCAACCATGTTTGTTTACATATTAGAACGGAGTAAATACAAACCAACATTTTTAAAGGAGGGGTGACCATATAAAATCAGCAAAAATTTCTTTGAGCTTGCAGATATATTTATAAAACATGCATCATTTTAGTCCCTTATACCTATCATTTTCTCACATTGAAATAAAACATGGGATATATATCCAATGAAAGCAAGTCTGGTATTTAGAACGCAACTAAAAGCTCTGTCCCAAAGTGATAAAACCCGACATCCTCCCAGTATTTAGTCGAATGCTACCTATTGAATCGCCCTCGAACACTCATTCTGGGTGTTTACACGCCAGTGGCTTTTACACCACTGCTAGCCGTTTAAACCTGGGTGGAGTGGAGCAGTGTCATTGCGTGTCTTGCCCAAGGACACACCACGATACCGGTGGCCGGATTCGAACGCACAACCTCTCAGTCACAAGAATTAGACAATTCTTATTCACAACCATCAAGCATAGATTCAGACCCAGATCAAACTTTCCTAAAAGACGCTACCATTAGCCCAGTGCTTAAGTTAAAAATATGTTACTGCCTTTCACAGCAGCCCAGTACTTATAGAAGGTGATGTGTTTGCTTGATATGAGGTTTAACGTCCCCGTCAGCCCTGTAAAGGTCATTTTGGAGACGTTGCTTCCAATTCCGTGGGACTTTTACCCGACATTGAGATGAAATGATACCGCACACCCTGTCGCCCAATGAAACCAATAGGGTTTATAAGCATGGGCGGTCCGACTTGCACCACTTTGCCTGGGCAGGCTAAGAAGCTCTAAGCGTTTTTACCAGTGCTCGTGTGCGGTCGGTTTCAGCTCTGCGTAGAAGCACCATGCAACCCATCTATTTCTTCAAGCCCCGATGGACGGAGGTCGTTATAAAAGCTGTATGCGAAACAAACGAATATCCTGACCAGAATACTGATCTTAGCATTCGCTTAATATTTTTCCATTACGAAAACACGCCTATACAAATACATTGAAAATTTTACCGCCGAATAAACGAATTTTGCAGATGAAAAGTTGTAATATTTTTCTTGTTTCTCTCAAAAATATAGATTGTGGGTACTCGTTAGAACCGCTTCTTTGCTCAAAAATATAGATTGTGGGTACTCGTTAGAACCGCCTCAATGAGGCGCTTCTAACGGGTGCGCTCAAAAATATAGATTGTGGGTACTCGTTAAAACCGGCTCATTGTTCAAAAATTTAGATTGTAGGTACTCGTTAGAACCGCCTCAATGAGGCGCTTCTAACGTGTGCACTCAAAAATATAGATTGTGGGTACTCGTTAGAACCGCCTCATTGCTCAAAAAATATACATTGTGGGTACTCGTTAGAACCGCCTCAATGAGGCGCTTCTAACGGGTGCGTCAAAAATATAGATTGTGGGTACTCGTTAGAACCGTCTCATTGCTCAAAAATATACATTGTGGGTACTCGTTAGAACCGCCTCAATGAGGCGCTTCTAACGAGTGCGCTCAAAAATATAGATTGTGGGTACTCGTTAGAACCGCCTCATTGCTCAAAAATATACATTGTGGGTACTCGTTAGAACCGTCTCAATGAGGCGCTTCTAGCGGGTGTGCTCAAATTTATAGATTGTGGGTACTCGTTAGAACCGCCTCAATGAGGCGGTTTTAACGGGTACCCACAGTCTATAATTTTGAGCAGAAACAAGAAAAATAATGTTTACCCCTGTAAACCTCAGTTTTTCTATATATAATTGGGGTTTAAGGGGGTCAAAATTATAGAGGGAGGTTTCGTGATACTCTGTTTTTTGTTTATTTATGAAATAGCAAAAATATGCATGGCAGCGTGCAAAATATATAATTACAGTCGATGTTTAATGGCTTCAACTGCTATTTGTTGTACAATAGGAATATTGTTACTCATTACGAAAATACACCCGTGCAATATAATGCATTTTTTCAAGTTTTCTAAATGGCTACATATTTTTTCTTATTTTTACTGCAAACATAGGTTGTGTGGCAATGGTAATAGCATTTTATCCGACTTTGTTCTATTGCAAGACGTCGGACAACGTCTGGCAAAAGCATTTAATCAGACTCTGCTATTACCAGACATCTGTCAATAGCATTTTACCGAGTTTCTCCTATTGTCAAACGTCTGTCAATAGCATTATGACCGTGTTGTTGTTATTGTCAGACGTCTGGCAACAGCTTTTTCACCAAGCTTCTGCTAATGCCAGACGTCTGGCAAGAGACACTCCTAAACATATTGTAAAACATGGATATCTGTAATATATGAGAATATTTCTGTGAGTTTCGAGAGTGAGTTCGAGCCCTCGGTGATCCAGCTTTTGAAGGCGCATTGTATTTTACAAGATATTACAAAATATTACACATCCATAAATGTATTAATCACTGAACCGCTCGCCAATCGGGGCTAGGAGAAATAGACTGGGTTGCATTATGCTTCCACGCTCTCACCGCTGTGGTTCGAGCCTCGCTCGGGTCACATGTGAGACGCCAAGATCTGCAACGGAAGGTCAGGTGGTTTTTCTCCGGGCACTCCGGTTTTCGCCCACCTCTGATTAACGATCTGCTCGATATGAGTGAAATAATCTTGAAAGGGCCGTAAAACCAAAACCAAAACCAAAAAAAAAAAAAAAAAAAAAAAATGTGCTTCCACGCAGAGCGGAAACTACTGGTAAGCAAGTATGTGAAATGCATACAAGCATTTTGGTTTCTTTCGGTGGCACGACTTCAGGTGTCATTTTATCTCAATGTCGGGTAAATGTTCCACAAAATTGGAAGCAACGTATCCCAAATGACCTAAATAGTGTTGATAAACAGCATCTTGCCTTCGTGCTCATGTATTATTGAATTTATTAAAAACTCGTTGAGTAAGAGGGATAAAATGCTCGGCACAGCCTCGCATTTTACCCCTTTTCTTCAACGAGTTTTAACCCTTTTCCTCAATTGCTGTTCACGAAGTATGAGTGAGTGAGTGTTTGAGTTTAACGTCTCACCAACACGGCTAAGGTCATACCGTGACGGGACCTCGGGTTAAAGATTCATCCGAAAGTCTGGAGTAGCCCGGAGGCGAGTAGCATAACCACTACACCACGGAGACTTCTTCATGAAAGTATGAACGCAGTGGGTCGCGATCAAAGTAAGTGAACCCCGAAGAGGTTCAGTTAAACTTTACAAGTGACCCGATTTTGTTCATAATTCAATTCTCACACAATTCCAACCTTTTTGTTGCTAACCATAAAGGATTCTAGCGAACAACACAGCCACTGATCTACGCAGACTGATCAGAGATTTTACTGGCCGCACAAGCAATCATGCATCAACCCATACAGTCTGTTGCACTCTGAAACCTGTCTCACTACGGACCAGAATAAGTCTGCTCGCGACATAGTATATTTTATAATAACACCTTAAAAATGAGTGTTATTGCTTATTTTGACACTCATTTGCCCATTATTTTTGTGTTTTTATCATATAACGTAACGCAAGGCGAGGCCGCGTAACGTTACCTAACGTCAAGTCGCATAAATATGGGCGGAACGGCATATTAGAAGATTAATCATAATATATTAATAGTTTTGAAGTTTAAAATCTCCTTTAAATATTTCTGCCGCAATGTTTCATTCACATATTAAATATTTTGTCTGTGTATAGGTCTGTTGATGACAGTGATCGAAAGAAATTCTTGAAGTGATTTTATGGTTCCCCGTTTCAACAGTAAGTCTTTGAAATGATTATAGTCGTGATAAAATCCGCAAAAACGTATGTGAAAACTGCATAGACGTCGATCAGCTTGGGCTGGTTTCCATGCGGCCGAACCTTGGCAATGCCTGCACCTGAGGATCTGGTGACTGGGTGAGGCGATGATGTTGTGTATCTTGCATCACTAGGGTTTCCAACTGATATTGGATGGTCTGACTCACAACACTTTTCCTGGACAGGCTTAGTCGGGCGGTTTACTAGTACTAATCTGTGGGCAGATTCCGCTCTGCGTTGAAGCACCATGCAGACCTCTATTTCTCCAGGCCCCAATGGGCGGGGGGCGAACGAGTAAATGTACGTTGTGGGTACATGTAATCGCCCTTGAGGCGATTTTGACGAGTAGCCGTTTGTTCGTTTGTTTGTTTGTTTGTTTGTTTGTTTGAGGTTAAACCTCCCCGTCAACAATGTATATGTCATTTTGGAGACGTTTACTTCCAATTTGTTGGGACTTTTAACCGACATAGATTAAATGACATCTCAAGCCCTGCCGCCCAATGAAACCAATAGGGTTTATAAGCATGGACGGGCCGACTCGCACCGCTTTGCCTGGGCAGGCTAAGATACTCTAAGCGCTTTACCAGTACTCGTGTGCGGGTCGGTTTCAGCTCTGCGTGAAAGCATCATGCAGCCCATATATTTCTTCAAGCCCCGATGGGCGGCAGCCGGACGAGTACCCGTAAGTAGTGTTTGTACTGTAGATCTGAAAATTATAGATTTCCGTCAGACAAAAGCAAAACAAAATCTTCTTCATATGGATTCGTAATATAGTGAAACATCGGTGGCTCGAACCTCTTTAGGACCATGAACATCTGTTCGAGACAGCGGTGGTTCGAGCCACGTTACCGAATTTATATAGCAATCTTTTCATGTAATAGACACGTTCAAAAGAGCTTTACATAGTCAAAATGTACAATGTTCAGCTGAGTTTATTACATGCATTGAGTTTGTTTACATAATCCATGTCTACTCGTTTGTCTGTTTCTGCTATATTATTTGACGTTTTATGCGAATTAGCTAAATAAAACCCATAAAAAGTCATTCATATGTATAAGTGACATTTCCACATTGTCACAGGAGATGTTTTTCTCATAAGATAAGCATCGTGCTTACCGTCAGATCCTGCACCATTTGTAGTGTATCACATATCATGTAAACATGAAAAATGAATATTTTTAAAACCAAAACCCATAATGCACCTCCACCCCAACCTCCCCAGTGAATATTGAAATACTTCCAAAGCGGTTCTTCTGTCGCGGTTTATATTCGTTATAGCTCGTCTTTGAATGCGTGTATCACTTATATATTTTTTGTTTTGGATAGCCAATCAGCCATTTTGTGGGAAGTAACTGTCTTTTTGGTCCTACATGAGGTTCTTTAGTGATGTTTCCATTTGGGTTTTGTTATTTCATATTCGTGTTTCTTTCCATTTGGTGTCTCTGTTAATTGCAACGTCACATCTACGTCGGTGCAGCGTCATAACGTTATACCGACGTTGATTTGACGTTGCCGTAGCGACGTGTGCCTGCTGTGTAGAATGTTCAGGCAGTGATCACCCTGATCAGACTGTGTTCTGTTCTTACACTAGCTTACATATACATGTACCATTACATTACGTCGGACCGTCCCTGACTAAACCCTATCGGTTTCTATTGGGCGGTAGGCTCGAAATATCATTTCACCTCAATGTCGGCTAAAAGTCCCACAAATTGAAAGCAACGTCTCCGGAATGACCTAAATACTTGTGACGGGGAAGTAAAACCTCAATACAATACAAACAAAGAAAAACTTTACGTAAATATTAAATATTCTGTCTCCGTGCATCTAAGAATTGATTACGTCAAGATTGCGAGCGTATAAGGAAATGCTTGCAACCTTAAATGGATCGAAATTACCATGATACGAATCTTTCCTGGAACGGACGTAGAATGTTTATTATGACTTTTAGAATTCTTGTTTAAAAACGAACAGGACAGTATTACAGGTCGGTGTAGGTCTGATGTGGTAAAAGATACGAATCAAAGCACTGGTGGGAAGGGCTGAAATGATATTCGATTATAAGTCATGTCATTGTGATCGATAATCGATTACTTATCACTGGATATTTTATCATAATTTTACCTTTATGGTTACCACATGATATACAGTGTCGTATGTACTGTAGTAGGACAGACAGGCCTGAGCAAACCGTGTAGACCCAGATGAGACGGCGCAAAATGCGGCTTCTCATCAAGGTGTCCACTGTTTGCCACTCCAGCTATTTCAGACACACCATAGGGCAGCAAATTATACTTATCAAATAATCGATAACTACTAAACCAGTAAAGATAATCATTTTCATGGAATTTATCGATCGATTAACCGATTTTATCATATGACGTCGCGTCTGAGAGTGTAATAACGCCATGTATTATTTTCGATAATCCACTTGTGGATTAAATATGCAAATTAGCTAGATACGTCCCGTAACGTTACTTGTACGACATTCTTAACGACGTCGCGTTTACTAACGGCGGAATATTGACATTTTTGTAAACAAATCGTGAATAAAATGCGTTTTAAATGTCATATGATAAATAGAATATTGCATCTCGTTGAGAAAAAGGGATAAAATGCTCGGCACAGCCTCGCATTTTATCCCTTTTCCTCAACTCGTTCAATAAATTCAATAATACATGAACTCTCATGTAAGATCCTCTATATCCGATTAGTTGTGTTAGCCTTACTGCCGGGTCGATGGTCTCTGAGTGAAGGGTGGAGTCATGAACTTAGATTTGAACTACTTCGTTCAACCCTTAGATTCCTGCCTCATGAGCTACGTCGGTCGGTGTGTGCTCGGCTGGGGATGTGCTGTGTTTGCCGGGTCTTGTCCGTCATCCGTTTCGGTTTCAAAAGTTTGGGGTTGAGACACACTGATGAAGATTAAATATCAGAAAGGCCTCTGTGTCACTAAATTTGGTATAGTTACGCCTTAATTCCAGTTTATGAGCAGTGTCAGATTACTATTGACGGTACGTGACACAAAAATAAAAAATCATAGGTGTGATCGAGAAGGGAATAGTCGTTTATACATAATAATAATAATAATAATAATAATAATAATAATAATGTATACTCACGCCGTAGACCAGATCTTGAACTGCCAGAAACAGAATTATTTGGTTAGAGCTCAACATTCTTCATAGAAAATCTCTGCTTGGTACATTCTGCAGGCCACCGACTTCTCCTGCTACTACTCTGTTATCAATAGAAGATTCCATTGGTCTTGCTTTTGGCACAAATATAAGTAATATTTATATAACTGGAGACTTTAATTTCGATATTCTGAACCAAAGATCTAATAAAAATATGCGACACTATTTCAGCATTTCAATTTGGAGCAACTCATAACGGAGCCAACACACATAACAGAGAATCTGTCCTCTACTGTTGGTTTGATTTTTACTTACGACAAAAATCCATTCCTTTAAGTGGAGTTGGTGGTGCTTTTCTCTACCAAATCATAAGATACCACAGCCTTATCTCTAAATTGAACAAAAATACTATATATTACAGCAGTCTTTCTTCGGCGTATTTGGCTCCTTGACCGTGGATACATATGTGGTTCAAATTACTAAGGACAGGCTACACATTAAAGCGGTGGTCATCCGTAAATGACATTTTTTCTGATATTAATTGGTTTATTTTGATAATCTTTATACCAAATTGAAGGTAAGACATCGAAATTTCCATCAAACTTTTTTAGATCGTTTCAATGGTATTTTGTCATGACTAAAAAAACGAATTTTAGCCATAATTTACTTTCAAGGATTCACCTTTCTATCAAGTAGCTTGAAAGGGCTCAGAAAACCAGCAACAAGACGAGCCCTATAAAATGTATCAGGGATTTCCTTTTAAAACTTCTGGTAAGAAAGTTGCAACAAATTTAATTTTCTGTAATAAAATTAATTCGAGGCATTGAACAAAGGCTTCGTTTAAACTGAAACCACACAATATATTAAATATCTGAGATATAATTTTCAAGACCAGTCTTCTAGGTACCTAAATGGCAAACTTTACATCACAAAAACAAGCCTATATAAATATGACCCGCTTAAACCCCACTTTTATATAGTAAAACTGGGGTTTGCAGGGGTATACATTTTTTTCTTATTTCTGCTCAAAAACATAGATTGTGAGTACTCGTTAGAACCGCCTCGTCGGGGCGGTTCTAACGACTATCCATAATCTATGTTTTGGGCAGAAATTAGAAAAATACCACAATTTTTTATCTGATTTTTTTTTTTTTTTTTTTTTTGTGGTAAAATTTACCATGTATTTGTATAGGCGTGTTTTCGTAATGATATTCTTTGGCCAATAAATAGAGGAGATAAATTTATGGCCTTTGAACACCATGGTTAAATTGATAGCAAAACATATCCCACCTTTTGACAGTTGAAATTTAATATGTTTTCAAACATCTCTCTTATTAATAACATTTGACAGCCAAATATTCTTGGTTACATTGTTAATGAAAATACACTTTTTGAAAAATTTAATAAAATTGTTAAATCATGGTGTATACTATCCTTAAAAACCGACGACGTAAAAACATATGTCAAAATATAACTTAAATTTATGTTTTGTATACTACTAAACACGTTCCCAGTACACCTGTAAAAAATCGTCATTCCTATCCTCCGTGGCTACCAAATGAAATCAAGAAATTGATCCGTAAAAGAAAACGCATATATACAACAGATTTAAAAGATTAACAGGCATTGTAGATTACAAAAACTGCAAATAAATGAGAAACCTTTTAGAGAAATCGGAAAGCAGACAACTAAAGAACGAAGATGTTAAACAAAAGGTTGTTGGAAAAACTCAAACAATTTATTAAAACTGATCAAAACAGAAGTGAAGGCACTGATCAGGAATCGATACAATTAATCCACAGCTCCCATCAGAGACACCAAAGGGAAAGAAGCATCAACATGAAACAACTAGACCTTAATGGAAACAGCAATAGCGGAAAGCCAAAAGGACCGTTACTTTCCCACAAAATGGCCAATTGGCTATCCAAAACAAAATAATATGAGCGATGCACACACTCAAAGACAAACCATACAAAAATAATCCACGACAGAAGAACCGCTTTGGAACGGTCAGTGATACGAATTCCACTGGGGAGCTTAAATCGATTTTACGTGGTCACAATCCTCGCCCTTACTTCCGTCGCGATTCAGACAAACATTTTTTTTAGTCTGCACAAAGGCCTCCTAACTCATTAGTGCAACATCTCCGTGGACATAAAAATCAAACAACCACAAAATCTTCAACACTTCCGTCCCTGTATAAAAAGGAATCTGTTTGTTTTTAAGACGAAAACAATGCATATTTAATGAATGCTTTCATTGTAGAGCAATCTATGCTAAATGTCGACAATGCCTCTTTACAAATGGTATTCCTCAACCTCAGAATTTTTTTAACTTATTCTCGACCACACCCGCAGAGGTCGAAATAATGCTAAAAACACTGCAACTAGGTAACGCAGTTAATAATTGTATACGCAAATTGCGAGCAATTCCTTTATATCTCCCCTTTAGTAATTTCATCAACTACATGTACTCTCTAAATAGGGGTAAAGTTCCTAATATATAGAAAGAGACAAATCTGACTCGTATTTTAAAAAAGACGACCTATCAATTCTATTGAACTATAGACCAATACCCCTTCAAAATAGAAGAATAGAAGTCTTAGAAGAAAATATTCATAAGCACCTTTTTAACTTTATCTGTGACCATGATATACTAACATCTCTTCAGTCATGATTTATTCCTGGAAAATAAAAATCAAAAATGAGTTCCTTTAAGAGCAATGAAAACATTCATAAGAAAGAAGATGGGTCATACTACGTAGTTTCGGCTAATAAAGCCTCATCAGTGACCCTGTAATGATCCGGCAAAGAAAGCCAGAGGAAACATACTACAATTTTGCGAATTTTGAATAGGCAGTCGATTCAAAGACTGATATAAATCAAAATGGGGTCCAAATAAATAAAAACCTGTCTAGAATATGAGTCTAAACCAATAATTTATTTCCGATTTCTCAGAATATTCACGCTGATCTCAAAGGACCAAAAGTAAAATATAAACTACACTATGGTTGATGTACGGGGAGACGTTTTACGGCCGCCACACGGCACAACACCAGCTGCAGTGAAGGCAAATAAAAATCAAAAATGAGTTCCTTTAAGAGCAATGAAAACATTCATAAGAAAGAAGATGGGTCATACTACGTAGTTTCGGCTAATAAAGCCTCATCAGTGACCCTGTAATGATCCGAATACCTGCAGTCAATCAACTTGTCTGCATTTACAATATATTTTGTAAAGCCCTGGATGAGAAGTACGAGCTGTCTTTTGTGATATTAGTTAAGCTTTTAATCAAGTATGGCATGAAAGGCTTTTAAACAAACTTCAGAAGATGGGCATCTCTGGTTTGTTTTTGCAATGGTTTACAGATTACTTGCAAAACAGAAGTGGAGCTCCAATCAGAGACACCAAAGGACAAGAAACACAAACATAAAACAACAGACCCTTATGGAAACATCAACAGCGTAAATCCAAACGGACAGTTACTTTCCCACAAAATGGCCAATAGGCTATCCAAAATAAAATAATATAAGCGACACAAACACCCAAAGACAAACCATAACAAAAATAAACAACGACAGAAGAACCGCCTTGGAACGGTCAGCGGAAACGGATTCCGTTGGGGGACTTAAACCGATTTTACGTGGCCACAATCCTCGCCCTTACTACCGTCGCGATTAAGACAAATAATTTGTTCAGTCCGCATGAAGGCCTCCTAACTCATCAGTGCAACATTTCCGTGCACACACAAATCAAACAACCACAGAGATGAAACAAAGGTAAGGACTCGACAGCAAGAAGCCACTGAAATGCTGGAGCAAAAGAAAACCAACAGTTAGACTCCGATGGGCCCGACCAGAGACAGAGAATCAGGTACCAACCAACATAAGCCTTTACGCTGGAACCGTCATAGAATATGAGGCCTGACCCACCGGCGTGCAATTAAAGAGGGAAGCAAAGTTGTCTACCGTGATTGGGTTAACTACCATGCATGCGGTCTGTCGTATAACATTTAAATTGTACCCAATCTTTTTATATCGACGAATTTTACGAAATTGGTTGCTGAAGTCATTGCGGTAATATATTTTCCTGAATTTATATACTAAGTAACCATAAAATTCTGGTTCCGACAGACCTTGTTGCAGAAGAAATTTAAGTCCAATATTGAATTTTGAGATTAAATATAAAACAAAATTGCTTCTGTTACCATAGTTACTACAAAGGCAAAATACACACAATTTGTTCTGTTTTGGTTAGAGGACTCATTTTGCTATGCAAAAGCGCAAACTGTTTTTGTTTATGTAAACTCGCCTGCCTGGGCTGTCGTTTTAAACACCCAAGGGGTCACTGTGACAAAATATAAAACAGGGAGTATGTTTACCTGGAACTGTTTCCTCTTGGTCTGTTCTCAAGGCACGAGTTTCATAATGTCGTATTTTAGGCCCATTTTCAGTTGTTGTTTTGTTATCAATGACATAGTGGTAGATATATATAATCTTCGATTTGACTTTAATCTGTATCTCTTTTGTATGATACTTGTATTTCGCCGCCATTATATATCTATAATATTTACTCAGTCAAAAAAGTTCCTATACCTAAAATTGCTTCTGTTACCATAGTTACTATAAATTAAAAATACACAAATTTTGTTTTGTTTTGGTTAGATGACTCATTTTGCCATGCAAAAGCGCAAACTGTTTTTATTTATGTAAACTCGCCAGCCTGGGCCATCGTGTTAAACACCCAAGGGATAACTGTGACAATTTCGCAGAATAAATCATTACAAAATATATTCTAGAAAGGGTTATCCTTTGGAAGCAAGGAATACACCATAGAACTGGAAAATATGGAGCGTGCATGTTTTCTGGGCCAGACTAGCTAGTTTCGGCCATTTAGGCCTCATCAGTGACCCTTAAATATTTTCTAAATTCCACAATGGAATCAATGATCCCAAAGAAGCCGAGATTTAACACAATAATAATTAAACTTAGCACAAGATTTCTAAAATTTGATTCGTGTAACCTTTTAATAGGTACCCTGTGTGTCTATTCACAAAAGATTTGGAACTTTAATTCCATTTGCTAAGAGAAACAGACGGTCACGTATAGGCCTCCGATTTTTTGAAGGTGTGTGCACGATGCTGCTTTCAATTGAAACTCCATAGAAAATCGTAATTGGTAGAGCTACTGGAATTTTCTACATTATTTTCTACCAGAGTTTAAACTGGTTTTCAAGTGTTCTCGGTTCAAAATATGTGAAAATGACTCAATGGAAAATGGAAGCTATGTTTTGACAATGAATTAGTGAGTGAGTGTTTTGCGTTTTACGTCCCACCAAAAGCTTAGGTCGTACGGAGACGGGACCTCGGTTTAAAGACTCATTCGAAGGTCTGGAGAAGCCCGGGATCGATCCTGCGATCCCTGGTTTACAAGGCGGTATGGTAACCACTACACCACGGAGGCTTCTGTCAATAAATTAGAAAATGTCCAAAACCTCCAGACAAAAGAGTTGACCCAAAAAGAATGCGCTATCTTTATTACATAAAAAGATTATATTGAATTTTAAAAACAAATTCATGACTGCTACCGTTTACATTTATTGGCATATAAAATGATGAACTTTTATTCAGAATTACCACATATATCAAACAGATCCGTGCTCGTTTGACACTAGTGATTTATCGAATGATAGGTTTTATTGGATTGTATTCCGTTGGTGTTATGTAAATTGAAATAAATGCTTGAAACTAAAAATATAATGCATATAAAATAAAGGTGCCTCTATGGCAAGATCAATGTAAGCATTAAGAAAACACGCCTATACAAATACTTTGTAAACTTTGTTGCTTAAAACAATAAATTTCAAAATGAAATATTTTGACATTTTTTCTTATTTCTGTTCAAAATATAGATTGTTGGTACATGTAAGAACCGCCTCACTGAGGCGGTTCTAACAAGTACCCACAGTCCATATTTTAGTGCAACAGTAAGAAAAATAAGGTTAACCGCTGTAAATCCAAAGGGGTCAGAATTGTACAGGCGTGCTTTCGTTATGAATGCAAATTGAAATAAACGTTTGAAACTAAAAATACATATAATGCACATAGACTAATAGGCGTGTTTTCATAATGATCCCAAATTCTCCACTTGTATTAGAATTCATCAGAACCGACGAGGTAAGGAGGTTGTTGCGCGCGATCGAAATCTGTAATTTTCGTCAGACAAACTGCATCGGAGAACAGTCTAACTTCCGGAACGGCTCGAACACTGAAGGTTCGCTTGCCTAAAAAAAGCTAACACATTACTGTAACACACCGGTGTGACTTGGGCATTTTTCATCTCTCCAAAATGGCTACTTTTCCGATGAAAATTTGTGATATTTTCGTAAAGTATTCTCTGAACATAGATTGAGGCGGTTCTATGAGTACTCACAACCTATGTCTTGGAGCAGCAATAAACGAAATAACATATACCCCTGTAAACCCCTGTTTTTTTTCTATATAAACTTGGGTTTAGAGGGGTATTCGTTTCACGGACATGTTATCATGATGATACTGAAACGGGTATGGGTCACATTTATATTTTCCTTGTCCAAATTTTAATCGTTGGAAAAAAGCCAAAAAAAAAAAAAAAAAATAAAAAAATAAAAAAAAAAAAATAAATAAATAAACAGAGACATTTTTACTAGAATTACGAGGTTAAAATCATCAAGGAAGCAACAGAACATGGTTTCACGTATTAGTTTAGCTATTCTGACATGTTTGATGATCTTTTACCAAAATTGCTGTAAAATTTTAAGGTCGGTAGGTAAGAAAATATGTGTTATTTTTAGTTTTTATAACAAATGCAGAGTCGGCATACAGTTATTATGTTCATCGAGAAAATGTATGTTGCGAGTACTCAATGTAGTCGCCTCGCCGAAGCTCTGCAAATTAGTAGTCCCAACCTACTTTTATCTTTTAAGAATATCGAACATGGTGTGTGTTTGATTTTAGGTTTAATGTACCCGTCAACACTGTTTAGTTCATTTTGGAGACGTTGCTTCCAATTTTTTTCGGACTTTTACCCGACATTGTGATTAAATGACATCTCAATCCCTGCCGACCAATGAAATGGGTTTATATGCATGGATGCGCCGACTCGCACAAATTTGTCTGGGCAGATTTAGACCTTCTAAGCGGGTTACCAGTACTGGTCGGTTCCAGCTCAGCGTGGAAACATCATGTATACCAATCTATTTTTCCAAGCCCCGATGGACGGGTACAGGAGAATATAATCATATACAGTAAAACTTCGATGGCTCGAACAACGATGGCTCGTTTACCATGGATGAGTCGAACCCATTCTTGAGCCCCTAGCAAAATCCTCTGCATAAGAAATAGTGGGGGATAATTAAGGAGATTTTAGTCTTTTATCTTGCAAATGTATGCTGTGTGTACGCATTAAAATCGCCTCGATGAGGCGATTCTAATGAGTACACACAGCATACATATTCATTATAGAACACCGAAAAGATGTCTAAAAGTATCTCGTTATGCCTCCTGACAGTAACCTCAGTGGCTCGAACTACCCCTGTCTCGAACAGATTTTCGAGGTCCCAAAGGTGTTCGAGCCATTGAAGTTCGACTGTAGTATCCCCATGAGACCTCCTGGCATGGCGTTATAAACAGCCCTCAGTGGTTCTAATTGTTACTGTCTTGAACAAATAACCATGACTCCGCCCCCACTCCCACATCCCACTCCTACTGAAGTTTTACTGTCTTAACCCATTTCAAACGGCAAACCACAAGACAGAACTGTGGCAAACAGTGAAGAACAAGATCAGACGCCGCATGATGCGCCGTCTAATCAGGGCCTGCACTTCGTGCGCAACCGTTAAGCCATTTTCTGTTGTTTTTGTTTAAAAAATGTGTAACTAAGCTTGACACCTTAAAGGTCTGTAAAAGATGTATACAATGTACCCATATACATGGGTGTGATGCTGTACTTAACTTGTGCATTATTTAATTGGCCCCGTCAAGCGATTTTGGTACTTATCGCCTATGCGAGCAGCGAAGGTTCAGGCGAGCCTGCGCATCCGCGCAGTCTCGCCAGAACCTTCGCTGCTCGCTCATAGAAGCAGTTAATCAAGAGTAACCTTCAGACAGAAAGCCATATCCCTGGCCTCTCTGAATGGCTGGGCATGCGCAGTTAAAATTTGTCATGACGGAATGCTCGAAGACACAAATTCGATTGGTGGGGCTCTAATTGTTTTTGATTAATCAGAATAAACTTTAGTTGTTTTAAAGTATTTGCAGTGTTTATTTTATTTTGTATTATTATTATTATTATAAATTGAGATCAATGTGCTGCCACATGGTGGCCCATGATTGGAAATACAATAATCTATTCTGTTCAACTCTGTTCTACGTATTCTATGTGAAAATCCACTTTTGAAACATGATAGAAATATTTGAAAACATATTTAGACATTTCTTTGTGCTTTCAAGACCATGTGTCATCTGGTAAAAGACCACCTTTCTCACTGTTGAAAAGTTGTCTTAAATATCTTCTATAAAAGAGTTATCTTTGGGAAGCACCGAATGCACCACGGAAATGAAGAGTATGAATTGTACATTTTTTTTTTTTGTTTGTTTTTTTTTTTCTGGGTTAGACCAGCAAGTTTAGCCTCCATCAGTGACCACACAACATTTTCAAAATTCCACAATGGAATCAATGATCCCAAAGGACCAAAAAATACAAGCTACACTATGATGAAGGCGGGGAGACCACTTTTGATCAGCCCCAAACAAAGTGGTCTTAAACTTGGAAATTTACTTTTCACTTTCTGGGAGTTAACCTTTGTCCTTCTGAGCCAGATTAACCCTTTACGATGACACACCGTGTGACTTAGTGCGTTTTTTTTTTTTCATCACGAAAACATGCCTATACAAATACATTGCCACCTTTATCGCCGAAAAAATGAAAATTTTATGATGAAAAGCTGTGATATTTTTCTTATTTCTGCTCCAAATATAGATTGTGGGCACTCGTTAGAACCATCTCATCGAGGCGGTTCTAACGAGTACCCACAATCTATATTTTAGAGCAGAAATAAGAAAAATGAGGAATACCCCCGGAAACCCCAGTTTTACTATGTATAAGTGGGATTGAAGGGGGTCAAAATTATATAGGCGTGCTTTCGTGATGTCAAATCTCCAAACTGGCAACTTTTCTGTTAAAAATCTGTGGTATTTTTCTTCTTGCTACTGCAAACATATGTTATGGGTACTCGTTCTAACGAGTTCTAACGAGTACCCACAACCTATGTCTTGGAGCAGAAATAGGAAAACAATATTGTATTCACCCGTACATCCTAGTTTTTCTCTATATAAAGTGGGGTTAGGGGGTGTTCATTTTACGGACGCTTTCACCTTTGCAAACGGTGTATTTCCAGATCGGTTGGCTTCTGAAGAACCGTTTGATCAGGATCTACGCTGTATGTCATTCAGTTTCTCTTTGAAGGAATACATCATATCAAGATATTTGATTGGTTGATAGCCTGAAATGGGTGTGGTAAAATGAATTTAGTCAATCATATCAAGATATTTGATTGGTTGATAGCCTGAAATGGGTGTGGCAAAATGAATTTAGTCAACAGGACAGTGGAAAATCGGTGAAAGGACACCATAACTTATTTATATTTGTTGGCAAATGAGGCCACCTTCAATTTTTGACTTTTATAGTTTTGATATATTGAAGGATATGTAGTTTAATTGTTTGTTGGTCCGATTTCCGGATCGTGCTCGGTTCACGTCATATGTTTTTTTTTGTTGTTGATGCTTTTTATAAGTTTAAAAACAAACATAATAAATTCTGCTCACTAAGGACTCACCTTCTTAATGCCAACGCACATACGTATGCACTCAGAGGGATGGACCGAGGAGATGGTTTCAGGATTTGCTTTCTTTCAAATTTTATTATCGTCGTCTTCGTCCTCGCCATCATCATCATCATCATCATCATCATCATCATCATCATCATCATCATCATCATCATCATCATCATCATCATCATCATCATCATCATTATTGTCATCATTGTCATCATCATCACCACAACCACCACCACCACCATAACCATCATCATCATCTTCAGCAACAGCATCATCATCATATTCATCATCATTGTCATCATCATCACCACCACCACAACATCATCACCATCATCTTCGTCATCATCACCACTATCACCACCAATATCATTATCATCATCATTATCATCATTATCACCATCGTCATCATCACCACTATCACCACCACTATTCTCCTCATCATCATCATCATGATCATGATCATCATCATCATCGTAATCGTAATCATCAACGTCATCGTCCATGTCGACGTCGTCGTTTTTATTTCATCAACAAAATAGTTTTACTAGTAGCGTGTATCAGGTTTCTTAGTTTTGCCTAAACATACGTAGACTGTGTGTACGTGTTGGTTCTAAGGCGTACCTACGATCGTGGGTACGCAGTTTTCCTAAGTTTTTTTTTCTTGTTTTTTTTTTTTTTTTTGGGGGGGGGGGGTTGGTTTTACGGCTCTTCCAATATTATTTCACTCATATCGAGCCGATCGTGAATCAGAGGTGGGCGAAAACCGGAGTACCCGGAGAAAAACCACCTGGCTTTCCGTTGCAGAACTTTGCGTCTCACATATGAACCGAGCGAAGCTCGAACCACAGTGGTGAGAGACCTAATGATCAAGAGTCAGCGCTCTTAATCGCTAGGCCACGGAGGCCCGTAAGTGTTTCTAAGGCGTACCCACGACTGTATGTACGCGTTGGTTCTAAGGCGTACTCACGACGGGAGGTACGCGTTGGCTCTAAGGTGTACCCACGTTTGTGGATATGCTTTGGTTCCAAGGCGGTACACATGGTGTTGGGTATCGTGTACCAACAGTCCAATTTTGAGCATTTGATCATAATACTGCATAGACATATATAGAGGATCTTACATGAGTGCTCATGTATTATTGAATTTATTAAACGAGTTGAGGAAAAGGGATAAAATGCGAGGCTTTGACGAGCATTTTATCCCTTTTCCTCATCGATTTTAATAAATTCAATAATACACGAGCACGAATGCAAGATTCGTTTTATCATATGACATTTAAAACGCATTTTATTCACGATTGTTTTCAAAAAATATCAATATTCCGCCATGAGTGAACGCGACGTCGTTAAAGACGTCGTGCATGTAACGTTACGGGACGTATCTAGCTAATTTGCATATTTAATCCAATAGTGGATTATCGAAAATATTACATGGCGTTAATACATTCTCAGACGCGACGTCATATGATAAAAGAAAATATTAAGTGCCCTTGTAAACCACACTTTTCGCTACTTGCAGTAGAAAAAAAGACAAAAAGACAAATGTCATAATATTTCACAGAACGAAAATGCCACTGTGTGTGTGTGTGTGTGTGTGTGTGTGTGTGTGTGTGTGTGTGTGTGTGTGTGTGTGTGTGTGTGTGTGTGTGTGTGTGTGTGTGTTTGAGTTTTGCGTTCCGCCAACAGCTAAGATCATACGGAGACGGGACATCTGCTGAAAGACTTATCCAAAAGTCTGGAGAAGCCCGGGATCGAACCCACGACACCTGGCTTATGAGGCGAGTGGCTCAAACTCTGCACCAAGGGGGGCTTAAAAAATGACAGTGTTGGGGGCATGAAAGAATCCACAATGCCAAGCGGGTGCGTATGTACGAGGCCACAAACAGTTGTTGTAATTAACCGCAGTAGGCGTGCGGCTGCACATTAATATACAATTAACCGCCCTTAATTAATTGCAAAACCAAAAGCTAATTTTAAATTAAGCATATCATGGGAAAATCTGTTTTCGTGTTTTGCGAACAAAATGTGCTGATCAGACTGCTGATCAGACTGCGCATGTGCCGTCTGATCAGTACCTTTTTGTTCGCCGCATTGATAGTAAATACCAAAAAAAAACAACATCTTAATGCTCTATATGTATGCAAAATGTTGAGGCTGCTACGATTATGAATAGGTGTGCAAACCTGACGGCGTCTTATCTGGTCGCAGACCCGTTTTCTAGTGACTTGGCACAAAACATGATTGATTGAGATCATATCAAATGAACAAAGTACATGTATGACTAAAATAGAGATACGATATTAAATGCAAAATAAGAGAGTTTGCACACAGCAAATCCGCAAAACTAGGGTGTGTGTGTGTGTGTGTGAATTCGGGTTTAACGTCGCTTTCAACAATTTTTCAGTCATATCACGACGGTGTCTGGTTGCGACAGGGAGCTCAATGCTGACTTTTATAGTGCTGCCTCATTGAAGTAACATGTCCCAGACACATTACATGATACCACACCCAGTCACATTATCCTGACACTGGATCGACCAGTCCTAGCTCTACCCCGTAAATCTGAGTGCCAAACGAGGAGCAGCTTGTACCATTTTTAACGAGTAAAAGACGCACAAAATTGGAAGCAACGTCTCCAAAATGACCTATACAGTGTTGACGGGGACGTTAAAGCTCAAATCAATCCAACAAACAAACGCTAGTGCAAAATAAAAGAGTTTGCACACTGCAAGTCCGCAAAACTAGGGGGAGTGTATAACACTGTATTGCGTCTATGGACATTATCAGACAGCTGGGTCCCGCAGTAGGATTAAGGTACTCACTCATAAACAAAGGGTTGTGGGCTCGATTCCGGGCTTCTCCAGACCTTCGGATGAGTCTTTAAATTGAGACGTAACAGGCAGTCACACGCAGAGCAGGGTCCACTTTCTCAAAGCATTGTTTGCTCAACGAACACAAAATTAGAAGCCAGTCTACAAGATCTGATACTCTGGTAGTTTTGCTGAATAAGTGTATCACTATTGCAAAGCTACTCACATTTTCAGCACGAAAAAAGGAGAAAATTCGCAATATTAAATGATCAAAGTTTAAACGGTAAGTTAGCTAACGGAACAACTTGTGAAGATGTTACTTTTCGTGTATACGCCGAAGCATGGTTGATTGTAGGTTGTGTTTGTTTGAGTTGAGGTTTTTCGTCGTCATCAACACTATTAAGGTCATTTTGGAGACGTTGCTTCCGATTTTGTGGGACTTTTACCCGACACTGAGATGGAATGACATCTCAAGCCCTACCGCCCATAGAAACCGCTAGGGTTTAAGAGCGGTCCGACTCACATCACTTTTCCTGGCAGTCCTAGACCTAAGCTGTTTACCAGTACTCAAGTTCGGTCGATTTCAGCTCTGCGCGAAAGCACCGTGCAGCCCAATCTTTTTCTCCAGGCCCCGATGGGCGGGGGCGCGGTGGATTGTGGGCACTCCTGTGAAATATAGTAAAACTTCACCACTGAGCCGGGGCAAAACATTTCCTACAATTAACATGTGCACCCAACGAAGACTCAGATCAGCCTGGTCATCTGCGCAGTCTGATCAGATTCTTTGTTGTGTGCTCGACGTGAACAAAACCGTGAAATGACCCAGCTAAAGCCCACTTTATATAGAGAAAACAGGGGTTTACTGGGATATACATTTTTCATATTTCTCCTCCAAGATACAGGTTGAGGATACTCATTAGAATGAGGCGATTCAAACAAGCAACCACAACCTATAATTGAAGTATAAATAGGACAAATATCACGGGTTTTCATCAGAAAACTAGCCAGTTGGGAGATGTGAAAAACGCACTGTGTTACCATAACGCATTGCCAATTGGCTAAATGAAGGACTAGTATACTTATTAAAGGGTTCAACGTTTTTAATGATTAACTCCATTTATAATAATCATGATAATGCCGAGGCACACATTCACGGACGAATCTCCTTTAAAATCTTGCGTTCTCCCCTCTCTTAAGGATCAACTCTCAGAGGAAAGAATTTGATCATGAGGAGCAAATTCTTTTTTCTTTTCTTAACTGGTCGATCCCTTGTTTAGAAGGTCTCAGTTTACATGTACGTGAAGGCGAACAGAAAGTCCCGCATGAGTAAAACTCGCGCCAAATAAAAAAAATGGCTTGTATTGTATCCTTGTTTGTTTTTATGTGTTGAAGTTTAATGTCCTCGCCAGTACTATTTACGACATTTTTGGGATGTTGCATCCGATTTTGTGAGACTTTTACCCAACATTGAGATGAAATGACATCGTAAGCCCAGCTACCAAAAGAAACCCCAAGGAATTACGTTGCGGTCCGACTCGGGCCACTTTTCCTGGGCAGGTTTAGACCTAGGTGGTTTTACCAGTTCTCAAGTCCGGTCGGTTTCAGCTCTCCGCGGAAGCAGCATGCTGCCCAATCAATTTCCTCAAGCCCCGATGGACAGGGCCGTCTCTGTATCCGAAAATCTTATATGGTATCCATATATCTTAGCATCTGCCTTTTGGAAACGGACCTCGCTGGCCCACGGTTATTAAACTTTTTTCATGCTAACATCAGCTGAGCATGAAATTTATGATACTCATAAATAGTAAAATACAAATGAAAGTGGCAATTTTTCTTCTCAGATTAGCACTGAATGTTGTTTGTTTTGCTCATAAATTTTAAAATGCCATGAGCAGGACAAATTCCATGCACAAGTGAGATGAGCACGAACAACGATTTGATAACCAGTGACCCAGGTCACATGTATGACAAGAAGTTCTGCAACGGAAGGTCATGTGGTTTTACGTCGAGTTGCTCGGGTAACCGGATGATTAATAATCGGATCGAAATATGTAAAATACTTTTTAAATGGCCGTAAAACTTAAAAATCGTGTATTGTAAACAGTCCACAGACAAGTACAGGGTGTCCAAAAAGTAAGTTAACAGTTTTAACCCGTCATAACTTTTTTAATTTTAAAGCTATTGTGATGAACAATATTCCAAATTAACGCACATATCCTAAAGTTTTTATACGACATAATTAAAACGCGCCAAAATAATTGACGTTGTCGCAAAATGACGTCATTTAAAATCTTGTTTTTTCCAAGATGGCGCGTTTGACGTTAGCCCAGCGTATTTTCATTGTAAAGAACTTTTACGAAACTAAAAGCGCTACAGATGTTCAAAGAAAATTTAAATATTCATTTAATGGTGATACTGTAAGTCGACTAAATATCTACAAGACTATCAGAAAATTTGAAGAAACGGGATCGGTGAAAGACGCGCAAAAGTCGGGACGGCCGAAGACCAGTAGAAGTGATGAAAATGTGAGCACGCTTCAAGAACTTATGCAAGACAGTCCTGAAAACTCAATTCGGCGTACATCCTCGGAGACAGGTATCCCCAAATCATCCGTTCATAACATAATAAGAAAAGATTTAGAACTTTATCCATATAAAATACAAATTATGCAGAGCTTAAATATAACGGATCAAGTGGAAAGGCTATCATTTTGTAACTGGGCATCAGACGTTATTGACACTTACGCCGATGCTTTTAATGATGTGTGGTTTAGCGATGAGTCACATTTCCTTTTATCAGGACATGTTTGCAAACAGAACATGAGATTTTGGGCAAATGAACAGCCCCACCAAACAGCAGAAAGGCCACTCCATAGCGATAAAATTACAGTTTGGTGTGCTATGTCATCCAGGGGAATCATTGGACCGTATGTGTTTAGCGATACTGTTAATTCAGACCGCTACATGTCGCTATTAAACAACAAGTTTTTACCGGAATTGCGGAAACGATCAACTGACATTAACAGTGAATGGTTTATGCAAGATGGAGCAACACCACATACGGCTAACAAAGTGTTAGATATGTTACATGACACATTTGATGAGCGGGTAATTTCCAGACGATATCCCGAAGTGAAACAATGCGGCGTAACTTGGCCTGCGCACAGTCCAGACCTGAACCCCTGTGATTTCTTTCTTTGGGGTTATCTTAAATCGGTTGTTTACAAGCCCAGACCCACAGATACTGCTATGTTATTAAAACAAATACGCAGGGAAGTCAAGAAGATAAGTGTTGGCACTTGTGCTAGAGTAATTGAAAATTTCAAGCAGCGAGTACGGGAAGGAAAACGTCGAAAGGGGCGGCATCTGGAAAACGTCATAAATTACTAAATTGACGTCACTGGACAAATTTGGTATTTTTTGTTTATTGTTTGTTATTTTTTTATGCTTTAATGGATTTGTATGAAATTTTATAAGAAAAAACTTAAGGATATATGCTATGTCTGTGAGAAATTTTATACCGCTTTCACAACGTTATGATGTATTAAAATCTCGTCAAATCTGTTAACTTACTTTTTGGACACCCTGTATGTATATATGTGTGGGGGCGGGGGGGGGGGGGGGGGGCTGTTACATCCCATCAATAACCAAGGTCATATGGAGACCGAACCTCGGTTAAAGGACTCACTCGAAGGTCTGAAGAAGCTTGGAATCGAAGCCGCGATGCTTTGTTTGTTAGGAGCTTAGCTTAACTGCTTCACCAGACAGAGTTCAAAACAGTTTTAAGGTCGACAACCGCAAAAGTCCTCTAAGAACAGTTAGGTGAGCTGACCTTATCAAGAATTTATATGCATTTGTTTACGCCCATGTCGTATTTACATTTTTTGCATTATGAATATGCATTTTATTTCAGTAGTGGTTTTTTCTCATACATCAAAATTACAATATTTTCACAATTAGTATAAATACAATAAATTCACAAAGACAATAGTTTTCAACTTATTAACTTGGTGAACGTGTAATATTTTGCCCCCTGTCTATCATAATTAAACGGCGTAACTTAAGATCAAACGAAAGGAATTCATACGCGATATATCATTTGTGTCGCATCATGGGAATACATTTCTTTGGGCATGCGCGATCAGCGAAGATTCAAATCAGCCTCAGTAAGAACAAAGCATTGCCACCCCGTAAGAAGATGGTGTGGGTGAATGGGAATTCATATGACACACAACAATGACTCTGATCAGCCTGCGCAGATGTGCAGGCTGATCAGAGTCATTGCTGTGCGCACGCGCGCGAAGGTACATTTTCGCTTTTTGTGGCACATTTGGTCTCTTTCGAAACATAAGGTGTCTCACTGCAAAATATTTGGAACCTGTCAATATAGCTTTAGAAGAAAAGTAGGACCTAGTAGAAAATGGAGTGCATTTTGGGGTTGCAAAGTTAAACTGCTGATAAGCAACGCAACGCTTCCATTCAACGCAGGATCTGCCGGCGCCGTCCTCCTGTAGTTTAAAACCAGGTTTCGTCGTGTAGGCCTACCACTAATGAAAATATATCTCAATAACTGTATGAATGATGAATTCGGGGAAATATAAGCGGTCTAGTGTTGAGACGACAGAATAAGATTTCCTTATCATGTGGTCACAGCTTTGTGGATAACTCTACTGGGTAGCCTCAGTGGCTTTTCAGGTGTGCGTACACCGTCTAGCATGGGGCTTAACAGGACAGTTCTTCAATTGGAGGTAAATATTCTTTCTTGGTTCCAGAAATGGCAATAGTCTTCAAACTCTATGACGTCCCTCATTGTTTACAGCGGTGCATTGTGGGATTATTGTGGGTGGGCGGGGTAGGAATCGGAAAAAAATAATGTGATTGTTGAACTTATGGTGTTGAAAAGGCGTTAAATCCGCTATTTTGCCGTCACGAACCCAGAGATTTGGTACGATGGTCGAAATGCAGGAGATTCACAGCGAACACGACTTTTTATATTATTATTTTATGATAATTTGATAAAACTTTAGGAAATACAGAACCTTTTGCTCCTACGGTGTGATTTCATAGGCATGGACGGTCCGGCTCTCACCGCTTTGCCAAGGCAGGCTTAAATTCTCTAAGCGGATTGCCAGTACTCGTTTGCCGGTCGGTTTCAGCTCTGCGGTGAAGCATCGTGCAGCCCATTTATTTCTTCAGAAACGGAAAACTGTTCTTTTTCTTGAATCAGCGAACAGGCGAAAGGGAGAGAAGATTTCAATCACCAGTCAGACGCGCATCCAACTGAGGTACCTATGCCGGACCTTTGTATATGCCTAAACTCCCTAATCCATTGCATGCGGGAAACACCTAAAGGTATACATAGGCAAAGAGTGCAACCCCTGATCAGACGCAACAGAACGCGGCGTCTGATCAGGGCCTGCATTATTTGCTATCAAAAATAGAATAAAAACGAAAACTACAGGTCTACCACTCCTTATATGTTTGTTTGTTTGTTTATTTGATTTGAGGTTTAACGTCCCCGTCAACACTGTAAAGGTCATTTTGGAGACGTTGCTTCCAATTTTGTGGGACTTCTACCCGACTTTGAGATGAAATGACATCTCAAGCCCTGTCGTCCAATGAAACAAAATGGGTTTATAAGCATGGACGGTCCGACTCGCACCGCTTTGCCTGGGCAGGCTTAGATACACTAAGCAGTTTACCAGTACTCGTGTGCGGGCCGGATTCTGCTCTGCGTGGAAGCATCATGCAGCCCATATATTTCTTCAAGCCCCTATGGGCGGGGGTCGCCACTCCTTATATGACGACTTGTCCAACATAAAGCAATATTGGAACACTCCACTAGTATACAATGTGTTAAAGATCCGTGAATCTAATCCAAACACTTTCTGCCGGCCCCCGCCCATCGGGGCTTTAAGAAATAGATGGGCTGCACGATGCTTCCACGCAGAGCTGAAACCGACCCGCACACCAGTACTTGTAAACCGCTAAGAGGATCTAAGCCTGCCCAGGCAAAGCGGTGCGAGTCGGTCCGTCCATGCTTATAAACACTAATGGTTTCATTGGGCGGCAGGACTTGAGGTGACAATTCATCTCAATGTCGGGTAAAAGTCCTACAAAACTGGAAGCAACGTCTCCAAAATGAACTTTACAGTAGTGACGGGGACGCTAAACCTCAAATCAAACAAACAATTCTAAAACAGAGCGCCTATATAGGCAAGGGAAAATAACTGTGTTTTATTCTACAACAAATCACGACAAGGAAGAGCGTGACGAGTGACGTCATTAAAAACTGCACATTTATGACGTCACTAGTCGATGTCCTTGACGTTAGACGGTGTAACGTCATTTTCTCGCAACGTTAGAAAACGAAAACGTTAGAAAAGGATATAAATGCTTGTGTTTCAGTCGAAAATTTTAGCGGGATTTCTTCTAACAATGGCGAAAAGTTGAGATTTTGAAGGAAACAACAGCATTATTGCTGATTTTCAGCCTGTTAGAATCGAAGTAAATCAGCTCTAGTTTGTGATTTGTTGAGTAATAAATCACAGTTTGTCGGTCAGTTGTAAGTAGACAAATCACGGGCGCTACGCGCTCGTGATTTGATCTACTTTACAACTGACCTCCAAACTGTGATTTATTATTCAACAAATCACAGCTAGAGCTGATCTACTTCTTAAACAAAACACTTTGTGGTAAGATGTGGGTATGACACACATGCACGCGGAAGGTTAAACCCTGCGCTACTTTCACATTGCGTATGTCGGATAGGAGTGTATCATTTGAGCCCCGCCAAGCGAATTTGTGTCTTCGAGCATTCCGTCATGACAAATTTTAACTGCGCATGCCCAGCCATTCAGAGGGGCCAGGGATATGGCTTTCTGTCTGAAGGTTCCTCTTGATTCACTGCTTGTACAAGCGAGCAGCGAAGGTTCTGGCGAGACTGCGCGGATGCGCAGGCTCGCCTGAACCTTCGCTGCTCGCATAGGCGATAAGTACCAAACTCGCTTGACGGGGCCCATCTGTTGTGTGAGCGTTTAATAGACTAGGATGCGTTATTCATTGTTTTATGTAATTAAATTACCTATACGCTTTGTTTTTATTTTCTAGCCTAAGGCGAATGACAGTGGTATCTTCGGAGATCTTCAATGTAATTTTCGACCTGTTAACTAACGAACATTAAACCATCATGTCAGCTATAGACAGTTTTCTTCTGACGGAGTCTACTAAATCTTTTCCCCTAAAGGTACAGAATATATCAGCTCCATTCATCCAGGCGCTTGTAAACGAGTCGATATCAGCAAAGACGCTCCAGGATAAAAGTGTACTAGTTTCGCACAGTCGGTTGAATACCACTGATTCAGTTTCAGTAACAACCGAGGATTTATTTGTTTCCCATTCAGAAGACGCTCTTTCTGAAATAATTCGTGATACGTTAGGCAATACCAGTGATATTTTGGAAGACATATCTACAACGACAGTTAAATTCCTTAGTGACGCTTTACCGGAAGTGAGATCGTCTAGACCGGAAGTTCCAGAGAATTCTGGTCTAGGAACTGCGGAGCATGTTGTGATTGGCGCATGTGTAATAGTCGCTGTGTTAGCGTGTCTTGCAATAATATTAAGGATTGTTATGCCAATAGTTAGACCAAAATTAAAACAGAACCATGATGAATGGATAGACGACGAATCTGCGGATAGAAAAAGCAGGTATGTAGAATTAGATTAGCCGGAACGTGACAAAGCATCACATGGACGAATCTGTGTAATAAACACCCCTAGACCCCATTCATATAGAGAAACGTGGTGTTAAAGGGGAGTTACATTTTGGTCACATCGTTATGAAAGTGTTTCCATAAGAAATAATGATGTTCAGCATGGTGTCAGAAATGGCATAATTATATTATAGGTAAACATTGTAAAATCTTTCTTATATTTGGTTCAATCAGAGATAGGTTGTAGGTGGTCATTAGAACCGTCATACCGAGGTGGTTCTAACGACCACCCACAATTTATGTAAGCCAAATAATGGGTATCCCTGTAAACCCACCTTTCCAGTGGAGTTTACAAGATTGCATTGTCATCTTGATGCGAGACTATGGTTTACTGTTGTCACCGGCAACGACTGAGAGTTTTCACTGTTCGCATGAGCCTTCCATAGCGTTAACGTTTTCAAAAAGGTGATGATCGGAGTCTTACTAACCTGCCTATATCTGTTTGAGGTTTTTGGACGGATATCAAACTATGATTCAGTATAGATATTCTGCGATAGACAACATTGTAACAACGCTTAGTGTCAACACGACGCTTAGTGTCCATATGGACACTAAGCATCGTGTTGACACTAAGCGGCGCTACACAGCATGTTTGGTTGTTGATCTGCTTACAGTGGACAACAAAGCTACATATTTAGCTGCATGGGGTGGGCCTGGTTTCAGACTTATATGGACCGTACCACATCATAATTCTTTTATAAGATTAGAGTCAGTTTTGTATGTCATACATCGGACCTCCATGGTGTAAGAGGTAGGTTCATTCTGTTCAGACTACGTAAGATTAGTTTTGAGTCATATTTTTAATCATACAAGAGAGGTCATACCTCTCATACTTCAAAACGGTCATTTTCTCAGATGAAAATTTATTTGTACTACTTTCTCTTATTTTTACTCGAAATATAGGTTGTGGGTGCTCTTTAGAGTACCCATAACCTATGTCCTTGAGCAGAAATAAGAAAAGATATGTAAACCCCCGTAAGCCCCAAACCTGATTCATAATCGAGCCAGTTCATGACAAACAATGCAATAAAATCATGCGACTAGGAGGTACTCAAATCAGACTGAGCGGATACAGAGTGTGACCTGAGTCTTCGCTGAACCCATAGCATTCTAAAGTCTCTGGTTATATTAACAACACTTGGTTCGAGTACATGTATAGCCTTACAAAACGCAGGGAGACGTGACTGCACTTTTAATTTTGGACTACCCGGTAGTTTTAGGTAAGTCGCCTTCAGTTGGGATTATACTTTCAGAGATATAGTTTTACTGAGATTCGTACTGCATCATACTAACCACTTGGTCATGCCTTCTACATAATGGCATTATCAAAAACTTGTTTATAATTTTAAAATCATGTTCAAAAAGAAATCCTAAACCTGCTTCCCCTAAAACATGGAATAGTCTTGCCACGCTTGAACGTTGAACTCTCAAAGGTCGTTGATAAACTATAACTGTCTCAACAGAAGCATGCGAATAACTGCCTTTCACATAAGCAAAATATTATAATTTATGCATATTTTTATCATATTTATAAACAATTAGGTCACACATAATAATACAACACACTCTCGCACGTTCTTTCTGTTAATTGTATAAAGACTAACCGGCTGCGCCTTTTTCGTGAGGGAAATGAATTTATCAAGGATAGTTGGTCTCTTTCCCCTGTCTGAACAAGCGTTGTGGTGGATGAATCGGTGTTTGTTTTTTTGTTTGTGTGTGTGTGTGTGTGTGTGTGTACGTGTGTGTACGTGTGTTTTTCTGTCACGTATCGAATTCGTAGCCTTCAGCATCGAAGCCTCCCGTAAACAAAGGTCTATCTATATAATTATGTTGTTTTTCGACACAACAACAGCTAAGGTCATACGGAGACGACACCTTGACTTATGAGGGAAGTAGCATAACCACTACACCACGAAGGCATCTATAATTTTGTTGAACAGCCAGTCCGCGTAATTATAAACTAATGATGTAATGATAAACTATGTCGGAAATTAACCTTTGCTCAGGTCTGCGTGCGTTTGCACGTGTTTCTTGTCTGTACGTGTGTGCTTGCGTGTGTATTTGGGTGCATATGCGTGCGCGCGTTTCACCTAATGACCCAAACTTTCAATAATATTTTTTGCCACTAGAATCGGAAATAGCCGCGTATCCTAAAATGCATATTGTTAAAAGTTCTGTATTTTTATGCAAATTTGTAACACTGTATGTACAGCGATAACATGGGCCCCGTCAAGCGATTTTGGTACTTATCGCCTATGCGAGCAGCGAAGGTTCAGGCGAGCCTGCGCATCCGCGCAGTCTCGCCAGAACCTTCGCTGCTCGCTCATACAAGCAGTGAATCAGGAGGAACCTTCAGACAGAAAGCCATATCCCTGGCCTCTCTGAATGGCTGGGTATGCGCAGTTAAAATGTGTCATGAAGGAATGCTCGAAGACACAAATTCGCTTGACGGGGCTCAGTCATGAGAGCTGCGTTTATAGAAAACATGTTTGAAGGCATTTGCGAAAAACAAAGGCTGACCAGACTGCGCATGCGCAAAACAACAAATATGCTGATCAGACTGCGCATGCGCAAGATCAGAGTGTGCATGTGCAAAACAACAAAGATGTTGATCAGACTGCGCATGCGCAAAACAACAAAAATGCTTATCAGAATGCGAATGCGCAAAACCATCAACCGAGGCGGTTCTAACGGGTGCCAACAATTTATGTTTAGTGCAGAAATATTAAAAATATCAGATTTTTTATCTGAAGATTTTGAATTGTGGGCGTTTAAATTTTTAATATATTTTCGTAATGATATATAGAACTTCAAGACTCGGATGTCCATGCTAATAAACCTTATTGGTTTCATTGGGCGACAGGGCTTGAGATGTCATTTCATCTCAATGACGGGTAAAAGTCCCACAAAATTGGATGCAATGTCTCCAAAATGACCTTTACAGTGTTGACGGGGACGTTAAACATCAAATCAAACAAACAAACTCTTGTTAGTCAGTGAAGCTGAGGAAGACGGTTTGTATTTTACCTGGAAAATATAATCCAATCACCTAAAGAACTGGTGGGTCGATTGTCTCTGAGTATAGATTGAGAAAAAGGGCCTGAACGGGGATTTAGACTTTTCATTTTACCCTTACATTCCTGTACTGTAAGCAAACCTTGTAGACCCTGATCAGACGCTGCGTTTTTCGGTGTCTGGTCCTTAAATGTATGCACTGTAAGCAAACAATGTAGATCCTGATCAGACACAGCGTTCTGTGGCGTCTGATTAGTGTCTCCGCCCCCGCCCATCGGGGCTTGAAGAAATAGATGGGCTCATGAGGCTTCCACGCAGCGCTGAAACCGACCCGCACACCAGTACTGGTAAACCGCTTAGAGGATCTAAGCCTGCGCAGGCAACTTGGTGCGAGTCGGAGGGTCCATGCTTATACGTAAACCCTAATGGTTTCATTGGGCGGATTTTATTTCATATTAATGTCGGGTAAACGACCAAAATGACCTTTACAGTGTTGACTGGGACGTTAAACCTCTAATCAAACAAACAAACTGATCGGGGTATACACTGTTTGCCAAACCCAACCCATGATCCCAGCCCAGATTCTACAGATAACCCTTCTACGCAACAAGCTGTCCTCACTATAAATGGGCCCCGTCATGCGATTTTGGTACTTATCACCTATGCGAGCAGCGAAGGTTCAGGCGAGCCTGCGCATCCGCGCAGTCTCGCCAGAACCTTCACTGCTCGCTCATACAAGCAGGGAATCAAGAGGAACCTTCAGACAGAAAGCCATATCCCTGGCCCCTCTGAATGGCTGGGCATGCGCAGTTAAAATTTGTCATGACGGAATGCTCGAAGACACAAATTCGCTTGGCGGGGCTCAAATAAGTTACATGGACTTCCTACAAATCAGTGATAAGCACGTGGACTCCAGCACTAATAGGGGGTTTGGCCTTATAATTTTTGGATCGAGTCGACCCATCAAATACGTAGTCACGTTTTCTCGCGACGGGGTTAATAGTTCATGATAGATCTATCATTGTTTTCCATGAGTAATGTCCAATGAGTGCCCTATATTCTTAAAAAGAAAGATCAAACCTAGTGCATGTACTCAAGAAATAATTATTGTCAGGAAAGGTTTCGACCAAACTACAGAAAAATGCGATGTTTAATTGGTTTGCAATGATTGGCAGTTTGGCTCTGACGTAATGATTTGGTCACTTTTGACCGGAAATAGACTTCTGTGTGCGGCCTATTACGGTAAATACGAACGACGAAGGTATTGAAGTGGAAAGGGCATGTTTTCAACAAAATTTCGATAGTTGTTTCATATTAAGTCATTGGGCATGATGGTTGTTTGCAAGTCAAGTCAAGTAATATTTATTTAACGTCGGATCAATTTTACAAACATTTTAACACAAGCTCCTTGGAGCTTTTTCTTCCGACTAACATATAAAAAATATCACAGTTTATACAACAGAGAAATAAGCGATTAAAATAAGAAATGAAATACATATGTATTAATGAAATACAAATGTATTAAGTCAATACATCATGCATTTCTAAACTAACTGACCGGTCAATGTACAGCATTAAGAACTTGGCTGATTTGAGGTTTAACGTCCCCGTCAATATTACTGTATAGGTCATTTTGGAGACGTTGCTTCAAATTTCATGGGACATTTACCCAACATTGAGATGAATTGACATCTCAAGCCCTGTGGCCCAATGAAATCAATACGGTTTATAAGCAGGGACGGTCCGACTCGCACCGCGGTTCATGGACAGGCTTAGCTATTCTAGGCGGTTTCCCAGTACTATAGTGTTCGGACGGTTCAGCTCTGCGTGGACGCATCATGCAGCCCATCTATTTCTTCAAGCCCCGATGGGCGGGGGCGATGTTTGCGTTCAATACTGTATGTAAGGTCACTTTTGTTTTGTCTTATTTTGAATGCGCTTATTCTCAATCATGTGACTGATACTAATTTTTAAGACACAGCTACCTGTAACCAGGCTTTAGAAGCACATTTGGGCTACCCCTCGTATGATCAATTTGAAGAACATCCCGGAAAAATGCATTTTTACTCCGAGGCCCTATTGAAAAGGGGGTTATCCCCCTAAACCCCACTTTATATTGAGAAAACTGGGGTTTAATTGGGTGGGGGGGTTAAACATTATTTGCCTTATTTCTTGTCCAAGCCATAGGCTGTGGGTACTTACCCCTAACCGGGCGTTAGAAGCACATTGGGGCTACCCCTCGATCAATTCCAAGAAAATCCCGGAAAAATGGAATTTTACTCTGAGGCCCTATTGAAAAGGGGGTTACCCTTTTGGGAAATCTGTCGCGATGCAGAATCTTTCCTCTACATCACGTTAACATGTCCGTTAAATAAAGACCCACCTAAATCCCACTTTACATTGAGAAAACTGGGGTTTAAGTGGGGGTGGGGGGGGGGGGGGTGAACATTTTTTGCCTTATTTCTTGTCCAAGACCTAGGTTGTGGGTACTCGTTAGAAACGCCTTATTGAGGCGGTTCTAACGAGCACCCCAACCTCTATTTGGAATGTAAATAAGCAAAATATCAAACATTTTCATCAGAAAAAAATGCCTTTTTGAGGTTTGAAAAATGTGTGATAACCCCAGCCAAAACGAAACAGCGGGCCAAAGTCAGACCATCATCTATACGACGATTACACGTCGTATTGCTGTCGGCCAGACGTAGGTCCTACATTCTTTGCTGGCTTGGAATCATTACGATAACCCATCCGCGTGACATACATGTAATGCGTTTTATGATATCTGCAAAACTCATATTTTTCAGATGAAAATTTGTGACATTTTACTCGTAGGTTGTGAGTGTTGCGAGGCGGTTCTAACGAGTACCCACAATCTTTTTTGTTGAACAGGAATAAGTAAAAAAAAAAAAAATATATACGCCTGTTAGATTTCGGCCCCCGCCCATCGGGGCTTGAAGAAATTGATGGGCTGCATGATGCTTCCTCGCAGAGCTGAAACTGACTCGCACACGAGTACTGGTAAACCGCTTAGAGGATTTAAGCCTGCCCAGACAAAGCGCTGTGAGTCGGCCCGTCAATGTTTATAAACCCTATTGGTTTCATTGGGCGGCAGGGCTTGAGATGTCATTTCATCTCAGCGTCGGGTAGGAGTCCCACAAAATTTGAAGCAACGTCTCCAAAATTACAGTGTTGACGGGAACGTTAAACTTCAGATCAAACAAACAAACAAACAAACAAACAAAAGTAGGTTTAAGGGGGTCAAATTTATATAGGGGTGTGTTTGTGATGGAGTTGCCTGCTCTTGAATATACCGCACATTATTGCGTGGCTCGCATTTGCAATGACTAATGTACCTCTAAGTACAAGACAAGATTACCGCCCTCTACTGTCATGTTAAACACCTACAAGATTTTATTTTCTTTTGGAATGTTGGTTTTGACAAACAATTCAACGTAAAACATAAGCCACCTTGAACGTTTTATGGACGTTACGTCATTTATGTCGATAAAATAATAAATACCACAGTGCACTAAGCGTGCCACAATGACTTGTGAAATTTTGGAAGCCTATAATTTTGCAGGGACGTTTTAAATATAAGATAAGGTTGAGGAGGTATGTTGCCTAATGAGTACACACAATATAACTTGAGTATGTTGCGACAAGTCTCGCGATTCTACATGCGTTCTCGTAGCCTTGCCTGATAAACATGATATCAAAAGACTAAAACCTAGGATTCTCTATGACTAGGCCTTTAAGCACCAAACAAACAAACGACAGAAATAAAACGGCAATGGACTGATAGTTTTGTGCAAACCTTCATGTGCCTAGCGGCCCCTTTTCTGGGACATTGGAAAACAGTGCAGACCCAGATTAGACGCCGCGTTCGGTGGCGTCTGAGCTGGATCTACACAGTTTGCTTAGAGAACATTCATTTTTGGGTCTATTGTTTTACAATCTACCCAAAGTAACTAAATGGCAAAAAAATAATAATAATCATAATGCTGTTGTCCACGTGACTATCACTGATTTGGGGAAACCAATATAAGGGTTATTAATAGAAAACGTCGCACTATTGATGTTACATCTAGGTCAGAACTGTCTATAGAGTCTGTGCTGGGTTTGGCAGACAATGATCAGATCAGAATGTGGCGCAGAATGTGGCGTCTGCTCAGCTGGCAGCTCAGGGACTACACTGATTTCGGAAATACTGGCATTTAAGGGATAGACGAAAGAGTTCAGATCAATGCCAGGCTGCCTACGTCAAGAAAGGAAAACAAAATAATATCTTAATATCGCCCGCACTGTCACGTGACGACTTTCGGGCCATTCCATTCATAAAACTGTTAGAAATGGACGTTTGCACATGCGTATGCCAAGTGATCTAATTTCTTTTGAACAAAAATAGACAAGATGACGTTACTTTAGAACATAGATGTCACTATCTAGAAATGTTTTAACGCATAACGTAAATGATGTATTGTTATTAGACATACAGCATACACCCAGATCGGATAGACAGTACATTACGTCTGATCAGGGTCTGCACTGTTCGTGTACATCAGGTTCTGGGAGTTGCAGTGGTCGGACTGAGCATGGAGAAGAGAGAGAGGTGAAACTATGATAGTGTAGATCCTGATCAGCAGAAGCCATTGATGGATGGATGTAATAACTTTTCCAGTACATGTTGTCTTGCAGTTTCCAATCAGGCGCGCGTTACAAGAATATAAATTGAGAGAGAGAGAGAGAGAGAGAGAGAGAGAGAGAGAGAGAGAGAGAGAGAGAGTGAGAGCACATAATTATTAGGCAGGGCCGTATAATAACGTTTATAAAGATGCAATATCTGTCAGCTGTTGATGCAATAAAAGTGAATCTAAACGGCCGTGTCTTATATAAATGTATATGTAAGAACGATAAATCAAGGCCTTATATGCAAAATTATGTGGCTATAACGTATAAAGCTAATGAGACCATAAATTATATTTCGGACAATGAATTGTATTTATATACAGGCACAATTCGATGTTGACCAAAATCACACACAAGCACATAAATGCTGCATTTCAAATGTGAAATAGTTGTGACTGTTCAGTTTTGTTTGCTCTTTTTTAATAATAAAACGACCCTTTCATTTCACTAATTGCAAGCTGATCGTTAAACAGAGGTTGTCGAAAACCGGAGTACATGTACCAGCACAAAAACCACTTGACCTTCCGTTGAAGAATATTAATAACATGTGGCCCGAGCGAGGTGCGAACCACAGTGGAAAGAGACCTAGCGATCTAATCCATTAAGGGGAATGAGAACACCTTCAGGAGAGGCAACTCCTGCAAAAGTATTTTTGTTTCCCATGTCAATAGGGGCCATCTCTTAAAGGAAACAATTCGCTCCTAAGGAGAACATTCTTTCCTCTTTTTCAGTGGGACAGGGCCTATATAAAAGCGAAACAGAAGTCCCGAAAGTTGTCTCCCTTTGAAAAATAGCGGGAAAATGTGCTAGGTGTTCCTATTCCCCATAAGCCACGGGGCCCGTTTAATATTTGCTACCTCTACAGGAAAGAGTTGAAGCCGTTTTAAACGGACACTGATTCTGTTAAAAATAAATACAGGCAGGCAGGAGAGTTTCATGTATCTGCTTTGCGAAGTTAGGTGTAGATATTCCCCATTAAGGGAAATGGGAACGCCTGCGTATTTTCCGCCATTTTTCAAAAGGGAGACAACTTTCGGGAATTCCTGTTCGCTTTTCGATAGGCTCAGTCCCAAAGAAAAAGAGATCTACTCTTAAAGGAAGGAATGTGCTCCTTATGAGCAAATTCTTACCTTTAAGAGTTGACCTCTTAAAGGAAGGAATTTGCTCCTTATGAGCAAATTCTTACCTTTAAGAGTTGACCCCTATTGTCATGGGAGACGAAAATACTTTTGCTGGAGTTGCCTCCCCTGAAGGTGTTCCCACAAAGTACCTAACAGTGGTTCTGACTTAAAGGCATTTATCATTGATTATTGAGGACTATCATTTCATTACATAATATAAAATAGCCCTCGGTGCTGACTGAAGAGAAGTCCTCTGTCCTCAACAGGTAAGGGGCCACCTTGAGGAAAATCAATAATTTAGTAGCTGTTGACTAGAGTGAGCATTATTGATTTTCCCCTTAAGTGCCTCAGTCAGGGGATTCAATAAGAGTTACATGTACCAATCACCCTATTAAGCACCACCTTTGATCTGCCATAGACAGTACATCACAGGGGGGGGGGGGGGGCAAAAAAAAACAATTATGAACACACGGTGTGTCCTACTGCTACAAGAATAAATCCCTTTAACGTCCATTTCGGCTTACTCTTTCAGTGGCCTATCTAGTGGATTTACAAACTTCGGAGCAGAAACAGACTCACATTCTAGTGGCGGAGATAGTAACCAAAGCCAGGATTGGTCAGAAGTTTCTAGTGACCAAACAAGAAGCACCGACGCAGACGAGAAACCTGCGGATATGGCGGGGCATTATGGACAGTTACGGAGACATCCGAACTTAGCCGAGGATTTTCGAGGGTCATCTTCCTCACTTCCGACGTATTTGTCCACAGACAAAGAAAAGTAAGTTTTCTTTTTTATAGATAGAATTATGAATTAAAAAAATATCAAAATGCTCATAGGTCATCTGCTGTTCGAATTTAAGAAAAACTGATGCGTCAACATATGATTCTGACACCTTGAAACGCACTTTTATACAATAGCTCTACAGGGGTAACCTTGTTTTCCTTATTTTTGCTCTAAAGTATAGAGTGTGGGTTCTCGTTAGAACGGCCTTGATACGCTGGTTCTAACGTGTACAAACTATCTATATTTTGAGCAAAAAAATAAGAAAAAACAAATCCAAATAGTTTTAGCTTAAAAGTTTCGTTTTTCAGCGGTAAAATTTGCAGTGTATATGTACAGGCGTTGGTGTCTCTTCAACCCATCGATGGAGATCCATATTTCTCACCCATGAGGCATAGCTGTTTAGGTATTTTAGAACCACCTCGTTTAAGCTAAAGGATGAACGAATAAAAATGTACGAATTCTTTAATCCTACTTTTTGCTTGTTAAATTTGGGTTTTAGGGCCCACGCCAATTGGGGCTTGAAGAAATAGATGGGCTGCATAATGCTTTCACGTAGAGCAGAAACCGACAGCACAGGAATACTGGTGAACCGCCTAGAGGACCTAAGCGTGCCCAGGTAAAGCGGTACGAGTTGGACTGTCCGTGCTTATAAACCCTATTGGTTTCATGGGGCGACAGGGCTTAAGATGTCATTTCATCTCAATGTCGGGTAAAAGTTACAAAAATGGGAAACAACGTCGCCAAAATGACCTACACTATGTTGACGGGGACGTTAAACATCAAACCAGACAAACAAATTTTGGTTTTAGGGTGACTGTGATGGCAGAAACCGTTATCTTGTTTACCGACCGCACGTTTGCTCTGAGGTCGAGGAGCAAATACTCTACGTGCTCCTCGGCGCCACATTTGGCTGCCTGATTTTGATCAGGAAATCAGAGACATGTTATTACAATCACACGATTTATGCAATAGACCACTCTTTCATCCCTCCAAAACAGCATTTTTTATTTTCATCCCTCAAAATAGCTATTTTTCTGATGAAAATGTGTGACATGCTTCTTATTTGTACCCCAAACAAAGGTTGTTTGTGTTCGTTAGAACCGCCTTATTGAGGCAGTTCTAAGGAGCCAGTGACCCACAACTTATGACTTGGAACAGAAATAACAATGTAAATAAAAACATGCATGTCCCTGCAAACACTAGTTTTCTCTATATAATGTGGGGCTCGGGATGCTTATTCTTGATTGACTGGTTGATTGATTGATTTGAGGTTTAAAGGTGCATTATTGAGCTATCTGGAAAAAATGCTTCCAAAAATAAAATACATATAGCCGGTATTTTTCTTTAAAACAATACAAATGAATGCATTTTATGCAAAAATGCGAACAATTATGATGACAGATAAACGAGTTTGAGAGGGATTTCCTAACTAGGTTTCGAACACTATTTAGATCTATTTTTAGTTCGTGACACAAATAGAATCTCCATATATGACGTTATACGACGTTCATTTTTGGCCTCGTTTGCTTAGGCCATGCATGAATCGGAAAAAAATATGACGCTGAATAGCATGCCATAAGTAACAACACTCAGAGACGATACTGTCTCTATGTATGTGTAAAGCGACATATTTATTTTTAGAACAGAAATTCCGAACACATGTTCAGAGCGAAGGGTAAACACGAATGAAAACGACCATTTTCACAAAGTTCTGAAGCTGTATTTGGCTCCAAAAGTGTACACATGACAAAGGAATATGCATTGAAGATAAAAACCAGAAAAAAATGAGACCCGGTAGCTCAATAATGCACCTTTAACGTCCCCGTCAACACTGTAAAGGTCATTTTGACGACGCTGCTTCCAATTTTGTGGGACTTTTACCCAACATTGAGATGAAATGTTATCTCATGCCCTGCCGCCCAATGAAAACAATAGGGTTTATAAGAATGGATCACTTTGCCTTGGCGGGCTTAGATCCTCTAAGCGGTTTACCAGTACTCGTGTGCGGGTCGGTTTCATCTCTGCGTGGAAGCATCATGCAGCTCATCTATTTCTTCAAGCCCCGACAGGCGGGGGCCGATAGTATACATGTGAGAATGTTGAAACAATAACACTCAACGTTATAGTGTTGTTTTCTAATTTATTACAGACGCCCTATGTCAAACAAGAACTCGCCAATGCAAGCAAGACGTTTAAATGCTGATCTCGTTTCTGTGATATCTTCTCAGTCGTAAGTATTTTAACCCTTATCTTGCTGAATATTTAAATTAGCCTCACTCATCTCTGACTATCAGCCAATCAGATTACAGGATATAGTATTGTCGTTCAAATTAACAAACTGAATGACAAACAGTGTAGATCCTGATCAGATGGCTTCTCCAGAAGCCATCTGATTTGGATCTACACTGTTTGCAAAGGAAGGGGTTGTCAGATGTAGGGGTTGTCGTGAACAGCAGGATAAGGGTTAATCTGAAATTAACCCTTGGAAATGCCAGCCGCAAAATTATCGTCTGCTTTGATGTCTGCGCCAGTTATTTTAAGTCATAGTTGCAAATAGTGTGGATCCAGATGGCCCCCGCCCATCGGGGCTTGAAGAAATATATGGGCTGCATGATGCTTCCACGCAGAGCTGAAACCGACTCGCACACGAGTACTGGTAAACCGCTTGGAGGATCCAGTAAGCCTGCCCAGGCAAAGCGGTGTGAGTCGGCCCGCCCATGCTTATAAACCCTATTGGTTTCATTGGGCAGCAGGGCTTGAGATGTCATTTCATCCCAATGTCGGGTAAAAGTCCCACAAAATTGGAAGCAACGTCTCTAAAATGACCTTTACAGTGTTGACGGGGACGTTAAACCTCAAATCAAACAAACAAAAGTGTGGATCCAGATCAGACTTCTCCTCCTGGAGTAGTCTGGTCTCGGTTCAAACTGCTTGTCTGTGTGTAAAATATGTTTTGAAAGTTTGAACGAGGATTAAGCAGACGACATAAACAGACGACATTGTAGGTGCTGTTTTCCTTGCCATCTTAACCCTTGACCTGCTGAACATTTATATATGCCACACCCACTACTGATAATCAACCAATCAGATTGCTCAATGCAAATTATTGCAACACATTATTAAACTGAATGGCAAACAATGAAGATCCTGATCAGATGGCTTCTTCTAAGGAGCACATACAGGCTGTGTTTTAAGCACAGATACAGAAAATACAGTCAACCCCGTTGATACCGACAAACGGCAAAACCCATTGTAATGGCAATTCCAGTGGAATGACTACTTTGCTATAGGCTTAACACAGATTTCGAGCGGCGTGGACTTCCCTCGAGTTGAATATGCATAAATCGGGTCTATAGTCATGAAAGATTCTTGTAATCTATTACTCCAAGAAACAAATTGCATCGACATTTGTTAGAATCGCATCACCATCGTTGCTTGGAGTAATGGTGGGGAAAAGGCCTTTTATTACCTATCTTACTCCTAACTGGGATAATTCTTTATACATGTAACGGCACAATATTAGATAACAAATACTGTCGTTATAACGAGAGTCCTATGTACTTCACGCCACAGTAATATCATCTTACAGAAGTGAAATGAGAGAGAGAGAGAGAGAGAGAGAGAGAGAGAGAGAGAGAGAGAGAGAGAGAGAGAGAGAGAGAGAGAGATTTATATAAAGTCCAAATCATTTTCAACACAAAATTGGATTATAGGATTTCAATCACTGCTGCTTATCCCATTTAGTACCAGAAACTCCAAAACGGATACACTGGCAAACAGTGCAGGCCAAGATCAAACGCCGCAGAACGCGGCGTCTGATCAGGGCCTCCACTGTTTGCTAAAAGTTCGACATTTTAATGCTGCCGCGATTAATCGTAAAACCGGTTAATCTATCGATAAAATGCAGCAAAACGGTTATCGATAAAGCAAAATTGTTAATCGGTTATTTAAGAAAGGTTTCCCGACTCATTTTCCAAATAAATTTTGATGAAAACACAACCTGACACCCCTAAACTTTGAAATGAACTCCTGCTATATATAAGCAGGAAGATTCCATTTGGTACAAGGGGGTTAAAACGCAGAAAGCCATGATGTGAAAATCTTATAAAGAAGTTATGTTCTGCAACGGAAGATCCGGGTGTTTACTCCAACCATCTCTGTTTGCTGACGGGGAATAGGGGGCTGGGGGTGTGGTGAGGGGGGCACGGGGTCGTTGGCGGAATCGAGGTGGTTCTAACGAACACCAATAGTCTGTTTTTGTAAAAGATAAGATTGCGTCCCCGCCTACCATCGGGGCTTGGAGAAATAGATTTGGATGCATGGTGCTTCCGCGCAGTGCAGAAACCGGCCCAACTTGAGTACTGGTAAACCGCTTAGAAGGTCTAAGCCAGCCCAGGAAAAATGGAGTGAGTGCGGCCATACCTTAAACCCAAGCAGTTTCGTTGGGCAGTAGGGCTTGCAATGTCATTTCATCTCATTGTCGGGTAAAACTCCCACAAAGTCGGGAGCAACTTTCCAAAATGATCTTGATAGTATTGGTATTGACGGGGACGTAAAACACATAATATAAAATCACAAATTCTATTTAAATTTAATGAGCTACGTTATAAGAGCGAACAACAAAAATTGTAGATCAGCCTGCGCATCCGCGCAGTCTGATCAACCGTGACCTTTGTGCTTCGCTGCTTTGACAGCACAGTCTATAATTTCGAGACTCTTGCTAGCGATTGTAGCTTAACCCCTTTTTGTACCAGACGGAGTCATGGCAGGAGTCAGTTTCAAAATTTAGGGCCCAGCAGGCACATGACGTAATTGTGACGTCGCATCAACGTCGGCGCGACGTCATGCCGTTTATGCAACGTCATATCAACTTCGGTGCAACGTCGTGACGTTGCACCGACGTTGATGTGACGTTGCCCTAGCGATGTGTGTCTGCTGGGGGGTGTCAGGTTGCTTTTTCTTCAAAATTTATTCGGGAAATGGCCAGTGTAGGCAAACAGTGTAATTCCAGATCAGATGGCTTCTGAAGAAGCCATCTGATCAGGATCTACACCGTTTGCCTTACAGTCTGTGAACTGGACAAAAACATTATATCATGTGATTTGATTGGTTGACGTTGTCAAATTAATTTATTCATCATGGTAAACGCTAACGTATTCCCCTTTTTTCAGTTTGGAGCCCCTTCGTATGGAGGACAGTTACAGAAACAGGTGGGATGACCAATGGGACCCCTACGGCTCCCTTCCTAGAGGGTACGTTAAATTACATTAATGAAATAAACTTTTTTTTTTTTTCAAATGGACAGTTGACTCTAATTAGTCATTACGAAACATACCTATACAAATACATTATCAATTTTTTCGGCCAAAAATGGAAATTTTAAGATGAAAAATAGTGATATTTTTAGATTGTGTGGACTCGATAGGACTGTCTCAACGAGGCGGTTCTATTGCACGACACGCAGAAAAAGCGACCGACTGAAGTCGGTTGATTTCTAAGAGTGCCCCAAAATCACCGTGTCATTCTGTCATTCTGTCAGTCTGTCCGTCCGTAACCCGTTTGTGAAAATTGGTGATAGTGACTTAACCGCTTGGAATATTTAAATATTTTTTGGCATACTGATAGATATCAATGAGATCTAACCAATGGACTTGCAAAATATTACATTCCATTTAGTATAGCCTCGCCGAGGCGAAAAATGTGAAAATTTTCGAACTGCTTCTCCTCGGAAACCGTTGGGCCGATTGAAGTCAAATTTCATATGGAGCCTCTATGGGATGGGGGAAACCAAAATTTGCTCATGGGGTCCAGGTCACAAGACCAAAATGGCCGCCAAGCCATATATGGTCTGTCTGTTTGTCCGTCCGTAACCCGTTTGTGAAAATTGGTGACAATGACTTAACCGCTTGGAAAATTTAAATAATTTTTGGCATACTGATAGATATCAATGAGATCTAACCAATGAACTTGCTAAAACGGTCAAGATAATATCTTGTGCGCACAAGATAATATCTTGTCCGCACAAGATTCCATCTTGTTTTCACAACTTAATATCTTGTCCGCACAAGATAATATGTTGTGCGAACAAGATAATATCTTGTCCGCACAAGATTATATCGTGTTCGCACAACTTCCCAAGGTCAATGTTGTGCAAACAAGATAATATGTTGTGTGAACAAGATAATATCTTGTCCGCACAAGATATTAAGTTGTGCAAACAAGATATTATCTTGTCCGCACAAGATAATATGTTGTCCGCACAACATAAATTATGTTGTCTGCACAACATAAATTATGTTGTCTGCACAAGATAATATCTTGTCCGCACAACATATTATCTTGTGCGCACAAGATAATATCTTGTCCGCACAACTTAATATCTTGTTCGCAAAACATATTAAAAAAATTATGTCCCTTCCCGGGTTCTGAAGGGACATGAATTTTTTTTAATATGTTGTGCGAACAAGATATTATCTTGTGCGGACAAGATAATATGTAGTGCGCACAAGATATTGTGCGGACAACATAATTTATCTTGTGCGAACAACATATTATCTTGTGAGCACAAGATAATATCTTGTTCGCACAACATATTATCTTGCACGCACAACATAGCTCTTGGGAAGTTGCACGAACAAGATATCTAACCAATGAACTTGCTAAAACGGTCAAGATAATATCTTGTGCGCACAAGATAATATCTTGTCCGCACAAGATTCCATCTTGTTTTCACAACTTAATATCTTGTCCGCACAAGATAATATGTTGTGCGAACAAGATAATATCTTGTCCGCACAAGATTATATCGTGTTCGCACAACTTCCCAAGGTCTATGTTGTGCAAACAAGATAATATGTTGTGTGAACAAGATAATATCTTGTCCGCACAAGATATTAAGTTGTGCAAACAAGATATTATCTTGTCCGCACAAGATAATATGTTGTCCGCACAACATAAATTATGTTGTCTGCACAACATAAATTATGATGTCTGCACAAGATAATATCTTGTCCGCACAACATATTATCTTGTGCGCACAAGATAATATCTTGTCCGCACAACTTAATATCTTGTTCGCAAAACATATTAAAAAAATTATGTCCCTTCCCGGGTTCTGAAGGGACATGAATTTTTTTTAATATGTTGTGCGAACAAGATATTATCTTGTGCAGACAAGATAATATGTTGTGCTCACAAGATATTGTGCAGACAACATAATTTATCTTGTGCGAACAACATATTATCTTGTGAGCACAAGATAATATCTTGTTCGCACAACATATTATCTTGCACGCACAACATAGCTCTTGGGAAGTTGCACGAACAAGATATTATCTTGTGCGGACAAGATATAATCTTGTTCGCACAACATATTATCTTGTGCGCACAACTTGTAAAATAAAAAAAAAATCACGTCCATTCCCGGGTTCCGTATTGGAAACCCCGGTTTTACTACATGTATATAAAAGTGGTGTATGTGTGGGTCAAAATGATATAGGTATGTTTTCATGATGGTTATTAACCCCTTTTGTACCAAATAGAATCTTCCTGCTTTTATATAGCAGGTGTCCATTTCAAAATTTAGGGGTGTCAGGTTGTGTTTTATTCAGAAGTAATGTGGAAAATGGATGACTTTCTTTGCAAACAGAGTAGGCCCTTATCAGACGCCGCATTCTGCGGCGTCTGGTCTGGGCCTGCACTGTTTGCCAATAAACCCGTTTTGGTTGGTTGATTTGAGATTTAACGTCCCCGTCAGCTCTGTATAGGTCATTTTGGAGACGTTGCTTCCAATTTTGTGGGATATTTACCCAACATTGAGATGAAATTACATCTCAAGCCCTGTCGCCCCATGAAACAACTAGGGTTTATAGGCATCCACGGTCCGACTCACACCGCTTTGCCTGGGCAGGCTTAGATCCTCTAAGCGGTTTACCAGTACTCGTGTGCGGTCGGATTCAGCTCTGCGTGGAAGCATCATGCAGCCCATCTATTTCTACAAGCCCCAATGGGCGGGGGCCAACAAACCCGTTTTGAGGTTTCTGGTACAAAATGGGTTAATTAATGTGAAAAGAATCGTTAGCATTTTTTTCTGAACTATATGTCTGCATTCTATGCTTATTATAATAAATTATCAAAATTGAATACATGTGGCTCATTTTAAAGACGGATGAGTATGTTTTGATAATTATAACATCTGCTTTCTCTGTACACATTTTCCTGTCTGTCCCATCTTTTAAAATCAAGGGTTCATCGACCGTGCAATAAACAGCATTCTAACACAGCGCGCCTATATAAGCAATGAAAAACGGCTGTGTTTTATTCTACAGCAAATCACGGCTAGGAAGAGCGTGACGAGTGACGTCATTAAAATTGCAAATTTATGACGTCATTAGTCGATTTCCTGGACGTTAGACGGCGTAACGTCATATTATCGCATGGAAAACGTTAGAAAAGGGTATAAATGCATGTGTTTCAGTCAATAATTTTAGCGGGATTTCTTCTAACAATGGCGAATAGTTGTGAGATTTTGAAGGTATCAACAGCATTATTGCCGATTTCAGCGTGTTAGAATCGAAATAGATCAGCTCTAGTTTGTGATTTGTTGAGTAATAAATCACAGTTTGTCGGTCAGTTGTAAGTAGACAAATCACGCGCGCTACGCGCTCGTGATTTGTCTACTTTACAACTGACCTCCAAACTGTGATTTATTACTCAACAAATCACAGTTAGAGCTGATCTATTTCTTAAATAAAATGGTTCAAATACAAATTTTATTGAGATCAGATTCACCACCAGCTACATCAGTTTTCCGATAACGATACATGTACATGGTTTTGTTTGATTTGAAATTTAACTCCCCCCCCCCCCCCACCCCCTCAACAATATACAGTGTAATTCCGCTATTAAGACCACTTATAATTAGGACTAATGGTTCTATAAAAAGCTTATTTTGAAGGGTACACATAATTTTTCTTTGTGTTTTCTGCCTATAATGTCCTCTGGTCAGGGACCACCTTTTGGACTGTTCGAAAGTGGTCTTTAAGACCACTTTTGAACAGTCCAAAAGGTGGTCTTAATATAGGAATTTTACTGTATATATTCATTTCGGAGACTTTGCTTCTAATTTTGCGGGACTTTTACCCAACATTGAGACGAGTTCTGCTGGTCGAAGGTCCTGGTGAAGGATTATCTAAGGACGTGTCACCAGTAAACAATTCTGATTCTGATTATGACGAAATGACCTGCCGCCCTGCGGCCCAATGTAACCAATAGGGTTTATATCCATGGACGATCCTACTGACACCACATTGCCTGGGCATGCTTAGACCCTCTGAGCGGTTTACCAGTACTCATGTGCGGTCAGTTTCAGCACTGCGTGGAAGCATTTTTTTTATTTGAGGTTTAACGTACCCGACAACACTGTAATGGTCATTTTGGAGACGTTGTTTCCAATTGTGTGGGACTTTTACTCGACATTGAGATGAAATGACATCTCAAGCCCTGCCGCCCAATGAAACCAATAGTGTTTATATGCACGAACGGGCCGACTCGCGCCGCTTTGCCTGGGCAGGCATAGATCCTCTAAGCGGTTTACCAGTACTCGTGTGCAGCTCTGCGTGGAAGCATCATGCAGCCCATCTATTTCTGCAAGCCCCGATGGGCGGGGCATCTTGCTGCCCGATCTATTTCCCCAAGCCCCGATGGGCGTGTGCCCATACAGATACATGTACCTGCTGTATGCAATCAGTGTATGAACAGAAATACCCCCACAGTAGTTTTTCTGCTGACCGTCCCAAGGCGGTCGTTTTGGGGTGGTTGTTCTTTTGCAGTGTCTTATTTGTTATTTGCCCGTGTACCGTTGGTTCATGTTTCGTCTGTTTTGGTGTGTGCCTCCGTGTCACTTTCTATAGGTGACTTGAGACGGCTGCGTTCTTAGATTGTGGCATTTCCTGAACGACCTTTTCTTACTACATATAGTTTGTCCACAATTTAGCAATAGAAAGTCGACCGCTGAACAGGGCGGCCTCGGTAGCTCAGTCGGATGCGCGACTGACTTGTGATCTGGAGGTCGACGATTCGATACCTACCAGGTTGGCAGCATTATTTGTAGAATATTCATGATTCTTTCCCTTCCTCTGATCCGAAGAAGAGCAGTTGTCATTTTCTGGCGAAAGTATGTGCATGTACACTGTGCATGGACTAAAGACAAAAAAGCGTTGTGAAGTAAGCTGACGGCTTGATATAGCCGAAATAGTGTTGATTGAGCCGAAAACTCCAGATCCACAAACAAAGCCACTTTACAAGAGGTTTATCCGCCCATCGGGGCTTGAAGAAATAGATGGGCTGCATGATGCTTCCACGCAGAGCTGAAACCGACCGCACACGAGTACTGGTAAACTGCGTAGAGGATCTAAGCCTGTCCAGGAAAGCGGTGCGAGTCGGCCCGTCCATGCTTATAAACCCTTTTGGTTTCATTGGGCGACAGGGCTTGAGATGTTATTTCATCGCAATGTCGGGTAAAAGTCCCACAAAATTGGAAGCAACGTCTCCAAAATGACCTTTAAGGTGTTGACGGGGGCGTTAAACCTCAAATCAAACAAAACAAGATGTTTATAGCGTAAAATTAACCCAGCGAGTACAAATCAGCGGGCCATCGTCGGGTCGACAGCGATACAGCCCGAGGTGTCAATGCCGTATCGCTGTCGGCCCGACGTTGGCCCGACTTGTTAACGTCGTATCGCTGTCGGCCCGGCGTTGGCCCGACGTGTCAGCATCGTATCGCTGTCGGCCCGGCGTTGGCCCGACGTGTCAGCATCGTATCGCTGTCGGCCCGGCCGTTGGCCCGACGTGTCAATGTCGTATCGCTGTCGGCCCGGCGTTGGCCCGACGTGTCAATGTCGTATCGCTGTCGGCCCGCCATTGGCCCGACGTGTCAATGTCGTATCGATGTCGGCTCAACGTTGGCCCGACGTTATTTGCTGGCTGGTAACCATTGTCTTTATCCGACTCATTGCATCCATGATCGATAATGGTATTTCATCAAATTTATAAAGACTCGCCTAAAGATATATCAAAAATTTACTGGGTTACGCCTTCACGTTTTTCTATAAATATTCAACATAACTCAAACAAATGGTGCATTTTTGCATTTATAATGCTCGCGGTTAAGCCATTACAACATATTATTCATTTTTGAATCGGGAAGAAAAAAATATGCACAACAGATGTACATTGTAAAAATTAACCGATATATACAATATAAGACAGCGACCGGTAAAAAAAAAAGACAATGGCAAATTCATTTTTTTTTTTTTTTAAATGTTTACAAAATTCCTTGAACTTTAATCCAAATGCGAAGACCCAGATCCCACACTGCAGAAAACTGTTTGGTTAATGTTCAAGGATTTTGTAATAAAAAAAAATAAAATAAAAAAAAAAATAAATAAAAAATGTAATTTACTAACAACCATTAAGTTGCTAATCGATTTATCCCAAATCATTCAGACGGAAATTCTGTGTGAAATATGAAATTATAGGCAAATGTAAATTCAAGTCACGTTAACAAGCACGTTCAGTGTATATCCCTGTAAATATATGTACCAGTCAATAGACGGGAACGGGTCACGTGGAAAATAGGAGACGGGAAGCTGCTGTAGTTAGTAACAGTAAATCAGCAGTAGTAAACGCGCCATCTGTGTTCAACTCATCAAAGTTTCACTACCCATCACGAAAACATGCCTATATTATTTTGACCCCCTTGAACCCCACTTTAATGTCGTAAAACTGAGGCCGGCCCCGGTAGCTCAGTCGGGTGCGCGTCTGACTGGTGTCCAGGAGGACGCCGGTTCGATACCTGCCGGGGTTGGGAAAATTCTGTCGTGGTGATTGATCATGAAATCTTTTCTACGGTCATTCTTCCCTTCCGCCGATTCAAGAAGGGCAGTTGTCAGTTTCTGGCGAAAGAATGTGCACTGAACTGGTTTACCGCTTACGTATAAGCCTGCCCAGGAAAGTGTGGATAGGTAAAACTGACCGGCTCAAAAATGACCTAAATAGTGTCGACCGGGCCAATACAAACAAAGTAAAACGGGTCCACAGGGGTAAACCTTATTTTCCTTATTTCTGTTCTAAAATATAAATTGTGGGTACTCGTTAGAACCGCCTCGATGAGGCGGTTCTATCTAGTACCCACAAACCATATTTTCAGCAAAAGAAAGAAAACATATCACAATTTTTCCCCTTAAAATTTTTCCGGCGGTAAAGTTTGCAATGTATTTATATAGGCGTGTTTTGTTTGCTTGTTTTGTTTGATTTAAGTTTAATGTCACCGTCAACACTGCAAAGGTCATTTTTAAGTCGTTGCTTTCAATTTGGTGGTACTTTTACCTGACATATAGGCGTGTTTTCGTAATGACATGTTCAACAATAGCAAACAGTTTTACCGTCTCTACACTATAGTCTAAATCAGTAGACGATAAAGAGTTTTTTTTTTTGTTTTTGTTTTTTTTTTCTTATTGTTCAGTCCTAGAGAATAGCACTTGACTTGGCATTGTTTTATACGAAATCCAGGTAAACGTTATTTTTAGAAAATAGCCTCGTCAGAGGGCTACGCAAGAGCGTAATCTACAAGACTCTGGACTGGAATCGTGTGATGAATTTACCAAACAGTGTTGACCCAGATCAGACGCCGCAGGGTTCTGCGGCGTCTGATCAGGTTCTACACTGTTTGCTTCGTCCCCGCCCATCGGGGTTTGAAGAAATCAGTAGATGGGCTGCAAGATGCTTCCACGCAGAGCTGAAAACTACCCACACACGAGTACTGGTAAACCGCTGAGAGGATTTAAGCCTGCCCAGGCAAAGCGGTGCGAGTCGGCCCATCAATGCTTATGAACCCTATTGGTTTCATTGGGCGGCAGGGCTTGAGATGTCATTTCATCTCAATGTCGAGTAAAAGTCCCACAAAATTGGAAGCAACTTCTCCAAAATGACCTTTACAGTGTTGACGGGGACATTAAACCTGAAATCAAACAAACAAAACAGTACACCAGACGTTGTGGGGCGACTATTTCACAGAAAAACCGCCCACCAGTTGTGTCAGTGCTTCCATTTATTTGCGTATTTACATTAATCAAAAGTCGACCAAAATAATTCAACATCGGAAAATAAATGGCAAACTTATGCATAGCCTAGTTATTTGCATATTCAGAGGCATTGATGTAACAGCCAAATTTTTCGCCATATTTTAAAATGGAGACAACATTTTTGGAATTTCTGTCCACATAAGGTTGACAAGTCCATGTACTGAACACCCCTAACAACCCCACTTTATAAAGAGAAAAGTGGGGTTTACAGGCGTATACATATTGACCATTTTTGGTTTGTTTGTGTGGCAGGACTTAAGATGGCAGGTAAAAGTCCCACAAAATTTGACGCAACGTCTCCAAGATGACCTAAGTAGTGTAATAGAATATTGTATTCGTGCACATGTATTATTGAATTTATTTAAACCGTTGATGAAAATGATAAAATGCTCGGCGAAGCCTCGCATTTTATCCCTTTTCCTCAACTCGTTTAATAAAGTTAATAATACATGAACACTCATGTACATCACGTGAACAAGTCTGTGAAATGAACACCCCCTAAACCCAACTTTATATAGAGAAAACTGAGGTTTACGGGGGGCATACATTATTTTTTCTTATTTGTCCTCCAAGGTATAGGTTGTGGGTACTCGTTAGAACCACCTCAATAAGGTGGTTCTGACGATCACCCACAGCCTATATTTGCAGTATAAATAAGAAAAAAAAAAATGTCACTGATTTTTCTCAGAAAAGTAGCCATTTGGAGATGTGGAAAAAAATGCACTATGTCGCACGGGTGTGTTCTCGAAATGAAGATCCGCTATATCTAAAATGTCAATACTCTAGTTGACCTCTTACATTGTCGCAAGATCCGAAGACATGTTTTCTCGTAATGTTATTCAAATGAATGACCGATCAGAAAATGGGAGTTTAACTGTTGGTCTTCTTTTGCTCCAGCGTTTCAGTGATTTCTTGCTGTCGAGTCCTCACCGTTTTTTCATCTCTGTGGTTGTTTGATTTTTGTGTTCACGGAGATTTTGCACTGATAAGTTAGGAGGCCTTCATGCGGACTAAACAATCGCGTCGGAAATATGGGCGGGGATTGTGGCCACGTAAAATCGATTTAAGCACCCCAGTGGAACTCGTTTCATTTACCGTTCCAAGGCGGTTCTTCTGTCACGGTTTATTTTTGTTATGGTTTGTCTATGAGTGTGTGTATCGTTTATATTATTTTGTTTTGGATAGCCAATTGGCCATTTTGTGTAGGGAAGTAACTGTCCTTTTTAGTCGGGGATTTGAAATTCGTAGCACGCGTATTTAAGGAGTTTAATGCACCTTACTTTCTCACACTTAACTATGATACGAATTTATTTAGAGGTCTCTCAGCATCTTGAAAATGGAGTTAGAAAATCAAAAAAGTGGGGAAAAAGACATAAAAAGGGGAGATAAATGTTCCTACCCTCTTTTCTCATTTAAGCATCCAAACAATTCCAAACGACATCTTCTCTGAAACTACAAGGCCAACTGGAACCAAATTATATGTGAAGCCGCCATGGGGTGGAAGAACAAACATATATTCTGAATAGCTGGGTCACATGACCAAAATGTCCGCCATGCCCATATATGGTAAAAACTTTTAAAAATCGCATTCTCAGGAACCAATCGACCGATGACCTTGAAACTTGGTATACAATATATGGGACCCGGGCCCTATCGAATTTGTTCAAATGATGACATTTCGTTGACCTTGACCTTTCTTACGTCAATGTCACATTCGGTCACTTAGGATTTTGTATGGAAAAGACAGGGTTTTCTGGTTCTGTTGCAGCTTATGACATCATAGTTGATATTTGCAATCAGCTTAATGATCCTAGGGCCATAAGACTAAATGGTCTTTAATTTTTCTAAAACTACTGGGCTAACTGATACCAAATGACATATACTGCATCACCGTGTTCGAGAAATCCAAGTTTGTTAGAGGGATCTGTGTGATCGTCACACCAATAAACGGCCAAAAGTGATTTTAAATTCTTCATCTCAAGAAATACAAGACCTTGGTATGTAGCATTTTGGACTCTAGCCCTAAGATGGTTCAAAGCTGACTTCAATGTATGCAACGGAAACAAAAGAAAACAATGGTTGATTTCAAAATAATTTGGCATCAATGATCCTGGGATTGGCCTCTACTAAACCATTACGGTCTGTTAAAATAAATGGCCACCATGGGTGTGTGTACGTGTGTGTGTGTGGGGGGGGGGGGGGGGGGTGAGTGGGATTTATGCCCACTTGAGCTCTGGTGAGCGTAGTTTCCCATCGGCCGCTTGCTTACACTTTTGTGTTCGGGGAAAATTCGCGTAAACTTGATGGCAAGCGTAAACCATATCTAATTGGCGTTGTTATGATACAGCAGCCACAGTTTTATGCTTTACTGATTGCGCCTGTTTGGTTATCTTTTGTTGCTTAGCTTCATAAACAATTAATTGGTGACCAGTGGTAGTTTGGTATGAAGTTACCAACCATGACAGCAATACCTCTGAAAGACGACAATGTTCAGTGAAGATAACAGCGCGGCCCTATTTCACTTTTGTTTTTTCAAAGGGTTGGCGGATTTTTGTTCAGTATTTCCTCATGGAAGGAAAGTCGTGTTTTAATGAGTTTACGCCTCTGAACAATCAAGCCTCCTTTTGACTGAAGGTGTGCGAAATTTTACTGCGAACAAAAAAGAAACATACAGTATTTGGTGGAACGGTTTCACTTTAATGTTTTAAAGGTTTATTGTTTGGGTTTTTAACATTATTTGCTGCAAAAAAGATACTCTACTAAATTTAAATATCGGCATCTAATTCTCCAGCTGCGGAATTGATATACTCCAACTTATTTGCTGATTGAATGACTCGGGTTTTGGTCGATCTTTTGGCAAACATGCGCAAATTGAGGTCACCAAGTTACATGAAGATGCAGAAAAGTTCAGTCGAGGGTCGGTGTCGAACCCTATGTTCCCATCCTTCTTGAAAAAGGTGAAGAGAAGAAGCTTGATTTACGTAGGAATCGTAACATTTATTATGCCAAACATCGTCCCTGTTCACTGTTCAATATATCTGACATATTAGGTTTCAACCTCAAGTAAATTAACCCGCCCGCCTAGTTCCTTTCTTATGTACGAACGCATATCCGCCAGAACGCCTGAAGGTAGGTGTCTGATGCTCTGTCTCTGGTAGGGTTAACCGGAGCCTAATTGTTTTGTTTCCTTTGCTGCAGAATTCTAGCTATTTCATGCTGTCGAGTCCTCATCGTTCTTTCATCCTTTTAGTCGTTTGTTTTTCTGTTCTCGGAAATGTTGCACTGATGAGCTAGAACTCCATCATGTAGAGTGAACAATTTATCGGTTTTAACCACGACAATCAAGGGCGAGTAGTGTGACCATCTAAAATCTATTAAAGTGTCTAACCCCACCCCCGCCCCCGTAAAACTTCTTACTGACCCCGTCGTCGATCCTTTTTTGTGGTTTATTATTTTCATAGTTAGTCCTTAAGATGTATGTATTGCTAATGCATTTTTTTATTTTGGATAGCCATTCGGTCATGTGGGGAGATAACTGTCATTCTGGCTTTCCATCCATGACGTTTTCATTTTGGTGTTTTGAATGGGAGGTGCGAGATATATTGTATAGATTCCTGATCATTGCATACACTCTGTTTTTCAAACGTGATAACTCCTAATGGCTTGTCATAGAAGGCCTTTTTGGCCAAATTATATGGGACAATTGGGGTGGTTGGGTGAGGCAAAGGTGACGTGTATCTTGCGTCAATAGGGCGTCTAGCTGATAGTGGCTTACAGCTGGTCAAGACCTGCTGTTCTTCCAGCAGTTATGGCTAGAGGGGGGAAACAGTTATTTCTGTTTCTGCTTTTCCATTTTCCCATTTCCCCTCTGCCCCTTACTTTCATCTGCTCAACTATCTCTTCTGTCGCTTTTCTCCCTTTCTCTTGAGAGAGGACAAAAATGACCAACAAGGGGTGACGTGCCTTTAAACCCAAAACAATCAACATATGGGACAAATGTCAGAAAAAGGAAGTAGTAATAAAGGAGATGAAGAACAGATTAATAAGTGTGTGACAAGAGACACAGGATGATTAAGAGCTAATGGTGAATAGAGGGACAAGGCTATCGTAGGCAGGCTGCCCAACAAAATGGTAGAAAGTAAGTGCAGGTGACATCTTAAGATGCACGTTTACAGGTTATACCACAACTCTGGGAAAAGGGAAGATAGAAGAATGTTTAAGGGATGGCTTTACGTTACATTAAACCTCGGGTACAATTTATTTTTAGTCGTGCGACTTAACAGAAAATAAGGTACCCAGTAAGATTTCAAGTGGCCAGTAACATTTACGTGTTTAAAATATAATAATGTCGATGTTACTTGGGGCGCCTTCCACACAAACCGGAAACTTTGGATAATGATTCTTGAAATATACAATGTACAATATTCATTAAATGTTGATTGTTTAAAGTCACCAGTTTAGAGAATCACTTGCCAATTCACCCGCTGACAAATATGCTTGGTGATGTATATTACCCCCACTAAATATAAACCGGAAGGAAATGGCCATCAGTAACTTTTCAAAAATATATCTATCGGTCCCTGTTATGATGCATCTATGACCAGCCAGTTGAATAATTTAGTTTATGTTGGTTTTAATATAATTTTTATCACGATCTGTGACACAACAGGAAAAAGTGGTACAATGGTACATAGGTATCGGAGTCCCTTGTTCATGCCCGGATTGAAACAGAGTCATCAAGTTTCACATGCCCATGCAAAAATAACCGTCCTTCATACTGACGAAAAAGAAATTGTTTCAAAAAGTACTTAAAATTATATAGCGCGAAAATAGTGTAAAATTTACCAAATTTTTGGGGTCAAATTTCAATGGTCAAAATTTATGGTAACACCGGATGTAATTACGTCATATCATAAATTTTGGTGTCTTCGAGTATTGACAAATATTTTGGCTGATGCAATAAATCAAAATTCATATGTAAGCGCAAGCTACACATAACTAAACTCAATCCAACTATACCATCCGCATGGGGGTGGGTGTAAACTCATAGAATTTTCAACCCCTTTTCCCCACCAGATTTGCTAAATAATCACATGTCATATAGGTTAGGCTCCTATCTCAATGAAACGGCACAAATAAAGCGTGAGAATTTTGGGTGCATTATTTTTTTCGAAATCTGGTCTCAAATCCCGGACTATTTGGCTTTACGCTATTGATGTTTTCATTAGGGTCTAGTTGTTTCATGTCTGTGCTTCTTTCCCTTTGGTGGGAGCTGTGGGTTAATTGTATCGATTTCTGATCATTGCCTTAATTTTGGTACTGCTAAATGTTCACGATGCCCCGTATCCACTGGTGGATTATTGAATTTATTACACGGCGTTATTACACTCTCAGACGCGACGTCATATTATAATTTGCCAGAAGAAATTATTCTTTTATTCTTTCCAGATAGATTGATTGATTGATTGATTTGCTTGCTTACTTGCTTGCTTGCTTGCTTGGTTGATTGATTGATTGAGTGTGTGAGTGAGTGAGTGAGTGAGTGAGTGAGTGAGTGAGTGAGTGAGTGAGTGAGTGAGTGAGTGAGTGAGTGAGTGAGTGAGTGAGTGAGTGAGTGAGTGAGTGAGTGAGTGAGTGATTCGCATATTGACTGACTGACCGACTGGCTGGCTGACTGGCAGACTGATAGATTGACTGATTGATTGATTTATTTATTTATTTCAGTAACCTCAGCCATCTAAGTCATCCCTCCGAAAGTCGTATAAGTCTCAGCTCAAAATCTACAACAAGTGTTCAGTCCAACGCCAGATTTCCAACTCCAAGCCGGGAACAGGTTCACAAAATTAAATTGGACAGTGAAAGGTAAGTGTCTTTTATTTCAAGGACTGAAGATAATAAAGACACCATTTTAGCGCAAGGGTGTGTTACGAGGGCGAGTCAAAGAGAATACCAGGTTCGTGTTTTTTGATATCAAGTTTATCAGGCAAGGCTTGGACAACACTTGTAGAATCGCTCGGCTTGCCGAGCGATTCTACATGCGTTCTCGAAGCCGAGCCTGATAAACTTGGTATCATATAAGAATCTTATATGGGTGTGAGGGGTGGATGGAAAAATCCGTCCCGAGGGTCACTGTCCGGCATCATGAGGTTTGCCGAGTGATGCCGGACAGTGATCCCGAGGGACGGATTTTTTTTATTCAACCCTCACACCCATATAGGATTCTTTTTCTTGCATACCTTCCATTTCTTTGCGCGGATTATTAGCTCGTCTGTTTTTTGAAAAAAAACTTTCGAGCTATTGTCATCACTCCGGCGTCTGCGTAGTCGTCCTGCGTCGTCCTTCGTCGTCCTGCGTCGTTCCAAAAAAACTTAACCTTGGCTATAACTTAAAAAGTATTAGACCTAGCCTCATGAAACTTCATACACACACTCATCATCACAAGAGCTACATTTTGACCAAGGACCATAACAACATTGTTGATTTTGGCTGAATTATCTCCCCTTTTCCAATTTTTTTCTGAAACACATTTTTTGCTCTCAGTTTAATACTATTCACAACAGAGCCTTCAAACTTCACATGAATGTTCCTTGGGACAAGACCTTTTCAGTGATACCACACTTTTTGATCTGTGACCTTGACCTTTGAACTTTGACCTATTTTTCGAAAATTTAACCGAAAACCTTAACCTTGACCATATTTCCAAAAGTATTTGGCCTACCTTCATGAAACTTCATACACATACTCACCATCACAAGAGCTACATTCCCTACAAGTTTTATAACTCCATCTTGCAATTTGATTGAATTATCTCCCCTTTTCTCTCCATTTCTTTTAAATTGTTTTTGTCTCTTATTTCAATACTATTCACAACAGAGCCTTCCAACTTCACATGAATGTTCCTTGGGACAAGACCTTTTCAGTGATACCACACTTTTTGATCTGTGACCTTGACCTTTGAACTTTGACCTATTTTTCGAAAATTTAACCGAAAACCTTAACCTTGACCATATTTCCAAAAGTATTTGGCCTACCTTCATGAAACTTCATACACATACTCACCATCACAAGAGCTACATTCCCTACAAGTTTTATAACTCCATCTTGCAATTTGATTGAATTATCTCCCCTTTTCTCTCCATTTCTTTTAAATTGTTTTTGTCTCTTATTTCAATACTATTCACAACAGAGCCTTCCAACTTCACATGAATGTTCCTTGGGACAAGACCTTTTCAGTCATACCACGCTTTTTGACCTGTGACCTTGACCTTTGAACTTTGACCAGACCTTTTCAGTCATACCACGCTTTTTGACCTGTGACCTTGACCTTTGAACTTTGACCTATTTTTCGAAAAATTAATAAAAAAACTTAACCTTGACCATATTTCCAAAAGTATTTGGCCTAACTTCATGAAACTTCATACACATACTCACCATCACAAGAGCTACATTCCCTACAAGTTTTAGAACTCCATCTTGCAATTTGATTTGACTTAGAACTTTTGTTTCACCCGCTTGCGGTGCTCTTGTTAATGCTCCAGTCACTTCGAGTACCGACGTCCGCCATTTTGTGATGACACAACAGGAATGTTTAGTGACGTCACGCATGACGACGCCGCGCATGAGGTTGTTATCAACCAGTGCATTTATCAAGCACGCGATTATATTTGATTTGGGCTTGGAACACCAGGGTCAGAACATTAATTTCTTTCCCAGGGTAAAATCACGGATTTCCTTGTCTGGTGTGCACGAAAATAAAATACATGTAACAGCCTTTCTTATTTCTGAGTGAGATCGATCCCTTCATTTTCGATGTAATTACACTCTAGAAAGATTCACTTGGATCAACGGTGTTCCAGCGCCATCAGTCCAGAATTGAAGAAGCCAGGGTACTTGTCTCCGACACAGTCCTCAACTGCCGCCACGACTTCTTCGTTGGTCCGGAAATGATGTCCAAGGATATCCTTTTTCAAGTTTGAGATTAGTCACTGGGAACTGAGTCCGGTGAATGGGCGGGGTGCGGTATTAGCTCGTACCCATTCCGCTCAACAGCATCCATTGCAATTTTACAAGAGTGGACTCTTGCATTGACTATTGGAGCAGAATCCCCTTGAATAATAATAATAAAATAATAATAATAATAATAATAATAATAATAATAATAATAATAATGTTAATCGGCCTTATCTATAGAGGGGGGTAACACATTTAGTAAACTAGTACTAATCTTCCATGTGGCCCTCTTTTCCAGTTAACCTCGGTCGCAATTCTGAGTTGGAAGAGCCATTTTGCATAATACGCACCTGTTATTGTACTTTTCATTCCAAGAAAAGTAGAAGTAAAACAAAGATCAGGAATTGATACAATTAACTTACTCCATCCATAAAAGACACCAACGGGAAAGAAATACAAACATTAAACGACCAGACCATAATGGAAACCTAAACAAAGGAAGGCCATAAGGACAGTTACTTTCCCACAAAATGGCCATATGGCCATCCAAAACCAAAAGACACAAGTGATACACACAGTAAGTAACAAAAAACAACATAAATAAATCGCCACAGAAGAGCCGCCTTGGAACGGTCAGTGGAAGATTTCCACTGGGGGGCTTAAATCGATTTTACGTGGCCACAATCCTCGCCCTTACTTCCGTCGCGATTTAGACAAATAATTTGTTCAGTCTGCATGAAGGCCTCCTAACTCATCAGTGCAACATCTCCGTGAAAACAAAAATCAAAGAACCACAGAGGTGAGACAACGGTGAGGACTCGACAGCAAGAAACCACTGAAATGCTGGAGCAAAAGAAAACCAACAGTTAGACTCCGATGAGCCCGACCAGAGACAGAGCATCAGGCACCAACCAACATTATCTCTCTAATTTTCAATAAGCCTTTACGTTGGAGCCGTCATAGAATCTGAGGCCTGACCCACCGGCGTGCAATTAAAGAGGGAAGCAAAGTTGCCAACCGTGATTGGGTTAACTACCATGCATGCAGTCTGTCGTATAATATCCATGTTGTACCCAATCTTTTTATATCGAAGAATGATTTTACGAAATTGGGTGCTGAAGTCATTGCGGTTATATATCCCTCCGAACCCACACACTAAGCCACCACAAAACCCTGGTTCCGATAGACCTTGTTGCAGAAGAGATTCAAGTCCAATACTGAATCCCGAAACCAAACCAGAACGGCGTCTATAAAACCCCGAAAAGGCTTTGCGTAGTTTATTGTACCGATAACCCCGACTAAGGAGCTTAGCCGTTAATAATTTACCACGAGTGTTGAAGTCAGTTACATGACTACACACTCTAGCAAATCGAATCAACCGCGAAATATAAACGCCATAGGATGGCGCACGAGGAACATCACCATCCAAAAAAGGAAAACCCACAATCTCAAAATCAAAGTCATCGCGTTTATCATAAATTCCAATATGTTAACGCCTTGTGCGTCCCAACCTTTCCAGCAGAGGAATGGGTTTTGAAAATCTTTGGCCTCGGATACCCAGGCCCTACCCACTGGCGACTTTGAGGTTTATTCGCTAACTCATAATAATGGATCCAGGTCTCATCTATAGTAACCAGACGTGAAAGAAACTCGTCTTCCTTTGACCAAAACCGCTTCAACAGTGCGCTGCATACTGATGCTCTGGTTGGGATCCAACGGGCTGCTTGCTTGTATATACACAAGCGATCATGCAAAATTGCTGAAACCCCATCATGTTCAATGAGTAATACATTCGCTATTTCTTCCACCTTAATTCGTCAAACAAACAAAGCCTTAACTGAACAAACACTTTGTTAATTCTTTCGCCATACAGAAAAATTTTAAGATGAAAGTTTGAGATATTTTTGTCTATATCTCTTCAAAATATAGATTGTTGGTAGTTATTAGAACCGCCTCATAAAGGCGGCTCTAGCGAGGACCCACAACTATATTTTAGAGTAGGAATAAGAAAACTTGCAAACCCGTTTTACTTTGTAAAAGTGGGGTCCACGTGGGTCAGAGTTATATAGGCGCGTTTTCATGATGTAACAATTGAAACCTGGTGCCGTTGTTCAAGGTTAATTTGTTTGAATTGAGGCCAAACGTCCCGGTCAACACTATTTAGGTCATTTTGAAAACGGCACTTCCAATTTTGTTGGACTTTTACCCAACATTGAGATGAGAACACCCAACTACTATCGCCCAAAGAAAGCAATATGTTTTTTTTTATACTCGCACCACTTTGCCTTGGCAGGCTTAGACCTTCTAAGCGGTTTACTAGTACCCGTGTGCGATAGGTTCAAAACTAACGACGTCGTTAGCTAACATATCGTTAAAACTTTGATCTTTCAGTATGGTGAAAATACTAATATTCTTGCTGAAAAAAATGCTCGCATATTTTTCAGCAAAAATCACAAAATTTTAGATATTGTACTTGCTAGAATGGTGAACAATATGACCACTAACGAGCTTGTTAAGCTAACGATGCTTTGAATATCTAGACCCTGATATATACATGTATGTTTGCTTTTGTTTGACCTGATGTTTAACGTCCCCGTGTTAAAAGCATGGACGGTCCGACTAGCACCGCTTTGCCTGGACAGGCTTAGATCCTCTAAACGGTTTACCAGTACTCGTGTGCGGCCGGATTCAGCTCTGCCTGGAAGCATCACACAGTCAATTTATTTCTTCAAACCCCGATGGGCGGGGGGCGATATATGTTTGCGATTAGACTATATATAGTTTGATAAATGACAATACCCAAAAGTTTTGTGAATTTTACTGCTATATGACACAACTATAAAAAGGTTTAGAAATATATCATAGTTTGACATTTTGAAACATTTCAAGGAAAGTCACGAGAAAACATATCTTTAGACTCCTTGGCCAATAAAATCGTAGACCAGTAATTCCGACTATATAGGACCCGCGTTAAAAGGACAGTATATGTTCCCTTTTGTTGTGCCGTTATAATGAATTTGCCGTTTTAAAGAAACCCAGTTAGGAGTTATATAATGTCTTTTCCAGACCATTTAAGACCACTTTTGAACAGTCCCAAAGGTGGTCTTAATAGAGGAATTTTACTGTACATACATTCGCCAGAAACTGACAATTGCCCTTCAGTCTTAGTATATGAGCAATAGATGGTTCATTATATGGGCCCCGTCAAGCGATTTTGGTACTTATCGCCTATGCGAGCAGCGAAGGTTCAGGCGAGCCTGCGCATACGCGCAGTCTCGCCAGAACCTTCGCTGCTCGCTCATACAAGCAGTGAATCAAGAGGAACCTTCAGACAGAAAGCCATATCCCTGGCCCCTCTGAATGACTGGGCATGCGCAGTTAAAAGTTGTCATGACGGAATGCTCGAAGACACAAATTCGCTTGGCGGGGCTCATATTGGTTTGTCTTTCAGGAGATATCCGTCCAAGTCCTCTGAGGATAATATAAGGTAAGAAATGCATACGCACTTAAATTGCTTGAAAACCATCGGGGTTAATTTTCGGATAAGAAATGTGTGTTATTTTTTTTCTTATTTCTACTAAAAACATAGGTTGTGGTTGCTCGTTAGAACCGCCTCTTTGCGGCGGTTCTGGCGAGTACCCAGAACATATGTCTCGGAGAAAAAAAAATAATAATGTATACCCCCGCAACCCTAGAATATATAGAAACATGTATCTGGAGCAAAAAGGAGAGTTCTTCAGGGACTTAAGAAAAAGTTCCATTTAACCATTATCAAGATTATAATGACAAAAACATCAGTTCGAAAACTTCTGTCGCAATCCGATCAGACCTCGCGTCACATACGCAAGTGATTTGAATGAAGTTTCACTGTAGTTCAGATTTCTTCACCTAGACTTATTTGGGCCTAAAAATGGCAACTGTCAAAATGATCTATTGATAATATCGGTGGAGCAGTTTTTCGTCTGTATATTTCGTCTACTTATGGAAATCATACAAAAGCGTTATTCTTACACAGCGCGCCTATATAGCCAACGGAAAAACTCGTTGAGGAAAAGGGATAAAATGCTCAATTTTAGCTCACCTGTCACGTGGTGACAAGGTGAGCTTTTGTGATCACTTTTTGTCCGTCGTCCGTCGTGCGTGCGTGCGTCCGTGCGTTCGTGCGTCCGTCCGTGCGTGCGTGCGTCCGTAAACAATTTCAAATATACCTCATGGTCAATCTTGATCAAATTTCATGAGAAGCATTATCAGGTAGGAGGAAAGGCTGCATAAGGTTTTGGGGTTGATCAGATTGAAATTCTGGTTGCCATGGCAACATATAGCTCCCATAGACTTACAAAGGGAAAAAATTAAAATTTCTTCTTCTCTGAAACCACAGGGCCCAGAGCTTAGATATTTAGCATGTATTAATGGCCAGTGGTCACCAACATAATTCCTGTCAATCATGCCCCTGGGGTCCAAATTGGCCACGACCGGGGGCCCCTTCGCTCCGATAGACTCATAATGGAACAAAAAGCTTCAAAAATCTTCTTCTCAGAAACCACAGGGCCCAGAGCTTAGATATTTAGCATGTAGCAACGGCAAGTGGCCACCTACATAATTCCTGCCAATCATGCCCCTGGGGTCCAAACGGGCCACGCCCAGGGGCCCTTTAGCTCCTATAGACTCATAATGGAAAAAAGCTTCAAAAGCTTCTTCTCTGAAACCAAAGGGCCCAGAGCTGAGATATTTGACATGTAGCAACGGCAAGTGGTCACCTACATAATTCCTGCCAATCATGCCCCTGAGGTCCAAATTGGCCACACCCCGGGGCCCCTTAGCTCCCATAGACTCATAATGGAAAAAAGCTTCAAAAATCTTCTTCTCTATAACCACAGGGCCCAGGGCTTAGATATTTAGCATGTCGCAACGGCAAGTGGTCACCTACATAATTCCTGCCAATCATGCCCCTGGGGTCCAAACGGGCCACGCCCCGGGGCCCTTTAGCTCCTATAGACTCATAATGGAAAAAAGCTTCAAAAATCTTCTTCTCTGAAACCACAGGGCCCAGTGCTGAGGTATTTGGCATGAAGCAACGGCAAGTGGTCACCTACATAAATCCTGCCAATCATGCCGCTGGGTTCCAAATTGGCGACGCCCCGGGGCCCCTTCGCTCCCATAGACTCATAATGGAACAAAAAGCTTCAAAAATCTACTTCTTGGAAACCACAGCGCCTAGAGCTTAGATATTTAGCATGTCGCAACGGCAAGTGGTCACCTACATAATTCCTGCCAATCATGCCCCTGGGGTCCAAACGGGCCACGCCCCGGGGCCCTTTAGCTCCTATAGACTCATAATGGAAAAAAGCTTCAAAAATCTTCTTCTCTGAAACCACAGGGCCCAGTGCTGAGGTATTTGGCATGTAGCAACGGCAAGTGGTCACCTACATAAATCCTGCCAATCATGCCCCCAGGGTTCAAATGGGCCACGCCCCGGGGCCCCTTAGGTCCCATAGACTCATAATGGAAAAAAAAAACTTCAAAAATCTTCTTCTCTGAAACCACAGGGCCCAGAGTTTAGATATTTAGCATGTCGCAACGGCAAGTGGTCACCTACATAATTCCTGCCAATCATGCCCCTGGGGTCCAAACGGGCCACGCCCCGGGGCCCTTTAGCTCCTATAGACTCATAATGGAAAAAAGGGTTCAAAAATCTTCTTCTCTGAAACCACAGGGCCCAGTGCTGAGGTATTTGGCATGTAGCAACGGCAAGTGGTCACCTACATAAATCCTGCCAATCATTCCGCTGGGTTCCAAATTGGCGACGCCCCGGGGCCCCTTCGCTCCCATAGACTCATAATGGAACAAAAAGCTTCAAAAATCTTCTTCTTGGAAACCACAGAGCCTAGAGCTTAGATATTTAGCATGTCACAACGGCAAGTGGTCACCTACATAATTCCTGCCAATCATGCCCCTGGGGTCCAAACGGGCCACGCCCCGGGGCCCTTTAGCTCCTATAGACTCATAATGGAAAAAAGCTTCAAAAATCTTCTTCTCTGAAACCACAGGGCCCAGTGCTGAGGTATTTGGCATGTAGCAACGGCAAGTGGTCACCTACATAAATCCTGCCAATCATGCCGCTGGGTTCCAAATTGGCGACGCCCCGGGGCCCCTTCGCTCCCATAGACTCATAATGGAACAAAAAGCTTCAAAAATCTTCTTCTTGGAAACCACAGAGCCTAGAGCTTAGATATTTAGCATGTCACAACGGCAAGTGGTCACCTACATAATTCCTGCCAATCATGCCCCTGGGGTCCAAACGGGCCACGCCCCGGGGCCCTTTAGCTCCTATAGACTCATAATGGAAAAAAGCTTAAAAAATCTTCTTCTCTGAAACCACAGGGCCCAGTGCTGAGGTATTTGGCATGTAGCAACGGCAAGTGGTCACCTACATAAATCCTGCCAATCATGCCCCTAGGGTTCAAATGGGCCACGCCCCGGGGCCCCTTAGCTCCCATAGACTCATAATGGAAAAAAAACTTCAAAAATCTTCTTCTCTGAAACCACAGGGCCCAGGGCTTAGATATTTAGCATGTAGCAACGGCAATTGGTCACCTACATAATTCCTGCCAATCATGCACTTGGGTTCTAAATGGGCCATACCCCGGGGCCTCTTTGCTCCCATAGACTCATAAAGGAAAAAGCTTAAAAAATCTTCTTCTCTGAAACCACAGCGCCCAGAGCTTAGATAGTTAGCAAGTAGCAATGGCAAGTGGTCACCTACATAATTCCTGCCAATCATGCCCCTGGGGTCCAAAAGGGCCACGCCCCGGGGCCCCTTAGCTCCTACAGACTCATAATGGAAAAAAGCTTCAAAAATCTTCTTCTCTGAAACCACTGGGCCATGAGCTTAGATATTTAGCATGTAACAATGGCAAGTGGTCACCTACATAAATCCTACCAATCATGCCCGTGGGTTCCAAATGGGCCACACCCCTTGGCCCCTTAGCTCCCATAGACTCATAATGGAAAACAGATTCAAAAATCTTCTTCTCTGAAACCACAGGGCCCAGAGCTTAGATATTTAGCATGTAGCAAGGGCAAGTGGTCACCTACATAATTCCTGCCAATATTGCCCCTGGGGTTCAAACGGCCTGGCCCCGGGGCCCTTTAGCTCCTATAGACTCATAATTACAAAAAAGCTTAAAAAATCTTCTTCTCTGAAACCACAGCGCCCAGACCTGAGGTATTTGGCATGTAGCAACGGCAAGTGGTCACCTACATAAATCCTGCCAATCATGCCCCTAGGGTCCAAATGGGCCACGCCCCGGGGCTCCTTAGCTCACATAGACTCATAATGGAAAAAAAGCTTCAAAAATCTTCTTCTCTGAAACCACAGGGCCCAGAGTTTAGATATGTAGCATGTAGCAACGTCAATTGGTCACCTACATAATTCCTGCCAATCATGCCCCTGGGTTCCAAATGGGGCACACGCAGGGGCCCCTTTGCTAACATAGACTCATAATGTAAAAAAAGCTTAAAAATCTCCTTCTCTGAAACCACAGCGCCCCGAGCTTAGATATTTAGCAGGTAGCAACGGCAAGTGGTCACCTACATAATTCCTGCCAATCATGCCCCTGGGGTCCAAACGGGCCACGCCCCGGGGCCATTTAGCTCCTATAGACTCATAATGGAAAAAAGCTTAAAAAATCTTCTACTCTGAAACCACAGGGCCCAGTGCTGAGGTATTTGGCATGTAGCAACGGCAAGTGGTCACCTACATAAATCCTGCCAATCATGCCCCTAGGGTTCAAATGGGCCACGCCCCGGGGCCCCTTAGCTCCCATAGACTCATAATGGAAAAAAAAAACTTCAAAAATCTTCTTCTCTGAAACCACAGGGCCCAGAGTTTAGATATTTAGCATGTAGCAACCGCAATTGGTCACCTACATAATTCCTGCCAATCATGCACTTGGGTTCTAAATGGGCCACGCCCCGGGGCCTCTTTGCTCCCATAGACTCATAAAGGAAAAGGCTTAAAAAATCTTCTACTCTGAAACCACAGCGCCCAGAGCTTAGACAGTTAGCAAGTAGCAATGGCAAGTGGTCACCTACATAATTCCTGCCAATCATGCCCCTGGGGTCCAAAAGGGCCACGCCCCGGGTCCCCTTAGATCCTATAGACTCATAATGGAAAAAAAAGCTTCAAAAATCTTCGTCTCTGAAACCACTGGGCCATGAGCTTAGATATTTAGCATATAGCAATGGCAAGTGGTCACCTACATAAATCTTGCCAGTCATGCCCGTGGGTTCCAAATGGGCCATACCCCGGGGCCCCTTAGCTCCCATAGACTCATAATGGAAAACAGATTCAAAAATCTTCTCCTCTGAAACCACAGGGCCCAGAGCTTAGATATTTAGCATGTAGCAAGGGCAAGTGGTCGCCTACATAATTCCTGCCAATCATGCCCCTGGGGTTCAAACGGCCTGGCCCCGGGGCCCTTTAGCTCCTATAGACTCATAATGGAAAAAAAAGCTTAAAAAATCTTCTTCTCTGAAACCACAGGGCCCAGAGCTGAGGTGTTTGGCATGTAGCAACGGCAAGTGGTCACCTACATAAATCCTGCCAATCATGCCCCTAGGGTCCAAATGGGCCACGCCCCGGGGCTCCTTAGCTCACATAGACTCATAATGGAAAAAAAAGCTTCAAAAATCTTCTTCTCTGAAACCACAGGGCCCAGAGTTTAGATATGTAGCATGTAGCAACGTCAATTGGTCACCTACATAATTCCTGCCAATCATGCCCCTGGGTTCCAAATGGGGCACACGCCGGGGCCCCTTTGCTCCCATAGACTCATAATGGAAAAAAGCTTAAAAAATCTTCTTCTCTGAAACCACAGCGCCCCGAGCTAAGATATTTAGCAGGTAGCAACGGCAAGTGGTCACCTACATAATTCCTGCCAATCACGCCCCTGGGGTCCAAAAGGGCCACGCCCTGGGGCCCCTTAGCTCCTATAGACTCATAATGGAAAAAAAACTTCTCTGGAACCACAGGGCCAAGAGCTTAGATATTTAGCATGTAGCAATGGCAAGTGGTCACCTACATAAATCCTGCCAATCATGCCCCTGGGGTCCAAATGGGCCATGCCCTGGGGCCCCTTAGCTCCCATAGAATCATAATGGAAAAAAAGCTTCAAAAATCTTCTTCTCTGAATCCACAGGGCCCAGAGCTTAGATATTTACCATGTAACAATGACAAGTGGTCACCTACATAAATCCTGCCAATCATGCCCCTGGGGTTCAAATGGGCCACACCCTGGGACCCCCTTAGCTCCAATAGACTCATAATGGAAAAAAAACTTCAAAAATCTTCTTCTCTGAAACCACAGGGCCCAGAGCTTAGATATTTAGCATGTAGCATCGGCATGTGGTCACCTACGTATTTCCTGCTAATCATGCCCCAGGGGTCCAAATGGGCCACGCCCCGGGGACCCTTAGCTCCCATAGACCAATAATGGAAAAAAGCTTCAAAACTCTTCTTCTCAGAAACTGTGAAGCACAGAACTTAGATATTTAGTATCTAGCAACATAAAATAGCCAGCTACACAAATCCTGCTAAACCTGCCCCTGGTGTCAAAATTGGCCACGCCCGAGCTCATCACCTCCAATAGACTTATAATGGAAAAAAAATAAAAAAATCTTCTTCTATAAAACCATAAGGCCCAGAACTTAGATTTTTAGTATGTAGCAACGTCAAGTGGCCACCTACATAAATCCTGCCAGTTATGCCCCTTGGATCCAAATTGGCCCCGCCCCAGGGTTCTTTAGCTTCCATAGACTTACAATTGGAGAAACTTCAAAAATCTTCTTCTTTGAAACCACAGGGCATAATAAAAAAAACAAACAAAAGAAAATAACAACTTAAAATGGGGAAAAAAATCTTCAAACATCTGCTTATCTGAAACCATAAGTCCCAGAGCTTAGGTATTTAGCATGTAGCAATGTCGAGTGGTCGCCTACATGAATCCTGCCAATCATGCCCCTGGGGTCCAAATCCTGTGGCCCCTTAACTCCAACAAACTTATAATGGAAAAAAGCTTCAAACATCTTCTTTAAAACCATGAAGTACAGACCTTAGATATTTAGTATATAGCAACACAAAATGGTCGCCTACATAAATTCTGCCAACCGTGCCCATTTGGTCAAAATTGGCCAAGCCCCAGGGCTCATTAGCTTCTATAGACTTATACTGGAAAAAACTTAAAAAAATCTTTTTCTCCAAAACCATAAGGCACAGATTTTGTTTGATTTGAGGTTTTACATCCCCGACAACACTGTATAGATCATTTTGGAGATGTCTCTTCCAATTTTGTGGGACTTTTACCAGACATTGAGATGAAATTACATCTCAAGCCCTGTCGCCCAATGAAACCAGTAGGGTTTATAAGCATGGACACCGCTTTGCCTGAGCTTAGATATTTAGTATGTAGCAATGTCAAGTGGTCTCCTACACTAATGACTTTTTGGTACACAGGTGAGCGATATAGGGCCATTGGGCCCTCTTGTTTTTTTACTTTTCCACGTCTCGTTTAATAAATTCAATAATACATGAGCACTCATGTAAGATCCTCTATATCAATCATTTATTAAACTCGTATTTTATCCTTTTTCCTCATCTCGTTTAATAAATTCAATAATACACGAGCATTCTAGTAAGATCCTCTATAAGCATGAGCCTATCCAGCCATTAGATGGAGTGTTATTCATTATTGCCCTTATGTGAGGGGAATATCTGAATAGGACGATACATTCATCTGAGCTGTTAATATTGCCCGATGGTATGCTTGCACTGGTCCAACATGATGTTGAGTTTTCAGATCCATTCCCTGTGACAAAAGGAGTGAAGCAAGGCAAAGTTAGCGCCGACACTGTTCAGCATGATGCTTTCCAGGATGTTGGCAATGGTATACCTATTAGGCTTCGCTTTCATGGGAAGCTTTCCAATCTCAGAAGGTTGCAAGCCAAATTCAAGGTGCAGACAGATGTGCTAGATGCATTCCTCTTTGCTGATTACATGGCAAAAGGTGCTCCTACAGAAGAGAAGATGCAGAAAGGTATAGATCAAGTATGCGACTCCTTTGATAGCTATGATCTCACAATCAGCATCAAATAGTAGTCTGTCAGACAGCACCAAGCCTTGAAAAGAGCCCACCATGAGCGTGAAAGGTCAAAGCTTGCAAGTGGTAGACAAGTTAACCTACCTAGGAAGCACACGGTCGAGCGCCGTGCACATTAATGATGAAGTCAATGCCAGGATTGCCAAAGCTAGTTCAGCATTTGTCTGACTACGTGGTTGTGTCTGGGATCGAAGTGGAATCAGACTTGACACACAACTGAAAGTTTCCAGAGCTGTGTTGCTGCCATTACTATTGTATGCATGTGAAACATGGACGGTTTACCAACGGCACGCTAAAACACTGAATCACTTCCATACAAGCTGTCTTAGAAAACTCTTTAATATTAAGTGGCAAGACAGGATTCCAGACAGGGCAGAGATGCAAACTGTACATACTCTTCTGAAATTAGCACAGTTAAGATGGACAGGTCATGTTCCCAGAATGCCTGAAGAACTTTTACGAAAGAAAATTCTCTATGGAGAGCAAGAAATTGACAAACGCCCCCAAGGCGGTCAGAAGAAGCGCTACAAGGCACCGTCAAAGCCTCCCCCAGGGACTTCAACATTCCAACTGAATCGTGGGAACACATTTCACAGGACCGAGCAAAGTGGAGAGGTCTCATCAGAAGGTGTTCCAATGAATATGAGGCAAAAAGAATCAGTGAAGCTGAGCAGAAACGCACACAACGCAAAGCCAAAGGTAGGGCATCACCAACAGAGCTGTCTTCCTCTATCCTCTGTTGCTCTATATGCAAAAGACAGTTCAGAGCTAGAATCGGTCGAATCAGCCATCCTAGAACAAACAAAGAGTAACATTTCCCAAATATGATTAACACAGGTCGTTGCCATTGCCGAGGACCATATCACCTGTCAAGGGTGAACAAATTATCGTATTTTCCTCACACAGTGGCAACATATGATTTACTATACCGAATTCCAGAGATTCTTTCAGTGAATGCACTTGTACTTTTGAGCAGTGACGTCAAAGGGGGAATATTGCTGGGGAATATGATAATCTATTGACCTGCGCGTGGTATGCTCTCAACCAATCAGAATTCTAGCTATATTAATGAGTTGTAATGATCCATTGTCATACATGTTATATGGGTTATTATTAGTCGATTATCCTGTATTACACATGATAAACCAATATTCAAAAACCATGTTTTAATTGCGTCAATTAATAAAATTGTCATTAATCAAATAATTTCGTATTGGCCCAGTTACAGGTCCTCGGCCACCTGTATTGGCCTCGGCCTTCGGCCTCGTGCCAATACAGCAGACCTCGAACCTGTAACTGGGCCAATACGAAATTATTTGATTAATAACATTATAGTATATATTTTGTTATCTGAGTGTTCACTAGAAACTAAACCATTCTCAGTGGGAAGCGTAAGAAGGCACAGCAAAGGCTCTGATCAGACTGCTCAAATGCGCAGTCTAATCGGAGCCATTACCGCACAAGCGACCCTGCTAAAATACACTGTTTTATGCACGGTCATGACATGCTGAGCAGAACCCTTACTGGCATCGTGCTAATTAGCCGTTTTTTCACTTGTCATGGCTAAGATATTACTATAACACACTGTTTTATGTTCATTTCAGACTCGACAAATCTGCACACAGATAAGTAGAAAAGAGGATTTCGCCAGGCTAATGTTGAAAAAGCGCTCCAGGAAGTAAAAACCCACGACAGTTCAACGACAACGATTATCATCGTCTCGCAACGTCACTTAGGCGTCAACGTCATTTCTTCTATTGAACGTTTGTGGGTTTTTGATGGGTTCTCGCTACATTTAACTGTAAAAGTGAGCCGCGACACAGCAATATATACACGTAACAGGCCGCGATGTTCTCCAGTTGTTGCGTGGATATCACCGCATCATTTGGGAAGATCAGGCGAACAGCGCATACGCACTCTGACCCAAGTACTCACTGCTCGCACAGACAGTTTCGCACTTTATTCTGGTCTCCGGCTTGGCTGTGGATAATCCTACTTTGGGTTGGAATGATTGACACATAATCTGTAATTTGCATAATATGTCATCCAATTTATCACATGGCCAAATTGTGCATCGCATAACGATCTACAAATACTAAGCCTTTATTTTCATGTCTCTTTAAGGAAGTGTGGGTCACATGACGTTTATATGAACCCCGCCAAGCGAATTTGTGTCTTCGAGCATTCCGTCATGGCAAATTTTAACTGCGCATGCCCAGCCTTTCAGAAGGGCCAGGGATATGGCTTTCTGTCTGAAGGTTCCTCTTGATTCACTGCTTGTAGTAGCGAGCAGCGAAGGTTCTGGCGAGACTGCGCGGATGCGCAGGCTCGCCTGAACCTTCGCTGCTCGCATAGGCGTTAAGTACCAAAATCGCTTGACGGGGCCCATATTATTAATTTGTATTCATTTACATGCATTGACTGCGCCGCCCCTGATGGCGTCGCACATTAAGAGTTACCGCCCTTGCTGGAGCCACCAAGACTGATTAAGTTTAACCCTTATCCTGCTGAATATTCATTTTAGCCACACCCATTTCTGTCTATCAACCAATCAGATTACTTGATGTAATTTATTCCTACAAATTCATAAACTGAATGTCAAACAGTGTAGATAATGATCAGATGGCTTCTTCAGAAGCCATCTGAACTGGATCTACACTGTTTGCAAAGATAGGGGTTGTCGTGAACAGCAGGATAAGAGATAAGGAAGTGTGGGTCACATGACGTTGGTATTATTAATTTGTATCCATTGCATTGACTGCGCCGCCCCTGATGACATCGTATATTAAGAGTTACCGCCCTTGCTGGAGCCACCAAGACTGATTAAGTTTAACCCTTATCCTGCTGAATATTCATTTTAGCCACACCCATCTCTGACTTTGAACCAATCAGATTACTTAATGTAATTTATTCCTACAAATTCATAAACTGAATGTCAAACAGTGTAGATCCTGATCAGATGGCTTCTTCAGAAGCCATCTGAACTGGATCTACACTGTTTGCAAAGATAGGGGTTCTTGTGAACAGCAGGATAAGGCTTCTTCAGAAGCCATTTGAACTGGATCTACACTGTTTGCAAAGATAGGGGTTGTCGTGAACAGCAGGATAAGAGTTAAGCAGAATATAAGTGTACTTTCAGCGTTTATTCAGATCCTATACTTCGAGGAATTATGTTGGAAAACACATTGCAGCATATGTTATAAGAGATTGACACGACTGAATTTTAAACCCCCAAGTCTATTGGTAATTCACATATATATTGATGAAAATGTTCAAAGTTGTGCTCCGACATGGCGGATCAAGAGAGAATAACCTTACACCTGTGAGAACATAGTTTTTGATATTGAATAAACTATATGTCAGATTCATTCCCTTTTGTGCATTCTATGGAATTACATTTACAAACAAAAGTATACTCGTATGTTTGAAATACTTGTATTCAGTAAAAGGTACTTAACTCGTGCATATTTCTTCATAGCAAAGAAACCGTCATGTACAAAATGTGTTGAGTTTTCCATTCTGGGAAATGTGTAACTTCGGGGAGCACGCCAAGTTGACACGTGGCTCGGGGACTCAGAGCTTGGGGCTGTTGAATGCATCACGAAAAACACACCTACGTAATTTGACCCCCATTATCCTCACTTTTATACAGTAAAACTGGGATTTACAGGGGTACACATTATTTTACTTGTTTGTGCTTAAATCATAGATTGTGGGTACTTGTTGGCACTGCCTGTCCGAGGCGGTTCTAACGAGTGCCCACAATCTATGTTTTGAGCAGATATATGAGTTTATTACCAAGCCCTTTTAAATATGGGATTTATAAACCGAGGTAGGTTGAACATCCGATAAAGAAACGAGTGCGCTTGCGCACTCGTTTCTTTATCGGATGTTCAACCTCCTCACTGTAACCTGTACTCACAACCAAAGTCTTGGAGCAGAAATAAGAAAATTAAGGTTTACCCGTGTAAACCCCTGTTTTCTCTCTATATATAGTTCGTATGTCATTACAGACAATGACCAATCTTAATCATATTTGAGAAAAGTTACTGTAGTGTGTTCTAAGATGGTTGATAAAGTGGGGTTTACAAAAGTCTTCGTTTCACGGAATTATGTTTGAATTATATTTTGTTTTGATGATATTTTTTCTAATTTCTTCTACAAATACAGATTTTGAGTACACGTTAGAACCGCCTCATTGAGTATCCAGACTCTACGTTTCAGGGCAAAATGGAGGAAAATGATGTATACCCCTGTAAATTTCATTTATCTCTATATAAAGTGGGCTTTTAAGTGGTGTTCATTACACGGACTTGATAATGTGATTTCATAGCAAGAAAGCAATAAAAAGAAGTGGTTCTTAGAAGCATCCAAAGTCTATTTTTATGGCAAAAGTAATAATAAACTATGCATAAAATCACCAAGAAAATGTCATTTATAGATATTGACTATTTACCCTTGTCCTGCTGAGCCCGGATATGTCTTATCTTTCAAACGATGAAGATCCAGATCAGATGGCTTCTGAAGAAGCCATCTGATCAGGATATTGATTGTTTGTCATTCAGCTTATATATTCGTTGCGATAATTTGCATCAAGTAATCTGATTGGTTGATACTCAGTAGTGGGTGTGGCATATTTGACTATTCAGCAGGTCAAGGGTTGAGGAAAACCTTATGTTACCTGTGTATGTGTGATCCGAATGCCCAAATGAAGAATTGAAGCTAGTTATATAAATGGTTTTTTTTATTTGATGTTTAACGTCCCCGTCAACAGTGTATAGGCCATTTTGGAGACGTTGCTTCCAATTTTGTGGGATTTTTACCCGACATTGAGATGGAATAACATCTCCAGCCCTGTCGCCCAATGAATACAATAGGGTTTATAAGTATGGAAGGTCCGACTCGCACCGCTTAGCCTGGGCAGGCTTAGATCCTCTCAGCGGTTTACCAGTACTCATGTGCGGCCGGATTCATCTCTGCGTGGAAGAATCTATCTATCTTCTTATACTGAGTCGGTCATATTTGGCCATTACCTCAGTTAAAGCATCATGCAGCTCTATATAAATGTGGAGTGTACATATGATAGTGAAAATAAATAATAAAATATTGTTTATTTTTAAGACTTTTTTGTCTTCTTTATGTTCCTCATATAGGATCAAAAGCTACCCAGTCTACTAATGATGATACATTGTGTAAAACGTGCTATACTGATATAGAGTTTATTACTCAGCCCATTTTGAATATGGGATTTATAAACCGAGGAGGTTGAAGATCCGATAAAGAAACGAGTGCGCTTGCGCACGAGTTTCTTTATCAGATGTTCAACCTCCCGAGGTTTATAAATCCCATATTTAAAATGGATGAGTCAATAAACTGTATATTACATGCATTTTGACAAAGCTGATGGGTACTTTTTCATCTAATTCTTTGTACAGTTCACTCTTAACATACGGTCCATGCAAAAAGGTAGTGGGAGCAGTAGTGGGAGCAGTGACACATAAGCTGACTGGAAACAAAAACTGTATAGACGCCATCATTGTACTGAATGAAAATAAAAGAACTAAGCTTAATATGGTGATAAAACAATTAAAAATGTTTTACGGAAGTAAGGGCGAGGATTGTGGCCACGTAAAATCGATTTAAGCCCCCCAGTGGAAATCTTCCACTGACCGTTCCAAGGCGGCTCTTCTGTGGCGATTTATTTATGTTGTTGTTTGTTACTTACTGTTTGTATCACTTGTGTCTTTTGGTTTTGGATGGCCATATGGCCATTTTGTGGGAAAGTAACTGTCCTGATGGCCTTCCTTTGTTTAGGTTTCCATTATGGTCTGGTCGCTTAATGTTTGTATTTCTTTCCCTTTGGTGTCTTTTATGGGTGGAGTAAGTTAATTGTATCAATTCCTGATCTTTGTTTTACTTCTTCTTTACTATATAGAAGTGGTGTTTGATGGGGTCAAAATTAAATAGGCGTGTTTTTTTGTCAGACTATAGAACTAGGAATTTTTGAAATTAATATATTTATATTTCCCTTATTTCTCTGCAAAACAAAGATTGTGGATACTCGTTCGAACCGCCTCATTGAGGCGGTTCTAACGAATATCCACAACCCATGTTTTGGAGAAGAAATAACAAAAATAATTGACACCCCGTAAACCCCAGTTTTCTCTATATATTGTGGTGTTTAGCGGGTGTTGTATTTCACGGACTTGATCACGTGATGAACGCGGTTCTAACGAATACCCACAATCTTTTGTTTGTTTGTTTGATTTGTTGTTTAACGTCCCCGTCCACACTGTATATGTCATTTTGGAGACTTTGCTTCCAATTGTGTGGGACTTTTACACGACATTGAGATGAAATGTCAGCTCAAGCCCTGCCGCCCAATGAAACCAACAGGGTTTATAAGCATGGACGGGTCGACTCGCACCGCTTTGCATGGGCAGGCTTAGATCCTCTAAGCGGTTTACCAGTATTTATACTTTTGTGTGTATGTCCATTCACCCTTCAAGCCATTGATGCGCCAGGGTACGTTATCTTTAAAATCTCGACTTGTGGTGGTCAGAAATTGATAAATTTGTATCAGTTAAAATTTCAAGCTCTATTCTAAATGATTTGCAAACCTTTTTTCAGTTTTTTTTTACGTTTTTAGGCCCATTTCGGACTTTTAATTGTCCGGAATGGTCCCGCATTGCAGGCGGGATGTAGTGGAACGCTATTGTAGCCCTAATTCCTCGAGTTTTGGATGTCATAATCTCTATAAAAAGTTTTTATTAGCTAACCTAAGCTAATGGTGAGCTATTGTGATCAGTCAATGTCAGTCGAACGTCGTGCGTCGTCAACAATTGCTTTGAAAGACGTCTCCTCCTAAACCATTTGGCCAATTTCATTTATTTCATTTAAACTTCGTAGGAATTTTGGTTAGGTGATCCTCTACCACAATAGCTAAAATCGTTCCGCTCCGATGAACAAGATGGCCGCCAGAGCTAAAAAGAGAAAAATCTTTAAACAACTACTCCTCCCAAACCCCCTTGGAAATTTCATTCAAGCGTCATAGTAATGTTGCTTAGGTGACCCTCTACCAAAATAGCTACAATTGTTTGGCTCCGATGAACAAGATGGCCAAATCCCTATTCCAATTTCATTCAAACGTCATAGGAATATTGCTTAGGTGGCCCTCTACCAAAATAGCTAAAATCGTTCCGCTTCGATGAGCAAGATGGCCCACAGAGCTAAAAATAGTAAAATGTTTTAACCGACTACTCCACCCAAACCCCTTGGCCAGTCTCATTCAATATTCGCAGGAATATTGCTTAGGTAACCCTCTACCAACATGCCTTAAATCGTTTCGCTCCGATGAAAAATGTGGCCGCCAGAGCTAAAAATAAAAAAATGTCAACAATTTATTTAAAATGCCAGCTCCTCCTAAACCCTGTGGCAAATTTTATTTAACTTCATAGAAATGTTTCCTAGGTGGCTGTCTACCAAAATAGCTATTTTTCCACTCTGTTGTAGTTTTACGTCCCATCAACAGCTAAGGTCATTCGGAGACGGGACCTCGGTTTAAAGACTCATCCGAAAGTTTGGAGGAATCCGGTATCGATCCTGCGATCCCTTGTTTACAAGGCGAGTAGCGTTACCACTACACCACGGAGGCTTCTCTTTCCACTCTGTTGAACAAGATGGCCGCCAGAATTTAAAAAAATAGAAAAATCTTTAAGTGACTACTCCTCCAATACCCATTAGCCAATTTCATTCAACCGTCATACGTAGGAATGTTGTTTCGTGACCTTCTACCAAAATAGCTAAAATGGTTCTGCTCCGACGCAGAAGATGGTCTCCAAGGCTAAAAATAGAAACATTTAACCGACTACTCATCACGTGAACAAGTCCGTGAAATGAACACCCCCCTTAACCCACTTTATATAGGGAAAACTGGGGTTTACGGGTTTTTTACATTATTTTTCTTATTTTCGCTCCAAAACATAGGTTGTGGGTACTCGTTAGAACCGCCTCAATGAGGCGGTTCTAACGAGTACCCACAACCTATGTTTGAAGTAAAAATAACAATATCACAGATTTTCATCAGAAAAATAGCCATTTTGGAAGTGTGAAAAAATGCACTATGTCGCATGGGTGTGTTATCGTAATGTTCACCTAAACCCCCGGGCCAATTTCATTCAAATTTCATAGGAAGATTGCTTATTTGACATGCTACCAAATTGGCTAAAATATTTCTGCTCCAATGATTAATATGGCCGCCAGAGCTAAAAATAGAAAAACGTCAACAATTTGCTTAAAATGCTAATTCCTCCTAAACACTTGGGCCAATTTCAGTTAAACTTCATGGTAATGTTGCCTAGCAGGCTGTCTACCAACATAGCTAAAATCTTTCCGCTCTGATGAACAAGATGTCCGCCAAAACTAAAAATAGAAAAAACATCAACAATTTGCATAAAATGCTAACTCCTTCTTAGTCCCTGGGCCAGTTTCAGGTAAACTTCACATGGATGTTGCATAGGTGACCGGCTACCAAAATAGCTAAAATCGTTCCACTCCGGTTAACAAGCTGGCGACCAGAGCTAAGAATAGAAAAATCTTTAAACGACCACTCCACCTAAACCACTCGGCCAAGTTCATTTAATCTTCATAGGAATGTTGCTTAGGTGATCTCTAGCAAACTCGCTAAACTATTACGCTCAAATGAGCAAACTGGCTGCCAGAGCTAAAAATAGAAAACCTTCAACGACCTGCTTAAAATGCTAACTCCTGTTAAACCCTTCGGCAAATTAAGCTTAAACTTCACAGGAATATTGCCGATGGGACTGCCTTTCAAGATAACTACAATGGTTCCACTCTTGGCCGCCAAATCTAAAAATAGAAAAAATATCTAAAAGACAACTCCTTCTATATCCCTGGAACAATTTCATTCAAACTTCATCGGAATGTTGCTAAGGTGACCCTCTACCAAAATAGCTAAAACAGTTTCGCTCTGTTGAGAAAAACGGCCGGCAGAAAAAGAAAACTGCCCGCAATTTGCTTTAAATGCAAACTCCTCCTGAACCCTTAGGTCAGTTTGATTCAAACTTCACAGGAATGTAGCCTACCATGTAGCATCCAGCCACAATAGCTAAATTAAACCCTTATCTTGCTGAATATTCATTTAAGCCACACCCATTTCTGTCTATCAACCAATCAAATTACTTGATGTAATTTATTGCTACAAATTCATAAACTGTATGCCAAACAGTGTAGATCCTGATCAGATGGCTTCTTCAGAAGCCATCTGATCTGGATCTGCACTGTTGTCAAATATAGGGATTGTCGTGCATAGCATGATAAGAGTTAACACTTATCCTGCTGTTCACGACAACCCCTATCTTTGGAAACTGTAGTTCCAGTTCAGATGTCTTCTGAAGAAGCCATCTGATCTTGATCTACACTGTTTTCAAAGATAGGGGTTGTCATGAACAGCAAGATAAGGGTTAAATGAATGTGATGTATATGATGGCATGCATAGCTAGAAATGTAGCCTATGGAGCTTCCAACCACAATCTGCTAAAAATTAAAATCATCAACTTTACATATATAGCCTTGAGCCAATTTCATTCAAACTTTTTTTAAGGAGGCCTTCATGCGGACTGAACAAATTATTTGTCTAAATCGCGACGGAAGTAAGGGCGAGGATTATGGCCACGTAAAATCGATTTAAGCCCCCCGGTGGAAATCTTCCACTGACCGTTCCAAGGCGGCTCTTCTGTGGCGATTTATTTATGTTGTTGTTTGTTACTTACTGTGTGTATCACTTGTGTTTTTTAATTTTGGATGGCCATATGGCCATTTTGTGGGAAAGTGACTGTCCTTATGGCCTTCCTTTGTTTAGGTTTCCATTATGGTCTGGTCGCTTAATGTTTGTATTTCTTTCCCTTTGGTGTCTTTTATGGGTGGAGTAAGTTAATTGTATCAATTCCTGATCATTGTTTTACTTCTACTTTTCATAGGAATGTTGCTGAAATGACACTCTTTGAAAGGAGCTAAAACAGTTTCATTTTTAATTTCAAAAAAACTTGTTTCAGATCTTGATATTGATACTAATACTCCTGATTCATGTGATTGTAAACACTCAGTGTATTGCTATCCTGCTGCCGGTCATGTAATTACTGGCAATTTGAAAATTATTCCTGATTCTAGGATAAGGAATATAATTTCTAAAGGACCGAAATATCGGTTTCCTTCTAAAATTGATTTCAGTAAATGTAGAGATGAAATCGCTGCTTCCTTGAATGAATTCGGTAATCGATGGTGTAAGCGAGAGTATGTTGAGCATTAAGCCCTTAAATACTGGAAACTTAGCATTTTAAATTTTGTGAATAAACGCATTTCTTTCTATTCTCAAAATACTAACTTATTACCGCCTAAGCCTAAGACATCTTAAACTAGGTATTCAAGAATTTCATAAGAAGTTTGTTATGGCCCCTGCAGACAAGGCCGCTAACAACGTCGTCGTTGTGTGACGGCTCCACTATGTTAACACGCTTAAGCAGGAGCTTGGTGGTACTAAGGCCTATGAACTTCAGCCTAACGCTGAAGAGAGAGCTATAGTAGATAAACATATTTATCATTCAGCCACCAAGTTTGCTGTGTGTGTTAACGAAGGCCAAGACAAGCTTCCTACGCTATACTGGTTACCAAAACTTCATAAAAGACCTTACAAAGCACGGTTTATTGCAAATTCTAGCTCTTGCACTACCACTGAACTTTCTAAATTATTTACTTCATGTCTTACTGCTATTAAAACGCATGTGATTAAATATTGTGATAAAGTCTTTGAAAGATCAGGAAGAAATCTGTTTTGGTCTATAAAAAATTCGAATGAGGTTTTAAATAAATTGAAATCCAGACATGTTCGTGCTTCAAGTCTGTCTACTTACGATTTTTCCACTCTTTACACTACACTTCCTCATAATCTTATAAAAGAAAAGCCTAATGATTTAATTGAATGGGCTTTTCACAGAGAAGATTCTCTCTATCTTGCATGTAATGTCAGAAATGCATTGTTCACTTCTAAAGAGCATAAGAATTATACACTTTGGTCATGTCAGAAAGTGTGTTATGCCCTCACCTTTCTACTTGACAATATTTATATTAGATTCGGTACTAAGTTATTTAGACAAACTGTGGGTATTCCGATGGGTACGAATTGCGCACCTCTTGTGGCTGATCTGTTCTTGTATTGTTATGAAAGAGACTTCATGCTGTCGCTTTCCATTGATAACCAATCTGAAATTATTGAAGCTTTTGGCTCCACTTCTAGATATTTAGATGATTTATTAAATATTGATAATATCTATTTCGATGGTTTGATCAGTCAGATTTAACCCCCCCCCCCCCCCAGAACTTCAATTAAATAAAGCAAATTCTTCTGATACCGAGGCCCCGTTTTTGGATTTACAGCTATCTATTGTAGATGGTTTGTTTCGTGCAAAATTTATGATAAACGCGATGACTTTGATTTTGAGATTGTAAATTTTCCTTTTTTGGATGGTGATGTTCCTCTTGCGCCATCCTATGGCGTTTATATTTCGCAGTTAATTCGATTTGCTAGAGTGTGTAGTCATGTAACTGACTTCAACACTCGTAATAAATTATTAACGGCTAAACTTTTTAATCAGGGTTATCGGTACCATAAACTACGCAAAGCTGTTTCAAAATTTTATAGACGCCATTCTGATTTAATTTCAAAATTCAATATTGGACTTAAATCTCTTCTGCAACAAGGTCTATCGGGGCCCGAATTTTATGGTGACTTAGTATAAATTCAGAAAAATATATAACCGCAATGACGTCAGCACCCAATTTCGTAAAATCATTATTCGATATAAAAAGATTGGGTACAACATGGATGTTATACGACAGACTGCATGCATGGTAGTTAACCCAATCACGGTTGGCAACTTTGCTTCCCTCTTTAATTGCACGCCGGTGGGTCCGGCCTCAGATTCTATGACGGTTCCAACGTAAAGGCTTATTGAGAATTAGAGAGATCTAATTCAAGGTAATGTTGGTTGGTGCCTGATGCTCTGTCTCTGGTCGGGCCCATCGGAGTCTAACTGTTGGTTTTCGTTTGCTCCAGCATTTCAGTGGTTTCTTGCTGTCGAGTCCTCACCGTTGTCTCACCTCTGTGGTTCTTTGATTATTTGTGTTCACGGAGATGTTGCATTGATGAGTTAGGAGGCCTTCATGCGGACTGAACAAATTATTTGTCTAAATCGCGACGGGAGTAAGGGCGAGGATTGTGGCCACGTAAATCGATTTAAGCCCCCTCGTGGAAATCTTTCCGCTGACCGTTCCAAGGCGGTTCTTCTGTGGCGGTTTATTTATGTTGTTGTTTGTTACTTACTGTGTGTATCACTTGTGTCTTTTTATTTTGGATAGCCATATGGCCATTTTGTGTGAAAGTGACTGTCCTTGTGGCCTTCCTTTGTTTAGGTTTCCATTATGGTCTGGTCGCTTATTGTTTGTGTTTCTTTCCCTTTGGTGTCTTTGATGAGTGGAGTAAGTTAATTTTATCGATTCCTGATCTTTGTTTTACATCTACATTGCTGCAATGACAAAATGGCTGTCAGTTATCCACATGACTTTCTGAAGCTATGTGACATCTTGAAATCAGGTGAGCGATCCAGGGCCATCTTGGCCGTCTTGTATATATCTCGTATTTGTATGATTATTGACTACGCCCAAGGGCGTAGACTATATAATGATGACTTTTGTTTCGGGGTCACGACTGGCTGAATGATTTCATGTTGACTGGTCATCATATTATTTGCTCTCACAATTATTGAAACCCGGTTATTGCCGCAATGCTGCCTTTAGTTTATCACATGTGCATACATGAGTGCCATTACGCTTGCAAAATAGACATATTTATAGCCCCGCTTTGAAAAAGTGGGGGCTATATTGGATTTGTCTTGTCCTTCTGTGATTCCGTAATTCCGTAATTCATGATAACTCAAAAACCGTTTGAGTTACTTTCATAAAACTTCACACAAATGTAAATCACTATGAGACGATGTGCAAAGCGCATGAACCATAACTCTGCATTGCCTTATTTTGGAGTTATTGCCCTTTGAACATTGAAAAAGGGCAAACGTAATTCCGTTATTCCTGATAACTCAAAGACTGTTTGATGTATTTTTATGAAACTTCACACATTTGTAAAGCACAATGAGACGATGTGCAGAGCGCACGAACCATAACTCTGGATTGCCTACTTTTGGAGTAAATCATGAACCATAACTCTGGGTTGCCTACTTTTGGAGTTATTGTCCATTTCAACTTGTTCTTCTGTGATTCCGTAATTCCGTAATTGCGTTATCCACGATAACTCAAAAACCGTTTGAGGTATTTTAATGAAACTTCACACAAATGTAAAGCACTATGAGACGATGTGCAGAGTGCATGAACCATAACTCTGGATTACCTACTTTTGGAGTTATTGCCCTTTGAACATTAAAATGGCAATTTAAACCTTGTCCGCTCCATAACTCAAAAACCGTTTCAGGTATTTTCATGAAACTTCACACAAATGGAAAGCACTATAAGACTATAGGCACTGTAGAAATCACCATTCATTGGCGTTTCAGACCCTTACTGCAAGAATTGACATTTATAAGAACCGTCCTTCCCCTCGAACCATTAGAGATTGGAATGCCCTTCCCGATTCGATTATTTCGACAGCTGAAGGTGCTGATGACTGTGTAACTAAGTTTACCGCTTTGGTTAGAGCAAGGGACTAACTTCCCATATCACAGGTCCTGCTATATGAATGTCATTTGACGTGTCACCAGTAACAATTCTGACAACAACAGTAAATAGGACACTAGGTTTCTTGAAAAGAAACATCAAAATAAAACACACAGGCATTCGCGAAGCAGCATATCAGACTTTAGTTTGCCCCCAAGTGGAATATGCATCCTCTGTGTGGAGCCCATATACACAGACCTATATAAATAAAATTGAAATAGTCCAAAGACGGGTCATACAATGGGATATCAGCAATTACTCCCCTTATGCTAGTGTTACAAGCATGCAAAACTCACTAGGGTGGCGTTCACTTGAGGACAGACGAGAGCCGACGCCCGCCTGATACTATTTTAAAAAATAGTAAATAGTCAAATTACTGTTCCCCTGCCTACATATATTGGCCATCCCATCAGGCTGACCAGGCATGCATATGCATCCCCTTCACTATGTCCAGATACGGACAACAGCCAGCTACTATAAATACTATTTTTTCCCTTGGCTTTTGTCAAGTGGAATCAACTTCTCCATCATCTTCCTGTCCTTTCTTTCTTTCTACTGATACTGCGTCGGTCACATTTGGCCATTACCGCAGGTGTAAACATTAAATACACTCAAGGTTTTGCAGGATGAAAGCCTACACAGTAATCATGTAATTACGGTAGGGATCTTTAACCTGCACAGGGGATGTCTCTCCCTGCACACGGGGCCTCTAGTTAACGTCCTGATCCGAAGTAGAAGTAAAATAAAGATCAGGAATCGATACAATTAACTTACTCTACCCATCAGAGACACCAAATGGAAAGAAACACAAACATGAATGGACCAGACAAGAATGGAAACCTAAACAAAGGAAGGCCATAAGGACAGTTACTTTCCCACAAGATGGTCAAATGGCCATCCAAAATAAAAGACACAAGTGATACACACTGTAAGTAACAAACAACAATATAAATAAACCGCCACAGAAGAACTGCCTTGGAATGGTCAGTGGAAATAATCCCACGGGGAGTGGGGGGGGGGGAGACATAAATCGATTTTACATGGCCATAATCCTCGCCCTTACCTCTGTTGCGGTATACACTTATTTTGTTTAGTCCGCGTGAAGGCTTCCTAACTCATCAGTGTAACATCTCCGAGATCATACAAATCAAAAATCTACAGAGATGAAACAAGGTTGAGATCTCTACAGCATACAACAACAGAATTGCTGGAGCAAAAGAAAACCAACAGTTAGACTCCGAGGGGCCCGACCAAAGACGAAGGACGGTGCACTTTATGACATTCATCCCTTCAAATGATGACACTGGAGCCACTTAGGTCAGGGGTAAGGACAGTGTCACACTATATTCCCTAATCCACAACACTTATTTTTATCTGATTTTATTATCTTCTGAAACATAAACTTTTAACTTTTCCTTCATACTGTCTCACTTTCATTTCTTCCACTTTGTCTTGCACGACGCATCTGCGCACATAACTGCACGATAGGTCCTCTTTACAGGGGTGCTGCAGTATAAATGGATTACAGTTGTTATAGGTAATGCTTGGGATGTTGAATCAAATCCTGGTCCAAACTCCCGAAATGACAGTTCACACTTCCCTTGTGGAGTCTGTCAAAAAAGTGTTGGTTGGGAAGACCGGAGAATTTGTTGCGACACTTGCAAAGTCTGGTATCACATAGGATGTCAAGGCATGTCATCAACTATGTATGGTTTTCATAACAGATCATTGGACAAAACCGTTGCATGGGAGTGTATGAAATGTGGAATGCCAAACTTTTCCACATCTCTTTTTGACACCTCATCTTCTATAGACACCTTCAACCACGTTGATCATTTATCTACCCTATCCGAACCTGATAGTCCGATACCAGACAATATTGGCCCACCCACTGCAGCTTCATCGCCCATAGTGCAGCCGTCCAAAGAAGCTAAACGAATGACCAAAAAGGCGGTCCTTAACCATCCCCTCAGAATATTGATCATGAATTGTCAGTCAATAAAGAATACAAGGACTGAACTTCATATTATTATCGACTCGGCGAAACCAGACATCATCTTAGGCAATGAGTCTTGGTTAACCCCAGAAATAAAAAAAAATCGGAATATTTTCCCGAATCTTTTGAGGCCATCCGGAAAGACAGAGTACGCGGTGCACATGGAGGTGTCTTCTTGGCTTTTAAGAGAGACCTACTCTGTACAAAAACTCCGGAGTTGAACACCAACTGTGAACTAGTTTGGTGTAAATTGAACATCATTGGATGTAGGACTTTGTACATTGGTTCTTTTTATCGCCCACCAGATCAGATTGACCCAGAATATCTTGAGGCTTTTAATTCATCTTTGTCTAGGATAATGTCAAATGCAAATGTCCATATTTTGGTTGGCGGAGACTTCAATTGTGGTGACATTGAATGGACTAACTGCAGATTCCTCATGGGGTGCCTAAAAGGCAGACACGGCAGCATCTCTTGGAGATAATTAAAGAACACTGCCTGGCCCAAGTTGTTAACATACCCACCCGACAAGAAAAGACCCTTGATTTACTGTTTACAAATTTTCAATCCCCTATAAGCCGAGTTAAGGGGATGCCCCCCGATTGGCAAAGCTGATCATGACATAGTCCTTGTTGAATATAATGTAAACGCTAAACGAATCAGACAAGTCCCGCGTAAAGTATTTCTCTATAAACGTGCGGATATGGATGGTCTGCGAGACCATATGGCGCGATTTAAGGATTCGTTCCTTTCCTCTGACCTCTCGCACATGTCAGTTAATGACTTGTGGGTCAGTTTTAAGTCCGAATTAACCACGGCAATGGAAAGGTTTATACCAACAAAAATGACCAAAACAAAACATAGTGCACCATGGATCGATAACACGATCAAGCATCTCATCAGAAGACGCAATCGAATGTATTTTCGTGCTCGCAAGTCTAGCAGCCCATTACAAACGGTTCAGAGCACATGTGCAAAAGGTTATAAGAGATGCATATTGGAAGCATGTTCCCAGCATCTTTACCTTTGAAGATGACAATAAAGATCCCCATAACCCCCAAAAGAATGGTAATGTTAAAAAGTTTTGGTCATTCTTAAAGTCCCTGAAAAAGGATGCGTTTGGGATCACTTCGCTAAGGGAAAATGGAATTCTAAAAACAGACTCGCGCAATAAGGCTAACATATGCAATAAACAGTTTCAATCGGCATTTACGCGTGAAAATGATGGTGATCTACCATCCAAAGGTAACAGTCCGTTCCCCTCTATGGGGAACATAACAGCTGACCCCAAGGGGGTCGCTAAACTGTTGGGTAAGCTCAAGATGCATAAGGCATCTGGGCCTGACGACCTCAATGCCAGGGTACTTAAGGAATGTAGTGCTGAAATCTCTCCTGTATTGGCCTTTATCTTCAATGAATCACTTGCCCAGGGCACTGTACCAGATGACTGGCGACAAGCAAATGTTACCCCGGTCTATAAGAAAGGGGAAAATATGATCCAGCAAATTATAGACCAGTGTCGCTAACATGCATCTGTTGCAAAACCCTGAATCATATATTAGTAAGCAATATCGACAAGCACTAAGCCTTCGAGGGCATTCTTGCTGACTGTCAACATGGTTTCCGGAGTCAAAATCTTGCGAAACATAACTAGTTCAATTTTACCATGACATTGTGATAAAAAAAAACGTGGCCACAAACAGACTGACTTGATCATCATGGACTTCGCTAAGGCCTTTGACAAGGTACCTCACAGAAGGCTATTATATAAACTATTATGGAGTACTATGGGATAAGAGGATCCACACATAGGTGGATTAGCTCATGGCTCTCTGTGCGCTCACAACAAGTTTTATCTGGAGTCCCCAAAGGTTCGGTCCTTGGACCGGTCCTCTTCTTGGTTTTCATCAATGATCTCCCGGATAATATCAGGTCATCGCTCCGTTTGTTTGCTGATGATTGTGTCCTGTATAGGAATGTTTATTCTCCTTCTGACTGTCTTACTTTAAAAGATGACCTGGATCATCTTGCACAATGGGAGGCCGATTGACAGATGAAGTTCAATGTGGCCAAACGTCATTCAATGAGGGTGTCACGACACCCTCCGGACAAGCAAATTAAGTTTGACTATACACTTCACCAGCAAATTTTGGAGCACGTTCAATCCGCCAAATACCCTGGTATCACCATCACTTGCGACCTTGATTGGAGTCAACATATCATGATTTCTTTTATTAAACCCTGCTAAAAATTAAAGTTGTAAGCAACATACACAAAAAAGTGGCGAATCCTCCAACTGTAAAAATCGAAAAAAGTGATGAACCCTCTCACGGAGGTTGCGAAACCTCTTGTGGCGAACATGCAAAGTGGCGAATCCTCTGACATCCTCTGAGATTACGTCTAAAGCAACTTTGACTTTAGGATTCCTTAGACGTAATTTGGCCTTTGCACCTCGGCAGACAAAGGATGTTGCATATAAAACATTGGTTCGCCCTGAACTTGAATATGCATCACCCATTTGGCATCCCCATGTTAAAACTCAGTTTCAGCAGGTGGAGAAAGTGCAGAGGACAGCTGCTTGATGGACCTGCCGGCGATGACGAAATAGAAGTCGCGTCGTTGACATGCTTAATGAGCTAGGATGGCCATCCCTGGAGGCCCGTCGTGAGCAGTCCACTTTAACCTTCTTCTATAACATACACTCTGATATGGTGTCTGTTAATGAAGATAGATACTTGACCCCTGTAACAGCGTCGACCCAAACAAGGGCATCAAAAATAAACGACTCACAATATCGTAGGTTCCAGTCCAATAGTGATGGCCTAAAGAACTCCTTCTTTCCCAGAACTATTCCTCAATGGAATAGTCTTCCCTCCTCTGCGGTGAATGTCAAGTCCACAGAAGAGTTCAAAGCCCGTACAGTGTAAGATATGTGTTTTAGAATACCGCTGTTATGCAGATTGTAAATAGTTTTAAGGACGCATCCAGTGCCTCTTCTTCTTCTTTTTTTTCTCAGCTAAATTCTAAATTTAGCCACCCAACCAGCTGAGGTAATGGCCAAATGTGACCGACTCAGTATAAGAAGATAGATAGATAGATAGATAGATAGATAGATAGATAGATAGATAGATAGATAGATAGATAGATAGATAGATAGATAGATAGATATGTATAGATAGGCTGTATGACCCACTCAGTATAGTAGATTACATTCCAAACATTCCGGACATCAGTGTGCACCCTCACTCCATGCGTCTGTGTACTCTGACTTGATTTCAGCGACATTTCCGGAGGTGCGTAAGAGGGAGTTTGACCATCTACCAGACCATGGTAGCGGAAGTCAAATTGTGCACGTTCTTCCCATGATTTCCATGTTTTTTTCACCGGTGTGATCGAACGACGTCAGGTAGATGTTTGGTTGACTGGTACACAGACAATCTGTTTCTTGAATAGAAGCAGTCAATTTCCAGACATTAGTGTTCGCACCTTTCGCCGCCATCTTTGTTACGTATGGTGTGACGTATCTACCAGAGTAATCCACGCTTTAGTCTGGTTCTACCAGAGTGACGTCACGACACTTCCACCATGCTACCAGACCGCTACCAGACTGAGTTCTATCACACTTTGGTTAACCACTGGTTAACCATGGTTAACCACGGTTCGTGATCGAACTACCTCTAAATTTACCGGAACGGACCTAATTACCGGAACGGACCATTTTCACCTCGGTTTCCACCATATTTTTAAGGAAATTTATATAAAATACACACTATTTTCATGTTATAACCACAGCGTGCATGCTCTTTTTCACAAAATTGATTTGTAAAATGTGGAATATGAATCAGTCCACAATAATCTCATCCAGTGCGTCTGAGCCACCACAACCACTTTCCCTAGTGGTGTTTGGAGCAGCAATAAGTTGAAAAACATTACCGATATTCATCCAAAAGTTATTTCTAGAACCAGATAGTACGGCACTCTAATGCATATAGATATATCTGGCATAGGCGTATACCTTTTATATAAATATCTCACCATTTTACGAATCCATTTATTATTAACATTACGATAACACATCCGTGTGACAGAATGCATTCTTTCATATCTCAAAAATGTTGAGTTTTTTTATGAAAATCTGTGATATTTTTTTCTTATTTATACTACAAACATAAGTTGTGAGTACTCGTCAGAACCGCCTCATCGAGGCGGCTCTAACGAGTACCCACAATCTATGTTTTTGAGCAAAAGTAAGGAGAATAATGAATACCCACGTGGACTCAGGCAAACCTTTTGAATCCCCAGTTCCAATCTGTTATACTCGATTATCCCCACTCAGGCTAGGGCAGTTATGTACACAGACAATTCTAAATCTGTTTCAAGAAAATTTACCAGAAAATTTACAACCTCAGTGCCCTTCCATGCCGGAAATCAATATTGATCTAAATGGTGTTCTGAAACTTTTGGCAAACCTTAAACCGGATAAGGCTGCAGGGCCTGATTCAATCAAACCACTTGTTTTAAAAGAACTGAGGGTAGAAATCGCTCCTGTTATCTGTCTGCTGTTTGAAAAATCTCTAGAAACTGGTCAACTACCTGCAGATTGGACAAAAGCTCAAGTTTGTCCCCTTTTTAAAAAGGGTGATAAAACTGATCCTGCCAATTATAGGCCTATCTCCTTGACACGCATAGTATGCAAGGTGATGGAGCATATAATTGCATCCAATATTTCCAAACATTTGGCTCAGCACAATGTTCTTTACGAATTGCAACATGGGTTTCGTGAAAAACGCTCTTGCGAAACTCAACTTATTCAGCTTGTGGAAGATCTTGCAAGGCAGCTGACTTTGGGCAAACAAACCGACTTAGTACTTTTGGACTTCAGTAAAGCCTTTGATAAAGTTAACCATCTAAAATTATTGTACAAACTTTTAAATTTTGGCATAACCGGAAAAACACTAAAATGGATTGAATCCTTCTTAATTGGACGTTCCCAAACTGTTGCACTAGATGGGGAGTTTTCAAATGAGGTACCGGTCACCTCTGGGGTGCCCCAGGGGTCAGTGCTGGGCCCGCTCCTCTTTCTACTGTACATAAATGACCTACCGGATAATATTCAGTCACAAGTTAGGCTCTTTGCTGATGATACCGCGGTTTACTTGGCTGTGTCCAGCCCAGCAGATGCACAAGTTCTACAGTCTGACCTTGAAAAACTTCAGCATTGGGAGCGAACCTGGGACATGGAGTTTAATCCCAGCAAGGGTCAGGTACTCCATGTCTCTAGATCTAAAACGCCAATTAAGACCCAATACTTCATGCATGGTCAGGAACTGGAAAGTGTGGACTCAGCCAAGTACCTTGGGGTGACCATCAGCAAAGACCTTAGCTGGAATTCACACATATCAAATATTACAGCCAGTGCAAACAGGACCCTCGGCTTCGTCAAAAGAAATGTTAAAACAAAAAGTCAGGAAATAAAAACGTTGGCATATAACACCTTGGTTAGGCCACAGGTAGAATATGCCTCGGCCGTTTGGAGCCCCTATACAAAAGAAAATATCAACAAGATTGAAATGTTGCAGCGTAGGGCAGCCCGTTGGGTCACAAATGATTTCTCCCCCTACAGCAGTGTTACAGACATGATGGGTGAGCTTGGATGGCGGTCACTTGAGCTCAGACGCTATGATACGCGCCTTACAATGTTTTATAAAATCGTTTACGGTTTGGTCGCTATACCAGTTCCGTCACAGTTCGAACGCCTAACGACAAACACGCGTCACCACTCTCTGGCTTACAGGCAGATACACACCTCTGCCTCGTATTATTATTATTCATTTTCCCTATGTCGGTTGTTCTTTGGAACAGGCTACCAGCTGATCTCGTCCTGGTTTCTGATCTTGACTCTTTCAAGTTAAGGGTCAGTTCGATAAACCACAGGCTCCCTTAAGGTAATACTGTTTTTACCCTGCTTTTAAACTCTCCTTACTAACACCCAAAATCTTTCATCTATGCTCACCTTTCTTTTATTCTTTTAACTCTGCACTGTCACACTTTTACTTCTCTTACTAACACACCATGCGCAGCCATCCTAATAACACTCGGAAGAGGGTTGAGGATTATATAGAGATAGATAGATAGTGATAAGCTTTGTAAAACAAACCAATAAACCCGAAAGTGTGTCTGAGTAGGTAATGATAATCTAATTATCTTAGGTGTAGATAAGACGATGTGTCGTCTTTCAATTAGGTGTGAAGGAAGTGTAAATGGTCGAACTTGGTCGAAATAACGCACGTCAGCTTAACACTTAAATAAATAAATAAATAGATAATAAATAAATGAAGTTGAGATTTAAAAAAAAAATGAAAAGAAAATATCACACGGGCTCTGTATATATGACAGTTTATATAGGCATAGAATGTTTCTAGCTCAGCCGGGATAAAATGAAGAGGTGATTCAACGTTGTTTCATGTTTATTTTATGATGATTGGTATGGTTACCAATAAAACCAAAGAGGGTGTATCCTACAATGAAACAACAACAATAATAACTATAAGATAACAATGCCTTAACAGGCTTGTCAATATTTGGTCAACGGACAAGTCCGACGGATGCAAATAATCACATGATGATGATCAGCTTTATGCATTCATCTTTAATACAAAATATTCAGTCATGCTTCCATGTAAACATACAGTATGCCTACTGACATGAATCGATGGAAACATGAGCACAAATGAACATGTCGTATACGGCATAGTTACGCCCATGCGTCTAAATGACAGGACTCGAGCAAAATCCTATTATCAGGCTTTCTGTATGTAACGGGATAATTAGTGTATGAACATAACCAATGCATGAAATATTGCTGCCACCTTTGTGTTATTGGTCTGATTTAAACCATGAATATCTGTGCAATCTGCAGCATACTAAAAGAAATACTAATAAATGTATTCAGGTTATTCTTATGGGTATTCAAGGACCGAAAGAATCAGACAACTCGTGCATTTTTAGGAAAGAAGATTATCACAGGTAAGATTTCCATTGTTGTCAATGTCGTGGCAACTTCAAAGGTAAATTTATGCATAAAATGGCAATAATTTCACATAAGGGATTATCTGGGATATACCTGAACAATAATATATTCACAAATGCCAAAGTAAACCTTTGAAAGGTTATGACATTGTGAAATATTAATATTCTTCTTTGTCAACTTTCTTCTCTCTTTTTCCTATTTTTCGTTGGCGGCGGAATTGTATCTAATCTATAAGCGTGCCTGTGATTGGCTAGTTTTGTGAAGGAAACCCCGTTATCAGCCAATCAAATGCACTCTTTCATCCATCTTAAAATCAAGGGAGGCAACTACTCGAGAAACCATAATGAGCGAATGTAACCGCAACACATTGAATATAATAGAACAGGAATTGGAGATAGTGCAGAGATGGACCACCAGCTATATCACAGAATATGAACTATTGCAGAAAATGTCTAAAAGGCTGGAAAATATAATCTGCACAACAAAATGCACTGTGTGACATTCTCCCCTGCAAAGGAAAATGTCATCCGGACATTTACTCCGGACAAGAAAACAAGAGATGCTCAGCTATCAAATTACCACAAGATAATTATTTATGAATGAATATGAATCTTTATATTTACAATGTGATTATGAAAAGACAAACATGAAGTTATGCCAAAAGTGACAAAAATATTGTCAATATGACTACATATATGTAGCAAACATTCTAGTCATTAAACCATGTCAATGACTCATTGAGACAATAAGCAATCACAAAATTTAGGTATATATGAGCTGAGCATTATGTTGTTTTTCTTGTGCTATTTTATTTACTCTACAATTCCCAACATCCTCCCACAATCAAAACATCCATTTACTACTAGAATAAAATACTATTTAAAATTTGATAAAAACTACATCTGGCTTTTATGCATTTATGTTTACGTTTATGTTTATGTGACATTCTCCCCTGTAATAAAACAAGGATAAGGAACATGTATGGTATTAAACATACCAAATCTGTGTAGAATCAGCATCAGCCACTGTCTGCTGATTGCTGATCCAATCACCATACCTATCTGGAGGTTTACGTTGCCTACCAGTTCGGCGAGGTTCCCCCTGAGATATAGAAATATCTTGAGGTATGGGAATTGGTAAGGTTGAAATATTGGTCCGATGACTTGGACTGGCAGATGTGGAATGAAAATAAGGAATAGTTGTGGAATCCTGTTCCGATATTCCAGTTCTTACAATTCCATCTGAGATGGAACTATCTGGAATGCCAGAATATCCACTAGCGGATATATCGGAACCGAACTCCACAGACAGGCCACTTTCCAGTCTGTTACGAATGGGTTCTCTTCCCACATGTCTTGTGGAATGTGGCGGGAAAATAATTTCTACTTCAGACTCAGATGAATTATCTGAATCTAAATCAGAAACAAGCTGTCTTTCATTTGATTTCCGTTTTCATCGAGGTACAACAGTAATGTCGGATAAAAGAGAATCTTTTATCTCCGAGGAAATTCGGAATAAATGAAAATGGTAATAGCATGTTTCTGTGTAGAGTCTTTTCCCGGCCATTTCCTGATTCCTTCCTGACTACAAAAACAGGAATGGAAGCATCAGGTTGGTCCACAACTATGTATGGGTCTTTGGCCCATTTACCTGCCAGCTTCTGTTTTCCCTTCAGACCAACATTTCTAATCAAAACTCTATCACCTACATCTAGGGTAGACTCGCGGACTTTTGAGTCATACAGCTGTTTATGGCGAGCTGTCGATTTTTCAGCTTCCCTAGATGCAGTTTTGTAGGCAAATTGTAGCCTCTTTCGGAGTTTTGTAGCAAAATGTTCCTTGTTTGAAATTTTAGGATCCTCTGAAGAGAGACCTAAATAGGCATCAACAGCTAAACGGGGATGCCTGCCAAACATTAAAAAGTATGGCGAATAGCCAGTGCTATCATGTTTGGTTGCATTGTATGCATGGACCAAGGGTGCTACATAAGACTTCCAGTCTGCTTTCTGATCTTCTTCCAAGGTTCCCAACATTTTAAGTAGAGTTTGATTAAAACGCTCCACCATACCATTTCCCATAGGGTGGTATGGTGTAGTCCGGCTCTTTTCTACTCCAGCCAATTTACAAAGCTCTTTGATTACAGAACTCTCAAAATTTCTTCCCTGGTCACTATGTAACCGACCAGGGAAACCGTAATGTACTATAAAGTTTTCAAATAGTACTTTAGCTGTTGTGCTTGCTAATTGATTTCTTGTCGGAAAAGCCTGGGTGTACCTTGTAAAATGGTCAGTTATGACAAGGATATTTTCGTAACCGCCCTTCGACTTTTCCAAAGACAAAAAATCAATGCAAACCAGCTCCATTGGCTGAGTACTCTGAATATTAATTAACTCTGCACTAGGATTTGGATTAGTTTTCCGACTGATGCAGCGAATGCAATTTTTAACTTTCTGCTGTACATCAGTCTCAAATCCTGGCCAAAATAATCTGGATCGGACAAGAGATGAAGTTCTATCTTGACCTTGATGACCCAGATCATCGTGTAAATGTTTCAACACAAGGTCTCGAAAATTTGATGGTAGAACCAATTGTTTAACAGGTTCTCCATTTACAACAGTAGTACGGTATAAAATACCGTCAGTCAGAACTAAATTTTTCCAGTGCCGTATATACTTTAGGACTTCTGGATGTTCTGAGACAAGTTCCTCTTTTGAAGGACAATGACCATTTTTTTATGTATGACAGAACTTTTGAAATATAAAGGTCTTTTAACTGTTCTCTTGACTAGTCAACAGAACTCAGTTCTGTAGAACCCAGAGGTTGTTGAATATTTGGATCAACAGATTCTGATAATTGGGCAGCACAGGTTACTACCAATGTTTCAGCATAAGGACAATTAGTCCTGCTTGCTGTATAGGCTAAACATATAGCCTTAATAGCATCTGGTAAAGAGTCATATCTTGTTGGGGACGCCTTGAAAGACCATCAGCATCATTATTAGTTTTGCCACTCTTGTACTTTAAACTAAAATAATATACACCAAGAGCAGCTAACCATCTATGGCCTTTTGCATCTAATTTTGCTGATGTAAGGACATATGTTAACGGATTGTTATCCGTACATACTTGAAACTGATTACCATACAGATAATCATGGAACTTATCCGTTATAGCCCATTTTAAACATAAAAATTCCAGTTTATGGGCAGGATAATTCCTTTCACTGTGTCGCAACCCTCGGCTAGCATACGCAATAACTCGTTCTACACCATCCTGTTCTTGATACAGTACAGCCCCAAGACCCTCCGTAGAGGCATCTGTATGCACTATAAAAGGCTTGCTGAAATCAGCATATGCCAAAATGGGAGGGGATGTCAATTTTGCTTTTAACGTATCAAAAGCATTTTGTTCTGTTTCTCCACATTTCCAAGGAGTAACCTTCTTCTTCTTCATTTCAGCCACTGCTTGTTTATTGGCTGGATGTCCAACCAACAGGTCATTAAGTGGCTTTACTATTCTGGCATAGTCTTTAATATATCTACGATAATAGCCAGTAAAACCTAAGAAAGAACGTAATGTCTTAACATTATGGGGTTCTGGCCAATCAGACAATGCCTTTATTTTGTCAGGATCGGTCTCAACACCATCAGCACTAACTACATGGCCTAAATAGGTCAGTTTTGTTTTAAAAACTCACATTTTGATGGTTTGAGTTTCAGCCCATGTTGATGAAGTCTACTAAAAACTGCATTGAGCCTCGAATGTATCAGAATATATTAAAATGTCGTGTAAGAAAATTAGACATTCTTTTAGATTTAACTCGCCCATGCAACGTTCCATCAGACGCTGGAACGTGGCAGGAGCGTTAGGTAATCCAAAAGCCATTCTATTACATTCAAAGAACACAAGATATCCAATAGAAAAAGCAGTCTTCTCTTTATCATGTTCCTCCATCTCCACCTGCCAATATCCGCTCCTAAGATCTAATTTAGAGAAGTATTTCGCACCTATCAAGGTATCTATAGTATCGTCTATACGCGGAAGTGTATAGGCATCCTTGATGGTACGATTATTTAACTTCCTAAAATCTATACAGAATCTTAGGCTGCCATCTTTTTTTCTTACCAACACTACGTTGGAAGAATAAGGACTTTGTGATGGCCTAATTGCACCAGCTTCCAACATTTCTTTAAGATGCTGGCGAACTTCTTCGAACATAGCAGGAGGGATTTTACGGTACGGCTCTTTAAAGGGAGTATTATCACTCAACCTGATCTGATGTTTCACTAAATCTGTTTTTCCAAGATCAGTAGGACCCTTGGAAAAGATATGAGACCAGTTACCTAATACTTGTTTTACACGTAAAACTTGATCAGGTGACAAGTTATCGGTGTCAATTGACACACCTAACTGCTCTAGGTCTATATCACTTGACTCTTTGTCTGACTTCTGTGAGTGGTCAGGAGTCTATGAATCTACTACCGATACACTATTCAGCGTACATAGTAGTGATTTGGGTGGTATCTCTATTGCATAAGCAGAGAGATTACACACTCTAACTGGAACACGTACCGTATTACCTTGAGACTTCAATGAAACTACTCTGGGACATATGTTTAAATTCCCTGACAATGAAGTATCCACATGTTCTGTTATAGCTGTATCAAAATCACCAGACTTCCTAGCAATGCCATGTATAGTTTTTACCTCGTTTGGACCAATTCGCAATGAATGGTTATTTGTAGTTTTGACTGGTATGCTTTCATTGCACAAACAATCAAATGCTGTTTGCCATTCAACAGGTACCTCCTTTGCAGTACTTTCTGCCTTACATAGGCGAATTAAATTTGTTCCAATGATAATTTGAACTTTCAAATTATATTGTGTATCTGAGACTACCAATAAAGGAACATTAAAAACACGATTTGATAAAATTGATGCTAAAATTTCAGCTTCAATATAGCCTTTATATGGTAGCTCTACACCAGCTGCTCCTTGTACTGATAAACCGAATTCGGTTAAATCATTCAACTTCGGAAGAGGATTTAAAGACTGATAAAAAGACTCAGACACAGAGGTTATCATAGATCCAGTATCTATTAAGCCTAATGTTTTTACACCGTTCACGAAAAGTTCTCCCTCGTTTGAGGAACCTACGATTCTCTCAAACAAGGGTTTTCCATCTTTACTTTCAACTGGGCTACATCTAATATCAGATCTATGTGCCTCCCCTGTTTGCCCAACAACAGGGGAAGAATTCAGTTTAAAGACCGGCCACCTCGCGCATTTCCACCCCGGTTGGTACCTCGGCCGTTGGCACCACCGCGATTTCCACCGCGAAAGCCGCCACCCCTAAATGACTGACTATTGTCATCAGCATTATAATTCTGATATCCTCTGCCATAACCTCTGCCTCTGCCAGTACCACGATTGTAGCCTCGGTTAAAACCTCGGCCATAACCTCTACCTCGGCCTCTATTGAATTGAGGCCCATCAAACTGCTGGTAATAATGGCTGTCTGAAGAAGAAAATTGCTTCGAAGACAACGCTTGTTGCTGCGAATCAAGACTCTTCTCCATGAGTTTCATTCTTTCCATTAACTCATTCATTTGCTTCAGCAACTGAGCAGAATCAGGTTCATTTGAAGCCTGACCTGAATGCTGCTGAGCAACCTTTGGTTTACCAACAGGTCGATTGCTACATGCATCCTCTTGTTCCACCTTTCTGATTTCTTTCAATAAAAGTAGAAAATCTTTTATCGAATAAAAAAGGTGCCGAGTTGAATTCTTAAGCTGCTGGCTATAAAGACCGGTCCAAAACTTGGTCCGTAACATGTCATCTTTAGCTTGCATGTCCATGTGTCCAAATTGTATGGCACGCGAAAGTGTTTGTTCTAGTCGTGAGCCATATTGAACAATAGACTCCTTGTCTTTCTGAGAATCAGAATAAAAATTCCGCATCAGTCTCACAGGAGCTGACATTCCCAAAAAATACATCTAATTTCTGTAAAATGTCAGCTACTGTAGCTGTTTCACCTAAAGGGACTATAATACTTCTAGCTGAGCCCTTTAAGGAATGTCTGATAGCCTGTAAAAGAACATGTTCAGGCAGATACTGTGTGTTTTGGAGGCACTTTACCTCAAAACTCCAAACTTCATATGTCACCTCACCCTTTGGATTTACATCTATCTATTGTAGATGGATTTGTTTCGTGCAAAATTTATGATAAACGCGATGACTTTGATTTTGAGATTGTAAATTTTCCTTTTTTGGGTGGTGATGTTCCTCGTGCGCCATCCTATGGCGTTTATATTTCGCAATTAATTCGATTTGCTAGAGTGTGTAGTCATGTAACTGACTTCAACACTCGTAATAAATTATTAACGGCTAAACTTCTTAATCAGGGTTATCGGTACCATAAACTACGCAAAGCCTTTTCAAAATTTTATAGACGCCATTCTGATTTAATTTCAAAATTCAATATTGGACTTAAATCTCTTCTGCAACAAGGTCTATCGGAACCCGAATTTTATGGTGACTTAGTATATAAATTCAGAAAAATATATAACCGCAATGACTTCAGCACCCAATTTCGTAAAATCATTCTTCGATATAAAAAGATTGGGTACAACATGGATATTATACGACAGACTGCATGCATGGTAGTTAACCCAATCACGGTTGGCAACTTTGCTTCCCTCTTTAATTGCACGCCGGTGGGTCAGGCATCAGATTCTATGACGGCTCCAACGTAAAGGCTTATTGAAAATTAAAGAGATAATGTTGGTTGGTGCCTGATGCTCTGTCTCTGGTCGGGCTCATCGGAGTCTAACTGTTGGTTTTCTTTTGCTCCAGCATTTCAGTGGTTTCTTGCTGTCGAGTCCTCACCGTTGTCTCACCTCTGTGGTTCTTTGATTTCTGTGTTCACGGAGATGTTGCACTGATGAGTTAGGAGGCCTTCATGCGGACTGAACAAATTATTTGTCTAAATCGCGACGGAAGTAAGGGCGAGGATTGTGGCCACGTAAAATCGATTTAAGCCCCCCAGTGGAAATCTTCCACTGACCGTTCCAAGGCGGCTCTTCTGTGGCGATTTATTTATGTTGTTGTTTGTTACTTACTGTGTGTATCACTTGTGTCTTTTAATTTTGGATGGCCATATGGCCATTTTGTGGGAAAGTAACTGTCCATATGGCCTTCCTTTGTTTAGGTTTCCATTATGGTCTGGTCGCTTAATGTTTGTATTTCTTTCCCTTTGGTGTCTTTTATGGATGGAGTAAGTTAATTGTATCAATTCCTGATCTTTGTTTTACTTCTACTTCTAGGCCACTAAATATGGGTAATTTGGGCTGACTGTATTGTGGTGTAATATATGAAGCATTTAATGGTTGAGGCTGAGGATTGCTGTACATCATATGTTGCATTCCTCGTATATGGGACGGTGCAGGTAAGCGAAAACCGAATTTAGGACGTACATCCGGCTTACTTACTGAGGGAGTACTAACGAAAGGTGCTTCAGTAGTATTTGGTACTTCACCAACTGCCCCTATATCTTTATTGGCATTTATAGCCAACAAGGCATCATATTCCTCTTGTGTGAGGACTTTGTATTTATTACCTGCCTCTATTTGCTCAACCATTTTTTAGCATTTTTTCTTCTTCAGAGGCCATTTTGAATGAGAATGTCACTTGTACTAATAGTATAAAATAATGCCACTATAATTCACAGATATTAAAACACTTGTCTAAAGTGTCAAACATCAAAATGCTCTAGAAAGGTTTACTGATCACTTTCTGTTGGTTTACACTGCAATAATATTTTGTCAAAATGACAATGTGACAAATTGCAGTGTATAATGTAATTCACATTGTATGATGAGGACACCAGAATAACAGTCACAACTACACAGAAAAACACTACCAGCAAGGTGCAGGTATAGATACTGTAAGGAAAGTACTCGCAACCCACTACCGCTCACTGAAAACCAAAAACCTGCCCATTAACGGTCTAGCTGTATCCCAAACACGCTTCTGCAACAGGCAATGGCTAACAAGTGATCAGCACGAACTCAAGCACAGTCCTTAAAAATTTGTATCAGGATTTCCTCCATCCAACACCTTGCTAATAGTGGCCTAGAGTGTATCCCATCTTTGTACTTTGCAAAGAATAGGCTGTATTTTCTGTGACTGCTACCCTTTTCTTTCCTACCTCTTTTCAAATATAAATTGAAGCGGGGAGATTCCACATGAGAGAGGCTATTAATATTCTGAATATATTCATTTATAATTGAAATTCTCTCATATAATTTGGTATCCTGATCAGTAAAACTAGCAGGATCAGGGTGACCTTGGAGTCTATTCCACTCTCTAATACAGTATGGGGGAATCTCCAAAAAGACAATTGTCACAGAAGGAAAATTTGAAACAAAGAGATAAAATTTATTAATCTGATCTATTAAATATGAAACAGCAGGTTTGTCATCATTATGACGCAATTCTATGTATCTTTTTTGTCTTCTGCTGCTTTTATCAACTGACACATTAAGTTTGGTAAGATCACATGTACCTAAGAAAATATATAAAACAATATTGCCAAACTGGTTCACTTTTCTGTTTAAATTTTTAATCAGCCATTGATAATATTCTGGATACCTAGCACCTTTTCTACATTCAAATTCTACATGACAAAATGGCTGAAATAGGTTTGATGCTTGTCTTTTTAAATATTCTCCCTTGCTATCTGCTACTATTATGGGTTGTTTAGAGAGTTTACCACTGAAATTTAAAGGTTTATCTAAATATTTTTTTAACTTACCTGTAGTAGACATTTATAATTAAGAAACTAGAATGAAAGTAAACAAAACTTACATAGAATTTCCCGATCTCCCCATGTGAAAAATCTCTCCATAATGAAGGTGAAAAAGGACTACTGAAATCTCTAAAACAAAAATAAATATGCCTAAACTAAAATATACCTTTCACACTGCAACCATATTGGAGCCTGAAATTTGTTAGTGGGTCAGTATGTGCTAAGTAGTGCTCTCATGCAAGGTTAAACATCACATGACACAGACATACATGTATGACACACTATATATGAACAATATACAACATGCAAATAAAGACATATAAAACATGATATAAATCAATAAAATAAAGTGTAACTGAATATTTTCATGATAATCATGTCCGTATATAGACTTCAAGTCAGTTGCTCTTGGTATGAGTTGAACTCCCACAGTTTTTAATTATATTAACGCGAACGCGTTAGCAAGCTTGCAGACATTATTCAATATAAATGAATAAATATATATTTATATATATGATGTATATGGATATGGCCATATCTCGACATGTTGAAGATATCGGATGACAGAATGGACGTATAACAGATCAGACTGACACCAACACAACACACATGACAAATAACATCAGAGGATCCATCTGGTTGACATATCAGGTACACCCTTTCTTTAGTATGGTCCGATTTATCTGTTGGGCGCCATTATCACACGGGCTCTGTATATATGACAGTTTATATAGGCATAGAATGTATCTAGCTCAGCCGGGATAAAATGAAGAGGTGATTCAACGTTGTTTCATGTTTATTTTATGATGATTGGTATGGTAACCAATAAAACCAAAGAGGGTGTATCCTACAAGGAAACAACAACAATAATAACTATAAGATAACAATGCCTTAACAGGCTTGTCAATATTTGGTCAACGGACAAGTCCGACGGATGCAAATAATCACATGATGATGATCAGCTTTATGCATTCATCTTTAATACAAAATATTCAGTCATGCTTCCATGTAAACATACAGTATGCCTACTGACATGAATCGATGGAAACATGAGCACAAATGAACATGTCGTATACGGCATAGTTACGCCCATGCGTCTAAATGACAGGACTAGAGCAAAATCCTATTATCAGGCTTTCTGTATGTAACGGGATAATTAGTGTATGAACATAACCAATGCATGAAATATTGCTGCCACCTTTGTGTTATTGGTCTGATTTAAACCATGGATATCTGTGCAATCTGCAGCATACTAAAAGAAATACTAATAAATGTATTCAGGTTATTCTTATGGGTATTCAAGGACCGAAAGAATCAGACAACTCGTGCATTTTTAGGAAAGAAGATTATCACAGGTAAGATTTCCATTGTTGTCAATGTCGTGGCAACTTCAAAGGTAAATTTATGCATAAAATGGCAATAATTTCACATAAGGGATTATCTGGGATATACCTGAACAATAATATATTCACAAATGCCAAAGTAAACCTTTGAAAGGTTATGACATTGTGAAATATTAATATTCTTCTTTGTCAACTTTCTTCTCTCTTTTTCCTATTTTTCGTTGGCGGCGGAATTGTATCTAATCTATAAGCGTGCCTATGATTGGTTAGTTTTGTGAAGGAAACCCCGTTATCAGCCAATCAAATTCACTCTTTCATCCATCTTAAAATCAAGGGAGGCAACTACTCGAGAAACCATAATGAGCGAATGGAACCGCAACACATTGAATATAATAGAACAGGAATTGGAGATAGTGCAGAGATGGACCACCAGCTATATCACAGAATATGAACTATTGCAGAAAATGTCTAAAAGGCTGGAAAATATAATCTGCACAACAAAATGCACAGTGTGACAAAAAGAAAAAAAAAGCCGCAATTACCATGGCTATTTGCATTTCAGATGTGATTTTTGGATGTGTTTCTTATTTCTTCTTTAAATACAGATATACAGATTCTGTGTGTTCGTTAGGAGAGTCCAAATGAGAAGGATCTAGTGAGCACCCACAATAACAGCAGAAATGAGAAAAATGTATATCATGTATATCCCACAAAGGGGTGACAAAAGTGGTGACAAACATACCAACAGGAGAAATAAACAAGATTAATCACGTTATCAAGTGCATGTAATTAACACCCTGGAGAACCATATTTTTGTAGAGAAAAGTGGGGTTTGCAAGAATATACATTTGATTAATCTCGCCTAAAATAATCTAAAGCAATTCTGTATCACTATGGTCATACTGCAATGTAACAATGTTTAAGTTTTAATATATTGCACAAGGAAATCAAAGGACTTTCAAAAATGGTATTCATTTAATGATCCACTCGATATGCAGGTGAAAAAAATGAAAAAGTAATATGAACTTAGGCACAGCCTAGCAACGGGCATGGCAATTACTAGTCTTAAAGAATAGAATTTAAAAGAAGCAAACAATAACAAGAAACTAGAAATATGCTAATTAATGATAACTGTACATTAGAACTTACCAACTGATATCTGTTCAGAGAAGGATGACTGATTCTGTCCAAGTACTAGCTGTATCTGCGTCGGCATCGTCGAACTTGACATTTACTCCTGGAAAATACAAGTTGTGAGGTAATGGCACACTGGAACAGTTAATGTGGGAATCTGATAAAGAGCAGAGAGAACAGAGTAGGCTGATAACTTTATATGAAGGTCTAAAGGTTGAAACCTGAATACCCATGGCTGACCTTGTTCCCCTTTCAAAGACAACACTGCAAAAAATTCATTTAATGGTAATAGCCCTGTAAAAAAAAATGTCACTAGGACTGACATCTCACAAATTTAGCTTCATAGATAGGTAGCGCTATAGCAGTGGATAGTGCACTTGTTTCTGATGCTAGAGGTCCCTGGTTCGATCCCCGGCAGGGGTGATAAAATTTCGGTGTCTGAAAAGGATCCATTGGCCTCATTTGCAGGGATGAATGTCAGAAAGTGCAGCGTCCTTTGGATCTGGACGTTAAATGGAGGCTCCCTGTGCATGGAGAACCATACCCTGTGCACGTTTGAGAACCCCACCAAAAATTGTACATCATTATTGTGTAAGAATGACTATTGAATTATTTTCAGTAACATATTCGTGTATGTATTTTCAAAATCTTGACACAATAAATAGAGCTCTGTAAACCAAACCTGACTGACATACATGTTTACCTTAAAAAATTTGTTTCCCCTTTAAATGGCATAAATTATAATAACAAATGCAGAGTATATGATACCTACCTTTGCTTGTATATTTTCATACTGGTCAGGTATACAGGCAGTGTGAGGTGGAGGGGGGGATTAATGTGATTGTGAATGAATTTGCATGGTATAGGTATAGCTTTGGATTTAGTTTCGTTTACAACAAGTTGAACTTGAAAATGTGGTTAGTAGCTGACATGCCACACACCACATAGTGTTCAATGATTTAGTGGATTATATAATTACATAGCCCTTGTGACAATTTTATTGTAAAGCTGGTATGAAAAATCTTGTGTGTATATTTCAGAAGTGGATTGCACTGGAAACGTACATGCTGTGGATGTGTAGATTTCAATAAAACCCAAAAAAAAAAAAAAGAAACTCTCTGCCTAGATGAGAGGGTTAGTAGCTGACATGCCACACACCTCATATCATTTAAACATTGTGTTTATTTTTTTTTTAATTTTGATAGAAATATTTTAATTTTGTTTGTTTTTGTTTTTTGTTCTGCTATTAATATTACAATATGTAGTTAGTTTGCTTGTCTGAATGTCCAGAATGCTAATTTAACTCCATGTAACTGTAACAAGAATTCAACAAGAAATTGAAAAATAGATGTTGAGGCAAAAATTTGGAAGCCAAACAATTTCCTCCTATGTATGATATGAAAGGGAGAGCAAGTGAAACAGAAAAAAGCTTCACTATAATGAGAATGTTACAAAAGCAGTAGCCAGGAGGACAGTTACTGTACCAGAAATTGGCTATCGAAAAAAGAAAGATACATGTATAAGCAATGGAAACATGGCAAGACAGAGAATAACAATAATAAACCACAACAGATGAACCACCTTGGAATTGTCAGAAAACATTTGGTACATGGCCAATGTCCTCTCTGTTGGCTCTATTGTGCTTTAGACAAATGACTTGTTAATTAGTCAAGGAAATTGATTTGTATTACATCTATACAACATCTCTGACTGAGAACAATGTAAAAATAAAACAAACACAGAGATGAAACATTGATGAGGATTCAACAGCAGGAAATGGCAGGAATGTTTCAGCCAACAGGTGGATCCCTGTGGACCTGGGCACATTTGAAATGTAATGAATGATAAAGAATGAATAAAACAATAAACATCATGCACAGAGCACCCCATGAATAAATATATTGGCTGCATGATGCTTCCACGCAGAGCTGAAAACGACCCACAAACGAGTACCCGTAAAACGCAGAGAGGATATAAGCCTTCCGAGGGAAAGCGGTGCAAGTCGGCCCGTCCATGCTTATAAACTGTATTTAGTACATGCTTTTCAGTGAAGTACTACTTTTGATGTTCATTCGGTGAAATAAAAATTGATCTTACACTGAGAAAAAATGAAAACTCCTCTATTGGTTTCATGAGGTGGCAGGGCTTGAGATGTAATTTCATCTGAATGTCGGGTAAAAGTGCAACAAAATTGGAAGAAATGTTTCCAAAAAAACCTTTACAGTGTTGATGGGGACATCAAACCTCAAATCAAAGAAACACTCCATAGGCATATGAGAAGAACATGAATTTATATCTAGCCTAAAATTGAAATGAGTAATGAAGTTCACAGTGGATTTATCCTGCATCTTTTGAAGTCCCATGATTGGCACTCATCATCAGTGTCACTGGTGCTGGCCGATATTTGCTCGTGATTAGCTGTGCTTGTACAACCAGCTGGGCAGTTATCTTCCAGCTCCAGCTCCACTGACTTGCACATAAATTGATACATTTTGGAAGCAAGTTCCTTATTAGGATGAACTCCATCATACAGCTTCTCATATGTCATGGAGTGATGATTGACTTTGTTTGTTCCTTTTCGACCTCTTTTTTTTTTGACTAATTGAAGTTCTTTGTCCCACCTTACGCTCCTTCTGCCATATGCCAAATTAAGATCTGACAAGTGCAAATTTATTTCATGTATGTCTTTTTCCAGAATATATTGTTGTTTCTGAAAAGCTTCAGGTGTAAAAATACTTGTTTTTAGTTTACCTTTTGAAATGTTGAATTTGGAATAGGCCTGGAGAGATACTGATGGGATGTGTATAGCTTTGAAAAAAATTTGGTGTCTTGCCATATATTGATACATTTGAAAGAATGTGAAACATACATTAAAAATGTTATCGTCAGAATGGTTGTAGTGAATTTCAGTACCCTTGTCATGTTTTATTTTTTTGGTTATATCGCAAATCCCAGCTGCCATGAAAATGTAAATAGAAATAGATGGATTTGTTTTTCTTATCTGGCTAATTTTTTGTTTGATAATCCGAAATAGAAGCTGAAGTGTACCCCCAGGACGAACAATGATTTCGACTTGTTTCCGCTGAAAATACCTGTTTGCATTTAAAAATTGCTGAAGTTTTGCTCCTCTGCTGTCGGTAACAAATAGAATACTTTGAAACATCTGAAATAAAATGAAATATATTGTAAATTTATAACAAACATACTGTTCTGCTGCTATTTAATAAATATATTATCTGTACGTGTAATTTGTTGATTAATAAATCACAGTTTGGAGGTAAGTTGTAAAGTAGACAAATGATGTGCACGTAGTGCGCGTGATTTGTGTACTTTCAACTGACCGACTGAAAGTACTGAAACTTGTAAAAATTGACCCTAAGATCGATTGTCTGTAGCTGCTTTGTTCATGTGTACAGTGCTACTGTTTAAAATTGCAAGCAGACCAAATAATTACTGCAGTGATTTTGAAACTGAAATACTATCCGGAATGTAAGAATTATGCGAGAACCCTGTCTACTGCAGTAATTGGCATTGTCTAATTTTTGTAAACAATAACATTGAACATATGTAATCTTTTACATGCAAAATAGCAACAAGAACAATGAGTGATCAAAAATAGTATTAATACCTTCTACCTTAAGACTTGAGGAATAGAGAATCTGGCTCAGTATCATAGTTATAGCCAGCTATAAGCGTAAAATAGTCTGAAAAAAGAATTTGGGTTTCGGAAGGAAATGCTATGTTTGATCACTGAAAAACAGTAAAATAATTGTTCAAATGACACTGTTTCATCTGAATGTATGCATATTACAATGTATTTAAAGGAAAATTTCCTGCAACAATGAACAGATGGTGTTTGAGGTGATCATGTACCGTATCACAGGGTTGAAATTTTGTCCAGCTGTTTAATTATTTAGTTTTTTTTTTTTTTGTGGGTGGCTGTGGCCATTGGGATTTGGATAAATAGACAGGGCTGGTTTCATTGGGCAGCAGGGCTTGAAAATAGAGGATCTTACACTTGTGGTCATTTCATATGAAATTTATGAAACGAGCCTTTGGCGAGTTTCCTTAATTTCAAATGAAATGACCACAAGTGTAAGGTTCTGTTTATGATATGACTACTTTAAATTGGATTTTATCACCTTTCAGTTTGACAAGTTTTCTACGAAAATTGCATTGTTGACATGGATGTTGTCATGACGTTACTGAATCCCGCCAAAGTGTTATTACATGTGTGGTCATATAATTTTTAATAAACGACGTTATCCACTGCTTATTAACGCAGTCATATGACAATGTCATTTATCTTATTGTTGTTTGACAGTCCCTGTGAGTTGGAAGCGTGAGTTGGAAGCAACATATCCAAATGACCTAAATAGTGATTACCACGAAGTTAAACGTAAATGAAACAGAAGGTGTTAAATTTATGCGAAAATGGCATTTGAATAGGTAAATTGAAATCCAAAACAGTGAAAAATAGAAAGCGTATATTCACTACATTGAAAGAAATTAAGACTGTGAAGGCACAGACAGCTGATTTTGTACACATGTCCATTTGCTAGAAGACACTGCATTGTGCTAAGGTCACTAGTGTAAATGTGTACTATGATATTTTGGTAATATCAAGCTGGTCAGTTAACCTGTGCAGACTTTTTTTGTGGGCAGGCATGAAAATATATGTACGCGGTTTACCAGTACAGTGCCGATTAATTTGCTAGAACGGACAATTGGTATTAGTAAGTCATGTGACGATAGAGAATGACCAAAGAAAATATGTCGTGATCAATGTCCAGCGAAAAAGTAAATGAATGTTGACCTTAAAGTAGGTCCCTGTACTTCAATATATAGTTAATCTATGTACTAATGACAGTGATAATGAACTGTTGGTCAGTACTTGCAGGAGAATAGACTACCATCTTTTGCAAATGAAGAAACAGAAAATGTTATGTATTACACTGGAAAAATCAGAATGTTGTCGGGAACTGACAGATAGCCTTTGCCATATGTAGAGGTTAGTAGCTGACATGCCACACACCTAAGTTAATGGCTGCAGCTAAATGTTATGTGTGAATTAATTTTAGATAATGTGAACATTAGGCAGAAATAAGAGACTTCCAATTAAGTTTACAAGACATGACAATGACAATGAAGAGAATTGCCCAGTGTGAACACTTTTGTAAACGAAGTAAGAGTGTTTGCTTGAATTTAGGTTGAACAAATTATTTATCTTGAAATAAGGACTGAAAAGTAATTATTTGTCTAAAACGCGACGGAAGTAAGGGCGAGGATTGTGGCGACATAAAATGGATTTAAGCCCCCTAGTGGATTTTGTGTCTGCTGACCGTTCCAAGGTGGTTCACGGTTATTATTATTATTTTTGTTGTTGTTGTTGTGTCTTTGTGTCGCTTATATTATTTTTGTGGACAGCCTAGAAAGTAACTGCCCTTTAGGTTTTCCGCTGTGGATGTTTTCATTAGAATTTTTTTTTGTTCATGTGTGTGTTTCTTTCCCTTTAGTGTATCGGATGGCACCTGTGGGTTAATTGTATTGATTCCTGGTCATTGCCTCCACTTCTATTAACCCATTTAGTACTGGAAGCCCGTAGAGGGGTAGTTGGCAAACAGTGCAGGCCCAGATCAGATGGCACATAATGCGGCGTCTGATCAGGGCGTACAGTGTTTGTAAAAAGTTGAGACATTTTCTAAAAGAAATTCGAAAAAACACAAGCTGACCCCCCTAAATTTTGAAATGGACTCCTGCTCTCTCTATATATAAGGAGAAATAGTCATTCTGGTACAAAAAGGGTTAACTTATTCTTCAACTCTGTGAGATAACTGAAATGATTCAGTAATTGCTTGAAAGACCTGATCATTGTCAAATGCAGCAAAGTACTGTTTAGTTGTGTGAGCCAAAGATGTGATTCTTTGAATTTCTGTTTCTCTAGCTATAGTTGTTGGTGTTTTGACCTGATGGCAGACCCTATCCTGATTGAGCAAAACATCAGGATGCCAAGCAAAATCAGGATATTGTGCTGGACCACCAGCAGTTTTCGCGCGTGATAAAGCCACAAAAAGGGCTCCAGGATTTCTGGACTCAAATTTTTTTTATCCTGGATCAATAATGATGTATCGATTTGTCTCCCCTTCGCCAATTGTCATGCCTTGGCAACGATGAATTGTAGTGCCCCATCCTAATCTGAGTGGAATTTGTTTCCTTTTGCAGGCCCGACAATAGCAGTCTATCCTTCTTTCCACCGGCACAATTGGTACTAAGGTCGGCATACTTTCTATGAAAGAAGGACCTGTATATTTGTCGAAGGCAACCATAACAACATCTGGTAAAGAATCTTTGGGTGTTCTTCCTTCCAAATATATAATGTCCACAACTTCACCCATGGAACCATTATATAAGCCAAAGGGAACATTTAAGTTGCAAGTTAGCATAACCTTACAACCCCTACACAGGTAGAGAATCTGCTGCAAGCCACCAGCTTTATCACTTGGTGAACTTCTGGCATGCTGGCCGTGGTCAACTGCTGAAAGCTGTGCAATGGGGGCTGTTTGGTTGGCTCTAAGGAGCTGAACTTTGTTGTGGTTCCATTCAGCAGAATGTGTTGGAAATACAAAAAGTCCATGTGCAGACATGTCTTCCAACAGCTGTTCACCATAAGACTGTCTAAGTCTATCCCACTGATACTGCTGGAGCCACTGGGCTTGCTCTGGGGTTGTTTTATATTCCCGTAAAGCCATCAGAACCCTTTTCAGTTGCTGTTGGCTTGGGTTTTGTCTGATGACAGTAGTAAGTGCAACAGCTTGTCTGAAATCTTTCCAGACCAAGGCACCATGTATAGCTGCAGGTGACTTGCTGTTGCAGAGGTAGACAGGAGAGTCGCAAACGGGAGGTAGTTGAACATCATCTCCAAAGAAGACCACCACTGGAAGGCCACCCCAAGATGATGAAGAATTTTTCATACCATGTCGGCAGGAGAATTCCATCCAACCTAAGGTGGTGCTTCCAACAAGAGAACGTTCATCTACCAACAATGCAGAGACATTTTCACAGTTTTTCTGCAGCGTTTGACCTCTCAGACCATCTGGGGGTGACATTTCTTTTGATAGTTGGTTACCAGTGGGAATTTTAAGGAAGCTGTGAATAGTTTTTCCTGACAATAAGTTGGCGCTATTTCCTGTTGGGCCTAGAACTTGAAGAGCTCTGTTGTTTTGAAAGAGTTGTCTGATAGCATACACCAGACAGTTTATGAGGAAAGACTTTCCGGAGCCAGCAGTACCACTTACAATCAATCTAAGTGGTTCGGCCGAAGCAGGATCTTCCTTAAACTGTATAAGCGTAAGCATAACAAGATTGAATGCAAACCTTTGTTCCTTATTTAAAAGAATCAAAGAAACCTCTGGAAGCTGTAGAAAATCATCAGTACTTTGCTGTTTGTCAAGATTTTCTATCCATTTAAAGCCATAGCCTGCAGGATAGTGATTAGTTGTCAAGCTCCAGTCATGGGTTGGGCCCCCATCATCATACACAAAGTCTGAGAGTGTTTCGTGATATTCAGGATTGGGTTGCAACAAGCCCATCCATTCGGGTTGGTCTGTTTCCTCGTCAGGGTTATCAGACTCATTATCCAGAATTTCTGTATCGGATTTGTGTTGTTTAGCCTTCTCCACATCTGCCCTGACAAAATTAGGACAGTTGTCACTATGAAGGAAATCTGTCATGATATCAACCCATGTTTTATCTGGATCTTTAATGTCACTGATTCTGTGCCAATTAGGCCAGTGTAATAGCAACATTGATCTCGAGAGCTCCTCATTAAGTGGCCACATAGCTCTAATAGAGCTTCCACTTATGACAGGTACCTTTCCCTGTTTACACACAAACTGATACCATCAGCAGGTGTCATTGTCATGGCGATTTAAGTACTTGTCAAGTGGAGTACACTTTGTAAGTGTAGAGCCTGTGCGTTCTAGAACTCTTGATCCTGAGAAACTGACATTTTGGAATTGATGGCTACATCTGTAGAGAGGCAGGGAAAGAAGCTCATAAGATGCTTGCATACTGGAAATATCACGCTTCACGGTGTTCATTAAAAGTTTAGTGCATACAGATTGTGCAGTGGCTCCAGCACATTCATCGGCACTGTTTGCGATGTCGATGAATAAGTCAACGACAGCCCCAGTAGGTTCATTCCCTTTACAAGCATATCCTGTGATATACTTTTCTGTAGCAATGATATCTGCAACAGAGGGGTTATCAGGTGAGCTTTTCGACAAGATAAGTGAAATGTCACCATTTGCACGCCAACCTTGGGTGTGATACTGTGAGTGTTGCACCAGCATTGGATGATCCCTTGCCATCTCTAACCTCAGAGATCCATTTTTATCCTTGACAATTGCTGAGGAGTCTCTAAGGATTTTGCCAGGTTGCTCTTTGGAGCCGAATTCCATCCTGCACATTTTTTGGCCTTTATTGGGACCATATTTTTGTGTTGATAAACAGTAATCTGAACACCTGTGGGTGTTAATTCTGTTTGTCAACAAAAAATGGTCTTCCAGAAGTGACTCCTGGGACTCAGAAACATCCATAAGAAGTTTAAGTAATGGATTTTTTCTTCAGGAGGTGCAGGAGCAGTTCCCTCAGGTGGTGGCCACAAATCCTTCCGAGGATAGCCTTCATCATCTAGTCCCGCTGGATGTGAGGCAGTCATACGGAAGGATGTTTTAGCCCAGTCAGAAAGTAATGTTGCACTGTCCTTGTCTGCAAGGCCTGCTTCTAATGCACTATGTAACAGGCTGTGCGGTTCTTTATCATGGCGCCAACAGAGTCCGTGCCAGTGGATCATTCTCCTAGATTTAGCAAATTCTTGTCTATACCAGTACGCACTGACACCAAAAGCAGGGTGCATGACGTTCTGAAAGTACGACTTAGTGCGTAAATCAAAATAATGAGACACGATATGTGTGTTTTGCTGTAGAACAGCAAACAAAGTGTTGTGGTTAGTTAGAGCCAAATGAAACCCGGTTGTCTCCATGGTGTATGTTTGAAGAAGCCGCCTTAATGGTTTGAAATGATATTCAGCGCAACTGCCTGTTGTGAAGAAAGATGGTAGACCATTACCCTCATTAATTTGGTACTGAATTAAAGACCGAAGTTCTCGCTGTCTTTGAGCCCAGTACTGGGAGGTACCACGCAGATTGGCCCCAAAGTACAAGATCTTTTGGCCAATGCTGTTATCACCAGTCTGTATTTTTTCCTTAAGCTCATGCAGTGTTAATGGGTTTTCCCCCAGCTGCTGTTTGACAATGAAAGTACTTTGTTCTAGCGTTCTCTTGCGCATTATAATGTTATGCGCAATGAATTTGAAGTACTTATGTTGGGCGAAACGGCCGTCTTTGTACCATAGTAGATGTTCAGCCCAATCTGACATTGATTGACATGTTCTTGGACGGTTTATATGGAAGTCGCCAGTACCATAAGGGAACAGAGAAGGAAATGATAAAGTGAAAAAGTATTTAGTTGTGAATTCCGAAAGTGGAACATTGTCACGGGTAGGCCATGGAATTGTAACTTTGTTGTTTTTTTTTTAAGTAACAGGACCATGCTCAGGACCTACAACTTCCTTAACAACCTTTTCAACTTCCTCCCTGATATCAACACAGGGGTCTGGCAAAGTGACACAGGAAGTAGTGTCTCCTTCAACCTCACCAGGATCAGACTGCTGTGGAGCAGGACCTTCATCATTGTTGCATTGATTAGCATTTGTCTGCACAGTTTCAATGTGAATTTGGCCATTTTCTGGCAAGCTGTCTAGCCTTATTTGACTGATAATTATGTCTGAGTATGCGGGGTTGTTTTGTTGAAGCCAAACAAGGGCATTCTGCACAGTATATCGCCTGACATTGAACTCTGTGCTGGTGTCATTTTTGCCTGTTTTACGGACACATATAAGACTTATTTCTGTTGGGAGCTTTGGAAGAATCTGGGAAGGTTCATTAACATTCTGTGGGAAAGTGACACAATGACCATTTGCAGCAATGCCGCCATGTTTCAGCATATGGATTTGTATAGCAGGTGATAGCCTGCATATCAGCTGTTGTTCAACAATAGTCAGATTTTTTTAGTTCTGGTGGAACTTCTGCAGGGTCCATCATATTTTCAGCGGAAAACATTGTAATATTGCTTTTGTCATGTTGGCATCTGTAACAGATTCTTTGGCTTGCCATTTTCATTTGCAGTCTTCGTTCATTGCAAATGGAGCAACAGCCAAAGGTATAAGACATTTGCTCTAATTCAAATGCACGTATGCAATCCATGACTTTATTAAAATTGGGGTCATCAGAGAGTGTTGGTGGGGAAGGCAAGTCATCGACAGTAACATTATATCTTTTTTCAGCAGATTTGATACTTCTCTGATTTTTGCGAGTCCTAAGTTTTTTTTGGTAGGATGATTCATTTGATTGAGGATGTTGAAAGGGTATTCCCAATTTTCTGCATTTTTCATATAGATCATTATCTGTAGGGGAGTAGGGGAATAATGTAGCTGAGATTGGTTAAACTGTACTGGATAATGATTTCTATGTCCCTGAAGATTAGCACTACAGATTGCACTATTTCTTGTCTGTTTTTTGTTGTTTTTTTTTTTTTTTGGGGGGGGGGGGGGTCCTGCATGGGAAGCAGGTGTTAGAGAAGGTATGAGAGGTTGCCATGGTGTATTGTTCTGCCATAATAACGTATAATGTCCGTCACACAATAGCAAAGTGACAGTACGAGTATTTTGGTGAACTTGAATGGGTTGATGAATTTGCTGAATGTATCGCAGTGAATCTTGTGCCCTTCCTTTTAGCCAAATGACAATATTTAGGTTTAGCACGTCACAAGCAGCATTTACCTCACAAGCGCTTGCCCAACCATTATTGTTTAGCATTTGATGCCAATATTGAGTAACATATGGGATGGGAAGGTCATGGGCAATTGTGGCCAGATCTTTGAATAATTCCCAGTTTTGTATGACATGTTGGCATATTTCAACCCTGTATTGGTAATTGTTAATAAAATTTCCATTGATTGCTAAGCTAAGGCAATTAAAAAAACAATTACCATCGCCAGGAACATGAAAGTTTCTGTAATCAGAACCCCGAATGTGTTCCAAATTTTCAGAGACACTGCAATTGGTAGTTGAATATGCATGTTCAGACAAACCAGAATCTGAAAGCACAGCATAGCCGTGTTCATGTAAAATTGTACTAGACATTTCAAAATGAAAAACTGAAAAATGTACCGGACATTACAGAAAGGAAGTATAGTACAACTATATTGAAACAATTTGTCTGCAAGCAGCAGTCAGTGTATTAAAAAATGCATAGATTAGCACCAGGCTATTGAAACATGTGCATATGGACTTTGTTTGTTTATGTTGTAAAAAAGGTAAAAGCATTAGAAAATAAACACATCCTCCTTTAGACACCGGCAACACAATGTTTCAGTGATTGCCGCCTGGAACATGTAGTAATTCATACAGAAAGAATGATGCGTATGCACTGTTTTTTGTTTAGTTTTGATGTTCCATCTTGAATGTTATGTGTGTTTAAATACCATGCCAACGGTTAGAAGATATATTTGTTGTTGTTGTTAGAGAGGGTCAGGATCTGTAATGCTGCAGACGATATAAACAGAACTTGACTGGTTCCAGTGAAAATGCGTCTGTAACCATGAAGAAGCTTGATGGATTAATCGCGGCTAATGAGCGTCTTTCAACTATGAGCACGATTATCGAAGCAGTCTAGAATAAATAATTTATTTTGATATTTGTATTAAATAATTTATTTGTATATGTGAAAAAAAAGTTTTATGCAGCATTTACTTGCGTGCAGTTGTCTAAAAAGAATGAATGAGTGTTAGAAGAAATGTTTATATTCGACTGGTTGTATTGAATTACGATTAGGAATAGACGCTTTCATCTTATATGCTTCATATGCTTCCGATAAACTGAGATGAAAATGGACGGTGTATAAGTCCAAATTAACTGTCATTTTTTTTTAATTTTCTAAGTTATAAAAGCGAAATAATAGATAAAAATGTGTTGGTATGTCTTTGCATTGAGAAACATATTTATGCAAAAGGAAAAGTAAAAAAACAGTAGCAAATTAAAAGTGTGTTTCTCGCCAGTTTTCAATTCTCGAGATCTCGTAATTTTGGGACGGATCAGCTGAGAGAGATGGACTGGTGAAATGCACGCGCACGTTAACTATAGGCGTGCACGCCAAAGTTGCCTTCGGCAACTTTGTCCATGCCCGTATTAATAAAAATGCATAAAATGGGGAAAAATTGGTCCGTTCCGGTACGTTCCGGTAATTAGGTTCGTTCTGGTCTGTTCCGGTAAATTTACGGGCGAACACTAATGTCCGGGAATTGTCCGGGAAATCGCCGGGAATTGGCCGGGAAATGTCCGGGAAATGGGGGGTAGTGATGCGTTGTCCCTAATATCTCCACTTCGGGTGGTCAGAAATTATTAAAATTAGTATCAAATAAAATTTTAAGCTCCATTCTAAAAGATTATTAAAAAATAATTTACTTTTTAAACGTTTTAGGGGTCCATTTATTTAGTTAATTTGTCCGGGAAATTCTCGGATTTTGTCCTGGATTTTGGGGTAGTGGTGCGTTAACCCTAATATCTCAACTTCGGGTGGTCAGAAATTAATAAAATTAGTATCAAATAAAATTTTTAGCTCCATTCTAAAAGAATATTAAAAGATATTTTTCATTTTGAATATTTTAGGGGTCCATTTCTGAAGTTAATTTGTCCGGGAAATTCCCGGTTGTGTCCTGGATGTTGGGGTAGTGGTGCATTTTCATAGTATCTCTGTTTGTGGTGATCACTTTTTGATAACGATTGATATATATTAAAATTTTAAGTTCAGTTTTAAAAGAATATAAAAAAAAAATATTTTCATACACCTCACTGAGGCACTTCTAATGAGTGCACACAACATGACTAATTTAGAGAAGATCTCAAAGAATCTTTAATTACGGCAAACAGTGTAGAACTTGGTCAACGGTTTAACACATATATGCCTAGCGCCCCATTGTTGGGCCATTGGCAAACAGTGTAGATCTTGATCAAAGGTTTAACCCATATATGCCTTGACTCCCACTTGAGGGACATTGGCAGATAGTGTAGATCCATTGGCAGATCAGATATTTAACCCAGATATTTAATCCATATATGCCTATATAGCGTCCCATTTGTGGGACATAGTCAAACAGTGATCAGACGCTGCAAAACGTGTCGTCTGATCTGGGCCACACAATGCTACATCTGATCTGGGTCTACACTATTTGCTTAAACAACGAGGAAATTTAACCGCATCCATTTCTTGCTAGCAATGAATTAGATGTACGGACTTTGACGGACCATTATGATCAGTAGCTGCGCAAACCTTGGCGTCTGATCTGGGCCGCTAAGTGCGACGTCTGATCTCGGTATACACTGTTTGCTTAATCAACGACGAAATTTAACCGCATCCATTTCTTGCTGGCAATGAATTAGATGTACGGACTTTGACTGATTTGACGGACAATGATGCTCAGACGCTGCAAAACTTGGCGTCTGATCTCGGCCGCAAAATGCGACATCTGATCAGGTTCTATATTGTTTGCTTAAACAACGAAATTTAAGCGCATCCATTTCTTCCTGACGATGAATTAGGTGTACGGACTTTGAGCGATTTTACGGGCCATTAATTTTCTAACGAGATTAAAAATGTGTTAAGTTAATTGCTTTAAATCATAATAAGTTGGCGTGTGCTGCTTACCTGGATTGAAATAGTAGAAATACTTCATTCATTCACTTGTAAAATCGTAAAAATTCCAGTCTGGTGATTTTGCAAAATGCCTGAGTATATTGATAACATGATTTGCTGTGAAAATCGTAAGTGCAAAATTTGGTTTTATAGAATATGTTTAGGTCTGAATTCATCATCAAATCAATGGCAGTGTCCGTCTTGTGAGCAGCAACATGTGTGACATCAAAGAAAGCTGTGTAATGAAAACCCATGTTAATCCAACTTTATAAAGAGAAAAGTAGGATTTACACGGGGTGTGCAGTCTTTCTTTCGTATTCACAAGTCGATATATTAAGGAAAAAGAACCAATACCCCCTATTCCCCCAACATCCTGGTCATAATCCAGGTTGTGGGTACTCATTAGAACTGCCTCAGTGAGGCGTATGAAAAGATTTTTTTTACATTATTTTATCATTGAACTTAAACTTTAAACATATATCAATTTTTATCCATAAGCGATCACCAGAAACCGAGATATTATAAAAATGCACAAATACCGATTGATCCAGGACACAATCGGGAATTTCCCGGACAAATTAACTTAAAAAAAATGGACCCCTAAAATATTGAAAATGAAATTTTTTTTAATAGTCTTTTGAGACGGAGCAAAAATTTTTATTTCATACTAATTTTAATAATTTCTGACCACCCAAAGTCGAGATATTATGGTTAACGCACCACTACCCCCAAATCCGGGAAAAAATCCGAGAATTTCCCGGACAAATTAACTTGAAAAATGGACCCCTAAAACGTTATAAAATCAAATTATTCTTTTTTTATCTTTTAGAATGGAGCTAAAAATTTCATTTGATACTAATCTCATTAATTTCTGACCACCCAAAGTGGAAATATTAGGGATAACGCACCACTACCCCCAATTTCCCGGACATTTCCCGGCGAATTCCCGGGCATTTCCCGGACAATTCCCGGACATTAGTGTCCACCAAATTTACGCACCGCATTTCCGGTGTAGAATCTAAAAGAAACTCCCCAAATGGTAAAAAAGCAACAAAACAGACTTTTATGGTCGTTTCTGCATGTAAACGTTGTGAATGCTGACCACATTAAGACACCTCTACATATCGGAATATTATAATGTGCTTATAAATAATGTTTCAAATGGTTTATTTGGATTTTACCCTACTTCCATGAAACATTTTGTCATATTTTCGACAGCATTTTCAATTTCGAAATCCAGTTGCCATTTCATGATAACACCGGTATCGAGGCGTGTCCTTGGGCAAGACACACAATGACACTTCCCCACTCCACCCAGGTGTAAATGGGTAGCAGTAGTGTAAAAGCTTCTGCCTCTTGGCAGTCTTGCAAAGGTCTTGCAATTAGTTCAATTCTTCCATGAGGTCACGGGGAATCGAGACAATTCATCGACAAGACAATTCATCGACACGGTTTTTGGAGACAATTCATCGACACAAATGAAGACAACTCATCGACACTTTTTGAAGACAATTCATCGACACATTATTTTGTTGAAATTATACACAAGCTGATAAATGAAGACAATGTTTTGAAAATAAAATTATCTATTATCACGTTTATGATCAAAATTACGAATTTAGAAAAATTTAATTCAATATTTTGGCTTATTGACCATTTTAACTGCAATAGTTTGCCTCGTCTGATTTGATGTCGCAAAACAGTGACACAAATGAAGACAACTCATCGACACTTTTTGAAGACAATTCATCGACACATTATTTTGTTGAAATTATACACAAGCTGATAAATGAAGACAATGTTTTGAAAATAAAATTATCTATTATCACGTTTATGATCAAAATTACGAATTTAGAAAAATTTAATTCAATATTTTGGCTTATTGACCATTTTAACTGCAATAGTTTGCCTCGTCTGATTTGATGTCGCAAAACAGTGACTGTCGGGGAGCTGTCTCAAAGTAATTGAGGATAGCATGTAGCTTTTAGGATACTGATTGCTATGTAGTGGCAGTATTGATAGTACGACCACTGCAGTTGAAGGATAGTTTAGCCTCGAGATTTGTACAATTCGCATTTAGATACCTAATTCTGATCATGAGATATAAACCATGTTGGTGAATTATCATCTAGACAATAAGCCCATGCGATGGACCTTGATTAATCCCACTTTAGGGGTAAAAGTTCAGTTTAACCATTTTTGTACCAAATGGAATCCTCCTCCTTATATATAGCATGGGTCCATTTAAAAATGTAGGGTTGTCAGGTTGTGTTTTCAACTAAATTTGTTTTGGAAAATAGCTGAACTTTTTGCAAACAGTGTAGGCCCTGATCAGACGCCGCGTTCTGCGGCGTCTGAGCTGAGCCTACATTGTTTGCCAGGGTACCCGTTTTGGGGTATATGGTACTAAATGGGTTAAATGGGATTATGTTTACGTTTCATATTTCTGCCTATAAACGTTAGGCGTTATCGTAAGAATCGTTTTGATTTGAGCAGAATCTTATTTAATGCTGAAAACTTAGGGAAAAAATGCAAACAAACGTGTAACTCACAATCAAGCTTCACTTGTCATCTTTTTTATTTTGATTATGAAAGTTTTGAATAATATTTGACCAAGTTCCGTATACATTTTCAAGCCAAAATATTGAATTAAATGTTTCTAAATTCGTTATTTTGATCATAAACGTGATAAAAGATCATTTTATTTTCAAAACAGTGTCTTCATTTTATCAACTTGTGTATAATTTCAACATAATAATGTGTCGATGAATTGTCTTCAAAAAGTGTCGATGAGTTGTCTTCATTTGTGTCGATGAATTGTCTCCAAAAACCGTGTCGATGAATTGTCTTGTCGATGAATTGTCTTGTTCCCGGTCACGGGACGTTTCGGTCCTGAGTCTATCTATCTATCTTCTTATACTGAGTCGGTCACTATTTCTCTGTTTCGGTCCCTAGGTCGTTTCGCCCGGGTCGTTTCAGCCCAATTTCGGGGGTGGGTCGCTTCGGCCAAATTGGTGAGTCGTTTCGGCCTGATTTTTCATCACTTATTTACATGTACATATATTTTGTTTGTCGAAGATCAGCCTGTGCTTTTGCTATCTTCGCTCATTTTAAGCCTTTAATAGGAGCTTTTTTCGGGACGTACTTCCGGTTCTAAAAATAGAACGGGAAAAGCCCTGGCCGTTACTGTCGTATTGCTTCAAAGGCAGTGGGACTGATAAAGTGTTAATGACAGCGTAAAACAGTGAAATTCTTTTAAACTTTTGGGGAATTCTATTGTAAGATAATGGGAGAAACACCGATATGCTGCCAGATGTGAAATTACGCATTACGAAAATGATATATTGTACATACGACCAAACAGGGTCCTCTCTCTCTTATCGCACAGCGGGCGCAATTAGCAAGCGCAGGCAAATGTAAATTACAGTTTGTCGTTAGATGACGCTACGTCAACCGACATGTAGCGTGTCAACAACGTCGTGTCTAAATCAAACCAACTTCAAAGCGATCCATTGAATTTGACATTGCAACGCCGATGAAACGTCAGAACTTTGCGTTGGCGATAATATGGCGTTGCTTAATAAAATGTCATTTGCCCAGTGCTCGGACCCATCAAGACTCAGTGGGATTGGAACATTAAATTCAAAACAAACGTAGAACACCCTTTCAGAGCATAAGAATGAAACACAAGATTTTACAGTAAAATCTGGTAGATTTGTAGATTGGTTCAACCTGCCCAGCCCTTAGGTCTACATTAACCCATTTGGTACCGGAAACCCCAAAATGAGTAATTGAGAAACAGTGCAGGTCCAGATCAGATACTGCAGAACGCGGCGTCTGATCAGGGTCTACGCTGTTTGCAAAAATTTCGGCCATTTTCCAAATAAATGTTTGAAGGAAACACAACCTGACACCCCTAAATTTTGAGAATGACTCCTGCTATATATATAAGGAGGAAGATTCCATTTGGCACAAAAAGGGTTATGGGTTTCTTGGTTACAGGGATCAGTCAAACCTCTCTCTCATCTCAACGGTCACGTGCCATTGAAGTGAGTTGGAGTGGTTGTTAGAGGGGTAACGTTTCACCGAAAGTACGGTTCACCGCGGTACCACGCTGGCGGTTCGGTTCACGGTCCGTTTTTGGTAATTTCGCTTCGGTTCGGTTCACACAAAAAATTTCTTGGAAAGACAAAATGTAGAAAAAAAAGCAGAGAAACTGCTATAATGTTTTTATGTCGAATCCTACTTAATTTTGCTTTATTGATGCATTAATTATTGATGTAAGCGCCTTTCGCCTTTAGACAACTACCATATTCCGTTCGGCTAAAAACACTCGCAACAATAGACTGTTCGGCCCCATAAAAATCTCAATTTTAGTGAAAGAAATATTGTTTTAATGATTATATCTTCCATAACATGGTTCTATAATAGACCACAACATATGTTTTGGTTGAGATCCTCAGTTTAACATCAATTTCTCCTCTTATTTGGGATGTTCACTATTCAGTGAATGTTTCTATTATCTTAGGATTATCTTAGTTACAATTAAATTTGCTCATTGTTCTAATATCTTTTAAGTCTGTCTGTCTGATTAAAAGTATCGGGATACGTATCGTATCGTGAGGTAAGTATCACGATACGTATCGTATCGTGAGGTAGGTGTATCGTTACACCTCTAGTGGTTGTCGACGGCATGACGCCGAGCCAACGTTGACTCGACACCCGTCTGCAAGTCCACTCATTGGTTGTTGTTTTTATACCCCGCCACACGATAGTGGGGGGGTATTATGTTATACCCTCCGGTGTCCGTCCGTATGTCTGTCCGTCCGTCCTCACTTCGTTTCCGATCGATAACTTGAGTACTTTTTCAAGGATTTTGTTCAAATTTTGCATACATATTGGTATCGGGGATGAGTGGTTTGGGATTGTTAATGGGCAAAATCCGTTAATTTTCAGCAGAGTTATTGCCCTTTTCAGTATCTGAAAAATGGTTTTTGGCCTCTAATTCCCTCACTATATGGAATATCTGGATGAAACTTCACAGATATATAGAGGACTAAACGGTTCATATTGTGGCCAAGGACTGCTACTCTGGCTGTTCCAGTTCTTGAGTTATCTGCCCTTGACTTATTTAAAAAATGCATTTTAGACTGTAGTTCGTTTATCATTTACAATATCTTGCTGAAACTTCATAGATATGTAGTAGATGAATTGTTATATACTGTGGCAAAGGGACGTGACTCTGGCTTTCCCAGCGATTGAGTTATCTGCCTTTGAAATATCTGAAAAATGGTTTTTGGCCTCTAGTTCCCTTACTATATGGAATATCTCGATGAAACTTCACAGATATATAGAGGACTTAATGGTTTATATCGTGGCCAAGGACCGCTACTCTGGCTATACCAGTTCTTGAGTTATCTGCCCTTGAAGTATTTAAAATGCATTTTAGACTGTAGTTCCTTTATTATTTACAATATCTTGCTGAAACTTCATAGATATGTACATACTGTGGCAAAGGAACATGACTCTGGCTTTCCCAGCAATTGAGTTATCTGCCCTTGAAATATATAAAAAAGGGATTTTGGCCTATAGTTCATTTATTATTTGAAATAAATGGATAAAACTTCTACACCCTCTGCTGTCTGTCTGCCCATCCATTTGTATGTCTGTCCATCTGTCTGTCTGTCCCTTTTCAGTATATGAAAAATAGTTTTTGGCCTCTAGTTCCCTTACTATATGAAATATTTGGATTAAACTTTACAGATATATAGAGGACTAAAGGGTACATATTGTGACCAAGTTACATTGCTTAGCAGTGGCGGGGTATTATGCAGTGTCTGCGGTGCTTTTATTTTTCAACTGTCAATATGTTTATTTGTCTGTCCATTCGTCTGTTAGTCAGTCATTCAGTCGGTCTGTGTGTCGTCTGTGTGTCTACTGTCAGTTTGTCAGTCAAACCTCTTCTCTCTGTCTCTCTCTCTCATGCCAACGGTCATGTGACAATGTAGTGAGTTGGAGTGGCATGACGTCGAACCAACATTGACTCAACGCCCCTCCGTCAGTTGACTCATTAGTTTATTTCCACTGTCATACTGACAGTGGACATTTAAATTGCACATTAAGACAGATCGTTGGACAGATTTCTCAAGCTATCTAGATAGATAGATAGATAGATAGACTTGGATAGCGAATAAAACGAATGTAACATAAAAACTTATTTCGTGAATAACGGTATCTCAAGCCATTGACATGGGTCATTCAAGAAAAGATTTTCGTCAATTAAAAACGGTTTTAGGATAAATGAATTTCAGTAATGAAAGCAAAATATCATTCTTTCCTTCTCAAGGCATTATTTCAATGAAAACGGGTTATTTTTTCTGTCAAAATGTCTGAATATTGTTAGCATTTTAAGTTCCGCCAATACATTTGAATAGCGATGGCCGTTTCAATTGACGGCCAGTACTTTGCGCATGCGCAAGAATGACGTCATAAACGGAATTCCTAAAACCTCCTATCTATAGGTAAGAAAACAGAGTGCTTTTTCGAACTGCGTAGATTCGGAGATCAGCCTATGCTTTTGCTATCTTCGCTCATTCAGTTTTAATAGCTCAGAAAACAGAGGGCTTTTCAAACTGTGTAGACTTTGATTACAATGAACAGATTTATAGGTCATTAAGTCTTTGAAGGTATCACAACGACAGATGCAGGCTCATCATCTAAAATAATAACATCGTTCAGTTTTTAATAGCTCAGAAAACAGGGCTTTTTCAAACTGTGTAGACTCTGATCAAAATGAACAGATTTATAGGTCATTAAGTCTTTGAAGGTATCACAACGACAGATGCAGGCTGATCATAAAAAATAATTACATCGTTCAGTTTTTGATAGCATAGAAAACAGGGGTGAGGGGTCAAACAGTGTAGACTCTGATCACAATGAACAGATGTATAGGTTATTAAGTCTTTGAAGGTATCACAACGACAAATGCAGGATGATCATATAAAATAATTAGGCTACATTTAGCTGTTCTCAAAATGTGCGTGTCATTGATACTAGTACAGTAGAAGTCCGCTTAAAAACCACTCCTATATTAGGACCACTCCGCTCGGCTATTAAGACTTGTTTTCACCAGACCCAAATTATTTCTGATATTATTAATTAAGACCACCCCGCTATTCAGTATTAAGACCGCTTTCAAAAGACCGAATCTACCATTACTGTTCTTTATTGAGACCACTTTTGGCCAAGTCAAGTTAATTTGTATCCCTCAGTCCATTGGTCAATATAATATTTTGCTGGATTCCTCATCATTACAACAGATATTGGTAATGTTCACACATTTCCCTAAAGGTGTGAAAAACAGCAGTTTACCTGTACTAATGAGTGTGTTGTTTTGGCAAGATTTTTTATGCTAGGTGAATAAATAGTTTTAATAATTTTGGTAATGTGCAGCTCTATTTTCTTCAGAAAGAAGATTATTGTGGAACAATTGTTATCATTAATGTGATTTTTATTGGTGTAATATTGCCTATAATTACATATAATGAGGAAAAAAAAACAGTAAAGTTAAAGACAGCAAGATTTACTAAAAAGCAATAAAATAGGAACAGTGCACATAACAAATATTTAAATCAGCGGAAACTACGTAGTATGGCCCATCTTCTTTCTTATAAATGAATGTTTTCATTGCTCTTAAAGGAGCTCATTTTTGAGTTTTATTTGCCAGCAATATTTTTTTTCACCAATTCCATTATAAGGGACCACCCCGCTAATAAGACCACTTTAAAGAAGTTTAGAAAATGATCTTAATAGCGGAATTTTACTGTAAATACTGATCATTCTCAGACAATAATCAAGACATTCAAGTCCTAGTACACCTCCTCGTTGGTGCTAACTGGAAACATGGCTATGGATAGAACTTTTAAAACACTTTATTTGGGCTATCATAACCATGGCTAACGTGACAAGTCGTTGAAATAATATTCCAAATTTAAATAATAGTTACTATTCACTATGTTTTATACAGAAAAAAAATGCCATCTAATAAAATCGGACCGAAACGACCCAGGCCGAAACGACCCACCGAAATAGGCCGAAACCACCCAGGCCCAAATTTGGGCCCAAACGACTATGGACAGAAACGTCCCGGATTCTTCCATGACATCGTCCCATTGTGAGTAATCTGGATGGGGCCATAAATCGTGGCCACAAACAGACTGACTTGAACATCATGGATTTCGCCAAGGCCTTTGACAAGGTACCTCACAGAAGGCTATTGTACAAATTGGACTACTATGGGATAAGAGGATCCACACATAGTTGGATTAGCTCATGGCTCTCCGGGCGCTCTCAACAAGTTGTACTTGACGGCCAAGCGTCTGATCCAGTCCCTGTTCTATCTGGTGTCCCACAATGTTCGGTCCTTGGACAGGTCCTCTTTTTGATATTCATCAATGATCTCCCTGATAACATCAGGTCATCTGTCCATTTTTTTGCTGATGATTGTGTCCTGTATAGGGACATAATTTTTATATTCTCCTTCTGACTTGACTGTCGCATTTTAAAAGATGACCTGGATCGACTTGCACAATGGGAAGCAGATTGGCAGATGAAGTTCAATGTAGCCAAATGCCATTCAATGAGGGTGTCACGATACCTTCAGGACAAGCAAATTAAGTATGATTACACACTGCACCAGCAAACTTTGGAGCAAGTTCATTCCGCCAAATATCTTGGTATCACCACCACTGACGATCTCGATTGGGCTCAACATATCTCTGAAATAACATCTAAAGCAACTAGGACCTTAGGATTCCTTAGACGTAATTTGGCTTTTGCACCTCGGCAGACAAAGGATGTTGCATATAAAACATTGGTTCGCCCTCCGCTTGAATATGCATCACCCATTTGGCATCCATATGTTAAAACTCGGATTCAGCAGGTGGAGAAGGTGCAGAGGACAGCTGCTCGATGGACCTGCAGACGATGGCGAAATAGAAGTACATGTAGCGTCGGTGACATGCTTGATGAGCTAGAGTGGCCATCCCTGGAGACCCGTCGTGAGCAGTCCTCCTTAACCTTCTTCTACAAGATACATTCTGGTACAGTATCAATTAACAAGGATAGGTATTTGACCCCTGCAACAGTGTCAACCCGGACAAGGGCATCAAGAGCAAATAACTCACAGTATCGTAGGTACCAAACCTATAGTGATGCCCTGAAAAACGCTTTCTTTTCTAGAACCATTCCTCAGTGGAATAGTCTTCCATCTTCTGCATTGAATGCCAAGACTGCAGAGGATTTCAAAGCCCGCACAGTATAAGATTGAGACTCAGAGGTATGCGTTTTAGGATACCTCCGTGTTTGGATTGTAAAAAGTTTTAAGGACTCATCCAGAAATGATTTTTTTTTGTGCTAAATTCTAAATTTAGCCACCCAACTGAGGTAATGGCCAAATATGACCGACTCGGTATGAGAAGATAGATAGATAGATAGCCTCGCACGGGAATAAGTGTTCGATAGCGATTCAATAAGCTCTAAGAAGGAAACTAAACTATCAGATAGAAGAAAGTTGTTTTATTTAAAGACTGTCTGTAAACTTAAAGACTTTTTAGTCTGTAGATTTAAGGACTAACACTGAGTAACACAACGGAAAATCATGAAAATGATGTAACATGAAAAAATCACAGTTTCATACGCAGCCTCAGTATTCATCTCATTAATAAAATGCAAGATTGGCAAAATGCCGGCAAATATGAGTATTTTCCATTCCGGTGGCATTTACTGGTAAATACCGGCAAATACAAGAAAATACCGGCAAATACTTGAAAACTTAATTTACCACCCTGGAATTAAAAACAAAACCTTGCCCTCAACAGTTATAAATGGATAATTTCAATAATAGCAGTTAGTTGACTTAATATTTAATGATACTGATATAGTTTAACTCTGATATGATTTATTTGTTACTATCTAATTTAATATAATGTTAGAAAAAAAAATGCCTATTTAGTATCTGCCACAATTCTCATCTATTTACTTTTACATTGACTGATTGTTTAAAGTCACATAAAACATGGAGCAATTAATGACATCCTTTTGTCCAACCTTGCCCCAGGCTATCTTGTGTTCTCTTAAATAAACAATGTCTCCAGAGTTGTTGTTTTGGTAATCTTGCAATTCACTCTAAAACTCAAGTGTTGGCCAATAGTAAAATGCAATAAATATATCCTAAAATTTGAACACATGGTTTTACCATACAAAGTGTGTTCAAAAGATGCAGATACGAGAGTATGCTGAAAAGTTCTGAGCCTGACCAAGAAGCAGGCACCAAACAGCCATGAAATTCTGTATTCATTAAATCCAAACCTTTATTACTTGATTTGACTCAAATGAGTTCAAGTTTACCTGCAATAACGTAGAAATTCTAGACTTTGAAAATTGATACTAGCATGTTTTTTTAGAAAATGGACAAAATCTGGCATCGCGGTGTCATCAGGTACCTCCATAAAAAGGAGTTAGCTCCTATGAACATTCATGCTGACATGGTTGCTACATAAGGGGATGATGCTCCTTCATATGCAACCGTGAAAAAGTGGGCAGCAAATTTTAAGATAGGCAAGGACAGCCTTGAAGATGATGACCGGTGTTGACAACCCAAAACGGCAACAACTGAGGAAACCATCAGCCAAGTGCACAGGGCGGTGATGGATGACAGGCTGTTCCATGTGGGTTTATGGCGTCCCGCAAACCCCCATGCTGACAAGACAACCGAGCATGCTCCTTGACAGGTGTACGGGCAGCTGTGGGGTAAGGCACAAGAAAGATATCAAATGAATGACATGAATTATTTACAGTATCTATATACAACAATACTAACACAAAACATCACATTTATTTGCTTAAAGCCCACTCACGACGTCCGCCCCGAAAGCAAAACAATGTTCTGTGCTCGGAACGGGGTGACGTGAATGTCTACAGAAGCAAATAACAAAAACAACAATAGAATAAGAAAAAGAAACACAAAAACGGGACTGGCCAGATTATAAGTTCACTCAGGGTGAACCCCCTCTCGCGCACTGCTGTGAAATAGTTTGTCCGTCCTTGCTGGACACGAAACCGACGGCGTCCTACCAGTACCTGCTCCTATCTTGCAGGGAGCAACAGGTCACCACATATCGTTGTGCCTGCAAATTACGATAATCGACTAAGATACAGTTCACGAAACATACATGCTATAGCATGATCCCCCTTCCGGAGAAGTAAGAATATGTTCATGCATATACCGTTATTGTGCATGCGCCGACCAGACACACAGGCTGATCAGTGCATGCGACAAATAACTGCACAGCAGAACTCAACTTGACTATGCATCAAATTATCAGCACCCAGTGCTTGACACAAGAATACTCCAAGTTTATGTTTCCTTACTGAGCACTACTGAAATCAGTAAATGCTCACTACTATTGAGCTTAATACGCATCAAATTCGTGCTCACTGCATTAGCACAGGTAAGAGGCAATTGAACAGACAACGCCTTTGCGCTACCTGGTCACCCACCAATTACATGAAACATAAACTCTATTTTATATCCTTCTCCGCGACATGGCTCACAAATATAGCTATTCACAGATTTATTACATTAACAACAGCTAGAAACTAAAAACAGGAAGATATTTATCTATTCTCCGCAACATTTGTTTGTGTCTCATAAGGATCAACACTGTTTGCCGTAAATTCTTTCCATATTTGGTAGGCACCACGTCACAACCATCTTCGTGACGTTAATGAAGCAGCTGACGTCATCCATGTCGCTCAGGACGTTATAAAATGTGGTGACCGAATACTCTCATCATCACATTCTTTTGATGTACAAACCGAGTTCTCAAACAGAAACAACATCATTACAAAATTAACTCGTAATTCTTCTTGAACAAAATTATTTCTACTCGACATGAACATGCTTGTAAAATCAAATTCATCACAGTTCATCATCACGGATAACCTGACAGGCTCTTGTAAGAGTTTGCCCTGATGATGAAGATATGGTTAAACCCGTCTTAATTTTACGCCCCCTCTACACCTAATATCATATAGAGATGGGACCACAGTTTTCTAACCACTGCTAGTCAAAAGTTATGGATCGAACAAGTGACCCGGCGTTTATTAATTATATTCTACAAAAGGAGTCTATAAAAGCCTAAATGAATCTAGAATGAGCGGGTGTCCAAACTTCACGTCTCACCAACATCCAGGGTCAGAATGAGACAGGACCTCGCTTAAAAACTCATTCTACTTCTGGAGAAGCCTGGGATCGATCCTGCGACCTCTAGCTGGCAAAGCTAGTAGCCTAATCACTACACCACAGAGGCTTCAAAAGTGAATCCAGAATAGGCTTCAGAAAGTTCTCCAAAACCTACAAGCATGTTCATACAAAAAATACTAAACATAGATTTAACATACCATTCTATCTTCTGTCTCTGTCCCGCCACGATGTTGTGTTCATTTATTCGCGCTTGACCTGCTGCTGAATAATGTTCGTTTTTCAGTGTTTTTATATCTATGAATACTACCGAAAAACCATGCATACTCGTGCTAGCTCGCTAAGACCGTGGCAAAGTGAAGATACCGTCCACAATCATAGCCATATAGCAAAATCAAGTAGATAATCGATTTGCGTTAAAATACTATAAAATAGTATAGCCCCTAGGGAAAAAATGATGAAACTTCCCTATAAATCAATGGTATAACTCATGTCTGTACGAACACACAGGGATACAGACTAAGCATTTTGCTTTAGGCGCCCAGATTGCCTTAAATCCAAATTTTACAGTAAGTTAATAGGCATTTTTATTCAAAACTTAGGTGTCTTGGGCGACTGGGCGCCTATTAGTCTGTATCCCTGACACCCACAACATTGTGACTGGCATGAAAATTATATATGGCACAATTTGGCGGTTGACGGTGTTTTAGGCAAATTTTATAGAAATCAGCCTTATAGCGGCCAACTGTATAGTAAAAAAATCTCCACAAACCACTAATGCTTACATCGTATGATATGTGCATGACTTGTGCATGGAGCAGCATATTTTGCCTACCGTATTTCACCTAAAATATTTCACTCGCACCGCCTTGCCATATACCTACTAAAATAATTTGGATGTGCGTAAGCACCAGACACGTTTCCTATTCCATCTCGTAACACAGGCGTTTAACTGTGAATCATTTATCTAACACTGTTGGCAGTAATGAACATTCTACACAGTGAATTAGGAATGCCGAAGGTTTCCGCCAGATGGGTGCCACGCCACGGCTTTTGACACCTGACCAAAAGTTGACCAGACTGAACCTGTCACAAACCAACTTGACTATTTTTGAAGCAGACCAAGATGGTTTTCTTGACTGTTTTGTCACTCAGGATGAGTGTTGGGTTCATCACTTTGAGCCAGAGACCAAAAGACAATCCATGCAATGGAAGAACCCTGGCTCACCCCCTCCAAAGAAGGCAGAGGTCGGCTCCTCTGCTGGGAAGGTGATGGCATCAGTGTGCTGGGATGCCAAGGGTATATTATTCATAGATTGCCTTCAAAAGGGCAGAAAAATTAATGGGGAGGATTATGCAGATCTGCTAAAACAATTGCGAAAAGCAATTAAGGCTAAACGATCCGAAAAAAGGACAAAAGGTGTCTTGTTCCATCAGGACAATGCGCCTGCTCATAAATCGGTTGTCGCAATGGCTGCTGTGCATGACTGTGGCTTCACACTTGTCAATCACCCTCCATATTCACCTGATCTAGCTCCACCAGATTATTTCCTGTTTCCAAACATGAAAAAGCAATTGGCTGGGCAGCATTATCGGTCAGATGAGGAGGTGATAGCTGCTGTGGAGGAGTTTTTCAGGGACCAAGATGAGACCTTCTATACCACTGGGATCCAAGGACTCCAGCAGCACTGGAGGAAGTGTTTGGACAGGAAGGGAGACTATGTTGAAAAATAAGGCACTTTCAGCATGGACAAACCATTGGATCTTGGCCAGGCTCAGAACTTTTCTTCTTGCACACCAGACAAAGAAATCCGTGATTTTACCCTGGGATAGAAATTTTAGTTCTGACCCTGGTGTTCCGACCCCATATCGAATATAATCGCGTGTTTGGTTAATGCACTGGTTGATTACAGCCCCATGTGCGGTGTCGTCATGCGTGACGTCACTAAACATTCCTGTTGTGCCATCACAAAATGGCGGACGTCGGTAACCGAAGTGACAGCAGCATTGAAAATTCGCAATAGAAATGGAAGGTATGCAAGAAAAAGAATCCAATATGGGTGTGAGGGGTGGATAGAAAAATCCATCCATGGGATCACTGTCCGGCATCACTCGGCAAGCCTCGTGATGCCGGACAGTGTCCCCCGGGACGGAATTTTCAATCCACCCCTCACACCCATATAAGATTCTTATAAGCCTACCCTCGTAGATGGATTGGCTAACAGTGATAAGTCTTGTCTTCATCAATACAAATTTAAAACTTAGATCCATTATGATAAGTGACAAAAACCAGGTGCACAGTGAATTTTTTACCTGTATTTTTCTACTATTGATTTAAAAAGATTCTTTTCCTTGTTTAAATTTTTTTGGTATGAAGCCAATTTTGTTAAGATTTCTGCAGTGTTTTAAGGCAAAAAATTCAATTTGCCAGTATTTGCCACTTGATGAGTATTTTCCAGTCCGGTAAATACCGGTAAATGCCACTGGTAAATACCAGGGGTGGAATTTGCCATCCAACCTTGATAAAATGTGCGTTGCTAAAGACTGCATGTATTTTATTGTCTTCTAATATCGTTTTAATGATAGAAATAATTAAGAAATAAAACAACACAGTTCCTTCCCTTAGACCACAAAATTTATGCCGTGAAACTCCGCAGTAAGGGAGGAAATATCTGTCAAAGGTCGAACATAAGATAAGTTTCGTACTGACGTCATTTCGTTTTCAGACATTTTACTGTTGTAGTCAGTCTGAAACTTTCATCAGTTTTAGTTGTCAAAAAATCTGTCTGTCGAAGTGAGTGCTCCGTATATTGACAAAATGATAAAATCATTATACGCATTAATTTCTGAGCTCATTTTACTTATGAATCTTATTACAAAACTGTTTTTCTGAGAACTCTTCAATTATGGGGGAAGGAATTTAATTAAATAGAGACAACTTTATCATTTACTGTTACACATAATTAAATATTCCATAGACAACGGCCGAATTACTATAACCAGCAAAGTGCGATTTTTCCATTTTACACCATTTTTCATGATTTTATTTGTTTCAGTCTTTAAATTTACAGACTAAAAAGTCTTTAACTTTACAGACAGTCTTTAAATTTAAATACAGTCATTAAATAAAATGACTTTCTTCTACCTGACTATAATGATAATACAAGCGTTTGACATAAAGCATTCTTTACTTCATATATCGAAAATGGTTACTTTTCTGATGAAATTTTGTAATATGTTGATTTTTTTTGTTTTACAGCCCATTCATGAGCATGATAGCTCAGTGGTTAGTGTGCTTGCCTCAGGTGCTAGAGGTTCCGGAATCGATCCCTGGCAGCGGCAATAAAATTTCGGTGTCCAAACACGCTCCATTGGCATCATTTGCAGGGATGAATGTCATAAAGTGCACAGTCCTTCGGATCGGGACAAGGTTGGCAAAAAGCCGGTCAATATGAGTATTGACCGGGCCGGTGGTTAAAACCGGTTTTAACCGGTCAATACTGGTCGATTGGTGGTCGATTAAATCACTGGAGTATATACCTCTGTCCTGTTGCTAAACTGGTCTTAAAAGCTTTCCCCCTACATCATGTACATGATGTTAGACTATATTTTCATCACTGAACAAGACAAAATAGTTTTTATTAATAACAGTAATTATTTGAGGTATCTTTTATTTCATCAAAAGTCAAAAGACATTATTGCTGGTCGATTGACTCACTGAACTGTAGACAGGCCTGTTCTTTTCAATCAAACAATCTTTATAATTATTCTTTTTTCCTTTATAGGTTAGACTGATTGTTCATATTTTGATTTACAGGAATATGAATAAGCTAAATGTATCATGGATTTTGAAGGATTTATGAAAGGTCTTTTATTAATTAACCAAACAATATTTGAAGATTCAATGTCTTTGAATATTTAAAAGTATCTGCAACACCTGTAAATTGCTGTCAAAACAGACAAACCCATGCCACAGCAGTGGGTGTGGCAAAGATCTGATTACTATATTGACCAATTACATGTCCCTAATAGGGGTATTATAAACTGACACCAGGCTTTATTCATAATGTGTGAATTTTTGAATATATGCAATATGGACAATCTTATCATCAAGCTATTACTGAAGGTGTCAAAAATGAATGAAACCTAAAGACCCAATTTGGAACTTCTTCACTATTTTGGAAGATAACAACAACAATAATAATAATAAAAAAAAAACAGTGCAAGGTGTTGAAGTTTGTGCTAAGGTCTTAAGACTGAGGAGACATAGACAAAAATGCCTAGGGCTAAAAAAGACAGAAAGTATTGCTAAGAGGCCACTTGAAGAAATAACAACTGAACCTGAAACTGTATCAAATGATCAGCCTCCAGCAAAGAGAGTAAAACTTCAAAATAGTTTTAGTAGCTTTGCTTTTTCAACACTAAAATTATTCAGTTGACCACTCAATATTTCAATCGACCAGTATTGACCACTTTGGGAGTATTGACCGGGACGGTTTAAACCGGTTAAAACTGCCCCCGGTTTTGACCGCCCAACCTTGGATCGGGACGTTAACTGGAGGCCCCATGCAGGGAGAACCATCCCCTGTGCAGGTTAAAGAACCCTACCATAATTACATGATGACTGTGTAGGGTTTTGTCCTGAAAACTGGAGTGTATGTAATATACACCTGAGAGTAATGGTCAAATGTGACCGATCACTGTATCAGTAGAAAGAAAAAAAGATGATTCTGATTTCACTTATTTCAAGCACCTTGCAGTCAGAGGTAAGCGATAATGGGTGCACTCAGTGTTACAGAACTTAGCATCTCACATGTTCCTGAGTGAGGCTCGAACCATAGGAAAGAAACCTAAGGATGAGTCAGCACTCTTACACATTAGGCTATACAGGCCTGTGTTTTACATGATGTATATGAAACCAGAGACATGTTAACCCTTATCTTGCTGTTCACGACAACCACTATCTTTGCAAACCGTGTAGATCCAGATCGGATTGCTTCTGATCAGGATCTTCACTGTGTGGCATTCATTTTATGAATTTGTAGCAATATATTATATCAAGTGATTTGATTGGTTGATAGACAGAAATGGGTGTGGCTTAAATGAATATTCAGCAAGATAAGGGTTAATGACAGATTGCCCACTGCATCTCCAAGTTGGGGGTACATTTTGTCTTTTACATGTACATCATTTTGTACCCTCAGTGTATAGCAAAATATGGGGGTCCTCATCATTTTTGGGGGTTCAGGTCAAGTTTTGGGGTTAGAAAACTCACTGCAGAGGGTAAATGGGAATGCTGAACAGAGTATATCATATGACTTCGCCTGAGAATGTAATTCTATGGATTAAATTCAATAATCCACTATTGTTTGTTTGATTTGAGGTTTAACGTCCCCGTCAGCACTGTATATGTCATTTTGGAGATGTAGCTTCCAATTTTGTGGGACTTTTACCCAACACTGAGATGAATGACATCTCAAGCACTGTCGCCCAATGAAACCAATAGTGTTTGTAAGCATGGACAGTCTGACTCACAGCGCTTTGCCTGGGCAGGCTTAGATCCTCTAAGCGGTTAACCAGTGCTCGTGTGCGGGTCAGTTTCAGCTCTGCGTGGAAGCATCAGGCAGCCCATACTAGTGGATGATATATGCAAATTAGTTACATACGTCCCATAACATTATATGTATGACGTCCTTAACAATGTTGCGTTACTAATGGCTGTATATTTCTATCTTTGTGGAAGTCATGAATTAAATGCATTTTAAATGTCTCGTGTTAAATAGAATCTTTCATTCATGCTCATGTACGTATTATTGAATTTTATAAAACCCCATGAGGAAAAAGTATAAACTGCTCGAATACTGACAGATACTGGTGTCACGTTTGAAAAATTATGCAAATTGAACTTGCTACCTGGTGGCTGGTGAAACAATTGATACAAAAAGTTGCTACAGGTTTCCTGAACATGTTGTGGGTGTCTGAAAAATTGTTGAAGACCAAATTTATATATATCATAGTTCACCTGCCAATTTTTTTTATGCCCTTGATATACGTCCTTCAGTATGTATATGTGTGTGTAGATATACATGTAATATTAATCCATGAGTGATCCTGCACTCATTGCAACTCAAGTTTGTGTATAAGTACTGGGGAATAGAGAATGAACAATTTCCTCTCAGCTGCTAAACACTCATCTCCCCACAAAAACCCAACAAAACACCCAACACTCCAACCATTCCTTAAACATTTTTATGCCCCCGCATCATATGATGCCGGGGGCATATAGTTTTTCGGTTTTCCGTACGTGCGTACGTGTGTACGTGCGTACATGTGTACGTCCGTCTGTACGTGTGTGTGTACGTGTGTGTGTACGTACGTACGTGATGTACGTACGTGATCCTGTAACCTCAGGTTAAAGTTTTTGTAACAGGTAGAGCCTTAACTTTTAGAACTCATATTTTCCTAACCATTTGATGGAACTGGTTCATCTTTGGTATGATGATAGATATAGGTCCAAAGTTTTATTAAGCAATTCCCCATACCATGCCTGTGAGGTCAAGGTCACAGACTTAGAAATTTTCAATGTTAAAGACTCAGGTTAAGGTTTTTGTAACAGGTAGACTTCAACATTTTAGAACCCATATTTTCCAAACCATTTGATGGAATTGGTTCATATTTGGTATGATTATAGATATAGGTCCAAAGATTTATTCAGTGATATCCCCACCCATACCCATGGCCTCAAGGTCAAGGTCATGGACTTAGAAATTTTCCATGTTAAAGACTCCAGTTAAGGTATTTGTACCTGGTAGAACTTTAATGATGGCTTTGGTTCATATGATGATAGATATAGGTACAATGTTTATTCAGCAATACCCCCACCCATGCCTATGACCTCAAGGTCAAGGTCACAGACTTTAAAGTTTTTAATCATCCCCTCGCACAACATAGCTCTAGCGTCTATATTTCTTCACTGATTTCAAAAGAACTTCACACAAATATTCCTTATGACAATATCTCGAGTGAGTTTGACTTCCAAGGTCATGACCTCAAGATCAAGGTCACTGTGGCTATTTTTAAAAAAAACTTTGTCATCGCTCTAGCGCCTACATTTCTTCACCAATTTCAATATAGCTTCACACAAATGTTCCTTATAAAAATATCTCGAGCAAGTTCGACTTTCAAGGTCATAGCCTCAAGGTCAAGGTCACTGTGGCTATTTTTAGAAAAACTTTGTCATCGCTCTAGCGCTTACATTTCTTTACCGATTTCAATTTAACTTCACACAAATGTTCCTTATGACAATATCTCGAGCCATTTGGACTTTCAAGGTCAAGGGCACTTAGGCTATTTTTAGAAAAACTTTGTCATTGCTCTAGTGCCTGCATTTCTTCACTGGTTTCAAAATAACTTCACACAAATGTTCCTTATGACAATACCTCGAATGAGTTAGACTTTCAAGGTCAAGGTCACTGTGGCTATAATTAGAAAAACTTTGTCATTGCTCTAGCGCTTACATTTTTTCACCAATTTCAATATTACTTCACACAAATGTTCCTTATGACAATATCTCTAGCAAGTTCCACTTTCAAGGTCAAGGTCACTTTGGCTATTTTTAGAAAAACTTTGTCATCGCTCAAACGCTTACATTTCTTCACTGATTTCAATATAACTTCATACAAATGTTCTTTATGACAATATCTCAAGCGATTTCGACTTTCAAGGTCAAGGTCACTGTGGCTATTTTTAGAAAAACTGTGTCATGGCTCTAGGGACTACATTTCTTCACTGATTTCTATATAACTTCACACAAATGTTCCTTATGACAATACCTCGAGCGAGTTCGACTTTCAAGGTCAAGGTCACTGTGGATATTTTTAGAAAAACTTTGTTATTGCTCTAGTGCTTACATTTTTTCACCAATTTCAATATTACTTCTCACAAATGTTCCTGATGAAAGGTCACACACTTAGAAAATTTTGTTGCAACATGGATTTTCGGGGTGAGGCGGGGCCCTTGGCGGGGGCATCTGTGTCGTCTGGACACATTTCTAGTTATTCTCAGGATAGCCATCACATGAACAAGTCCGTGAAACGAACAGTTTTGAACACCCCACTTTATATAAAGAAAACTGGGGTTTACAGGGGTATACATTATTTTTAGCTCACCGTCACGTAGTGACGAGGTGAGCTTTTGGGATCATTTTTTGTCCGTCGTGCGTCCGTGCGTGCGTCAGTCCGCACCATCGAAACGACATTTAGGGGGCAAAAAATTTGGACAGTTTGACACTTAAGTATATATTCGTGAGTCCAAATGCGGTTTATTCCGTTATTTGGGTACTTAAGTGGCAAAAATTTGCTCTTAGGTGGCTTGCCGCTTAAGAGAATTTGCCGCTTAAGTAGTCAATATGCCAACGCCTAGCCACTTAAGTATCCGTTCGTGAGAACATGTGTGCGTCCGTCCGTAAACAATTTCTTTAAACAACATCTCCTCCTAAACCACTGATCGGATTTTGACCAAACTTCACAGGAATGATGCTTAGGTGATCCCCTTTCAAAGTTGTTCAAATGGTTCCGGTCCGTTGCACATCTAGGTCACAGGAGCCAAAAATAGATTTTTTTCACCAAAAACTTAAAAATCTTCTTCTCTGAAACCACAAGGCCCAGGTCGTTGATATTTGGTATGAAGCTTCATCTAGTGGACCCCTACCAAGATTGTTCAAATTATAGTGCTGGGGCCAAAAATGCCCCCGCCCTGGGGCCCTTTGGTTTTACATAGGCTTATATAGGGAAAATCTTTAAAAATCTTCTTCTCTGAAACCACAAGGCCCAGGTCTTTGATATTTGGTATGAAGCTTCATCTAGTGGACCCCTACCAAGATTGTTCAAATTATAGTGCTGGGGCCAAAAATGCCCCCGCCCCGGTGCCCTTTGGTTTTACATAGGCTTATATAGGGAAAATCTTTAAAAATCTTCATCTCTGAAACCACAAGGCCCAGGACTTTGATATTTGGTATGAAGCTTCATCTAGTGGACCACTACCAAGATTGTTCAAATTTTAGTGCTGGGACAAAAAATGCCCCCGCCACGGGGCCCTTTTTTACATAGGCTTATATAGGGAAAATCTTTAAAAATCTTCTTCTCTGAAACCACAAGGCCCAGGACTTTGATATTTGGTATGAAGCTTCATCTAGTGGACCCCTACCAAGATTGTTCAAATTATAGTGCTGGGGCCAAAAATGCCCCCGCCCCGGGGCCCTTTGATTTTACATAGGCTTATATAGGGAATATATTTTAAAAATTTTCTTCTATGAAACCACAAGGCCCAGGACTTTGATATTTGGTATGAAGCTTCATCTAGTGGACCCCTACCAAGATTGTTCAAATTATAGTGCTGGGGCCAAAAATGCCCCCGCCCCGGGGCCCTTTGGTTTTACATAGGCTTATATAGGGAAAATCTTTAAAAATCTTCATCTCTGAAACCACAAGGCCCAGGTCTTTGATATTTGGTATGAAGCTTCATCTAGTGGACCCCTACCAAGATTGTTCAAATTGTAATGCTGGGGCAAAAAATGCTCCCGTCCCGGGGCCCTTTGGTTTTTCATAGGCTTATATAGGCAAAATCTTTAAAAATCTTCTTCTCTGAAACCGCTAGGCCCAGGTCTTTGATATTTGATGTGTAGCTTCATCTAGTGGACCTTTGCCAAGATTGTTCAAATTATAGTCTTTGTTGATTTTTGGTATGAAGCTTCACCTTTAAGACCTCCCTCAACATTATGCACATTAAAGCCCTGGGGCCAATAATGGCCCTCTCTGGGGCCCACTTGTTACACTATGGATCAGGTGAGCGATCCAGGGCCATCATGGCCCTCTTGTTCTTATTTCTGCTCCAAGACATAGGTTGTGGGTACTCGTTAGAACCATCTCAGTGAGGCGGTTCTAATGAGCCCCGATAACCTATGTTTAGCAAACGTCCAATCCAACCTGTATTAAGCAAACTCCTATGAGAAGACCAAAAAGTGGTTGCAGAAGACAGGTACAAAGATTTTTGCTACTTTACATTTATTGGGATCTGAAGTAGTGGCACCTCAAGACAAGTAACTGCTCCATACAGGTGGCCAAATTACTGGCTTAACTGTACATAACCGGTTTAGCAAAATGGATTCCAAACAGTCCCTGCTGGTGGCTAGCAAGTTGAAGAATGGACTGTCTCTCAGCATAAATTAACCCAATTAATTACCCTTGACTGCTTAACAAAAAACTTGGGTCGACTCAAACCCAATAAGGAATTACTGGACAAAATCATTTCCCCTTGTCAGTATTTCAAGTATCCTCCTGAAAATGACTAAACCAAATCACACTGAGAAACATCCAGCCCCAACCCACGTGAAAAATTTTCACTGGGAGAGTAGAACTCCTTGGTAAGGACACAGGTAAGCCCCCGCCCATCGGGGCTTGAAGAAATAGATGGGCTGCCTGATGCTTCCAGGCAGAGCTGAAACAGACCGCACACGAGTACTGGTAAACTGCTTAGAGGATCTATGCCTGCCCTGGCAAAGCGGTGCGAGTTGGCCCTATTGGTTTCATTGGGCGACAGGGCCTGATATGTCATTCCAACTCAATGTCGGGTAAAAGTCCCACAAAATTGGAAACAGCGTCTCCAAAATGACCTAAACAGTGTTGACGGGGACGTTAAACCTCAAATCAAACAATAAGGACACATGTATTGAAAGCCGTCAAAATAAAAACACGACCAATTAAACTTCGCCTGCTTGCCCCTCCCTCTGATCGGCATCCTTGTGTACATATCCATGGGAGGGTTTAAAATACTGAAAACAGTGAAAATTAATTTGCCCTTAAAACACTAAGAAAGACTAGCACAAATCTTTTATTGTAATTTGCCAGCCCAAAGCAGGCTCACAGCTATTCCACACCACACACCTGGCCACTAAAATGTCCCAATAATGCAAAAATACTTTGCTGTACCCATAAACAACCCAGAACTTGCAAACACCTGTCACCTGAATGAACACTGGCCTTGGGAAGCAAAATCTCGCCACATGCTTCTAAACTACTCATGTAAAACCAATACACACAGACCAGCCAAAACATCATGTGCCTTCTGTTATGCGTGCATGATAGTTAACCCAATCACGGTTGACAACTTTGCTTCCCTCTTTAATTGCATGCCGGTGGGTCGGGTCTCAGATTCTATGATGGTTCCAGCATAAAGCCTTACTGGGAGTGAGAGAGAATTTAATTTTATGTAATGTTGGTTGGTGCCTGATGCTCTGTCTCTGGTTGGGCCCATCAGAGTGTAGCTGTTGATTTTCTTTTGTTCCAGCATTTCAGTGGTTTCTTGCTGTCGAGTCCTCACCATTGTTTCATCTCTGTGGTTAATTGATTTTTGTGTTCTTGGAGATGTTGCACTGATGAGGTAGGAGGCCTTTATGCGGACTGAACAAATTATTTGTCAAAATCGCAACAAAAGTAAGGGCGAGGATTGCGGCCACGTAATATCAATTTAAGACCCCCCAGTGGATTAGTTTCACTGACCATTCCAATGCGGTTCTCCTGTCCCAGTTAATTTTTGTTATCGTTTGTCTTTGAGTGTGTGTAATGCTTGTATTTATTTGCAGGGGGTTGGGGATAGTCAATTGGCCATTTTGTGGGAAATTTAGTCCTTCTGGCTTTCTGCTAGTGATGTTTCCATTATTTGTTTGTTTGTTTGATTTGAGGTTAAACGTCCCCATCAACACTGTAAAGGTCATTTTAGAGACGTTGCTTCCAATTTAATGGGACTTTTACCCGACATTGAGATGAAATGACATCTCAAGCCCTGTCACCCAATGAAACCAATAAGGTTTATTAGCATGGACGGTCCGCCTCGCACCGCGGTTCCTGGACAGGCTTAGATCCTCTAAGCGGTTTACCAGTACTAGTGTGCGGGCCGGATTCAGCTCTGCGTGGAAGCATCATGCAGCCCATATACTTCTTCAAGCCCCTATGGGCGGGGGCTCCATTAGGGTCTAGTTATTTTATGTTTGTGTTTCTTTCCCTTTGGTGTCTGATGGGAGCTGTGGGTTAATTGTATCTTTTCCTTATCATTTACTTCACTTCTATATATTAACCCTTTTCTTGCTGTTCACGACAACCCCTGTCTTTGCAAACAGTGTAGATCTAGATCAGATGGCTTCTGAAGAAGCCATCTGATCAGGATCTGCACTGTTTGGCATTCAGTTTATGAATTGGTAGCAATAAATTACATCAAGTAATTTGATTGGTTCAAAGTCAGAAAATGGTGTGGCTAAAATGAATATTCAGCAAGATAAGGGTTAATTGGGAATCTTGTCATATTTTGCATCAATGTTGATATTCAGTTGCTGCTAAAGAAAAAGGAATAGCCGCCGTCCATCGGGGCTCGAAGAAATAGATGGGCTGCAAGAGGCTTCCAGGGAGAGCTGACAACGACCCGCACACGAGTACTGGTAAACCGCTTAGAGGATCTAAGCCTGCCCAGGCAATACAGTGCAAGTCAGCCTGCTATGCTTATAAACCCGATTGGTTTCATTGGGCAGCAGTGCTCGAGATGTCATTTCATCTCAATGTCGGGTAAAAATCACACAAAATTGAAGGCAACACCTCCTAAATGACCTTTTCAGTGTTGATGGGGACGTTTGTTTGTTTGTTTGAATTGAGGTTTAATGTCCCCGTCAACACTGTAATGGCGGTTCTATCGAGTACCCACAATCTATATTTTAGAGCAGAAATAATGTTTACCTCAAAATGGACATTAAAGAAGTAAATAACAGCAATGATCCTTGACCCTTTTCTGTAGTAGCAATCTCTCATGAATGTCAACATTTATGATTAGATTCCAAATATTATTAGTCAAGATAAGATTCCAAAAATAATCAAGCAAGACAGTCAGGAAAAACAGAAGTGATATTCATAACGAAAACATGCCTATATAATTTTGACCCCCAAAAAGCCTTCAGGTTTTACGTATTTTGCCATGTTTGACACGAAATGAAAAACATTAATAATATTCGATTTAGTGAAGAAAGGGGAGGTAACTACTATTCTATTCTAAGACAAAGCTATTGTATCATCAGTCATTTTCTGAGAAACAAGATGGCAGCCATAAGAAAGAAAGTTGAGTGTTTTGGGCCGTCATATGCGAATTGCAGGTTTCTATAGCCTCTTATAAATGCCCCCCCCCCCCCCCCCCTCTTCAGAAAAGGTAATGTTTCTAATAAATACCCGGGCATCTATTAGAGATTTTACAGTACTTTTTTTTATTTTGTCAGAAAAAAAAATCTTTTCTCAGAAAACAGGACTTGAAATTTCATGCAGATAAAATAAGGAGACAATTTGCATGAATTGATTGATTTGAGGTTTAACGTCCCCGTCAACACTGCAAAGGTCATTTTGGAGACTTGGCTTCCAATTTTGTGGGACTTTTACCCGACATTGAGATGAAATGACATGTCAAGCCCTGCTGCCCAATGAAACCAATAGGGTTGATAAACATGGACAGTCCAAGTTGTGTGCACCGCTTTGCCTAAGCAGGCTTAGTCACTGATGAAGCCTAATTGGCCGAAACTAGCTAGTCTGGCCCAGAAAACATGTACACTCCATATATTTCAGTTCTGTGGTGTATTCCTTGCTTCCAAAGGATAACCCTTTTATAGAACATATTTAGAACATATTTAGATCCGCTAAGCAGTTTACCAGTACTTGTGTGGGGGTCGGATCAGCTCTGCGTGGAAGCATCCTGCAGCCCATATATTTCTTCAAGCCCTGATGGACGGGGGCCGCTGGTAATGCTTAATATCTGCATCCCATCATTGAACTAATTTCTCCTAGAAACATTTAAAAAGGCTTAGAAAGCTTTGCCACTGGATTTGATTCGACACTTGCCAAGTGCTAGTTTCGATATCATTTCCAAAAAAGCTTGTGTCGAATTATTTACAGGAAGAGCCATACTCCTGAGACAGATTTCAGTATGTTCGATTTTATGACCTAATGCACCTACCAAGCCTATCTACTGTGGCGGATATCTTTTGTGTAGCAAACATGGACAAAACAAACCACTGGTTACGGCTCTGACGTATCTTGTTCCCCCTGAATTTGTGTTCTGCTGAATTAGCCTAGAAAATAGTTAACTCTTATCCTGCTGTTCATGACAACCCTTTTCTTTGCAAACAGTGTAGATCCAGATCAGATGGCTTCTGAAGAAGCCATCTGATCAGGATCTACACTGACATTCAATTTATGAATTTGTAGTTTCAAATTACATCATTAATCTGATTGATTCAAAGTCAGAAATAGGTATGACTAAACTGAATATTCAACAAGAGAAGGGTCAAGGTCGGAATGTATTTCTTCCTCTTTCTGCTGCAGGGATCAAAAGCAATGGAGAACGGATTTGGTGGTGCCAAGCCAAAGACAAAGTTTTTTGGAAGCAGAGATGAAAGCAGGCAAAGGTCTAGCCATGTCTGCTCAAAGGACAAACACAAACAAAACAAAGCTAAGTATAATAGAGATAAGCATCATCTTGATACCAACAGTCTTTTGAATGGAACAAGTGAACCTATACAAGATAGCATTGACTACTTGGCACATGATACTAATGACCAGTTTGAAGATTCTGGTATTTCGAACTGTAATAATTCTGTGTTCTTAAATGAAGCTGAAAATTCTTTTAGTGGTGGCAGAAACCAAAAGCATGACCAGGATATACATGTTCTGGCTAACAGTCCAATGCCATTTATGCCTTCTAGTAATTTCTCAGAATCAGACTTATTTGGTGATGTAGACTTGAAGAGAAACGATGATGAGGATTTCGCTAATGATATAGAACACTTTTGGGAAGACATGCGTGAGAGGCGTGGAAGGGACAAAAATGGGGTTAAGAACTGCTCAAAAAATGAAGATGAAAAGCACAGTAAAGCAATTAAAGAAAAGGTAACTAGTCATTATAGTAATGCAGAAAAAACTCTTGAAGATAAGAAATGTGAAGTAGTGAAAAGACATGAAGACACCCTTAGAGAGAAATGGAAAAAGTCAGGCTTGGCACTGAGAAAGTTTTTATCAGATAAATTAGGAATTAATTCTAGTGTCAAAAAAGAGAAACTTGACAAACAGAATAGTGAGGACGGTGTATCAGATCATATACATTTACCTAAACGATTGACTAGGAACAGTGATAATGATATACATGAACATTTTCAGCAAACTTCTGGAAGAATCAATTCTAGTCGGACTAAATCTGAATTAAAAGATGCACATAAAAACAAAGAGACTAAACAAGACAAATCCATGAGAAAAGATAGTGTGTCTTCATCAACTGGTTCAGAAAAGAGTTCCAGATCAATGATGTCCAGGTTTAAGCTGTCATTTAGAACAAAAAAGAAGAAAAAAGAAAATAATTTTGTAACAGTGTCGGATGATTCTTACCCAAGCAGTCCCATAAGCCATTCATCATCTAGCAATGGCTCTAGTAACAAATCACCAAACAGTCACTTTACTCATTTAACTGAACAATCACATGACCAGTCACGTGATCAGTCATGTGATGTAGATTTGCCTGCGTACAGCTTACAGAGAGAAATTAATGATAATGATTTGATTTTAACATTAAATCTTGAGGGTAATGGTGCTTTTTTGTGCGATTGTCAGATGTGTCTGGAACCAAAACATTCACAATCACATAAAAATGGTTATAAACCGGACAAGATTCATCTTACCAGTGGTAACAAATATGACAAACATGAAAAAGTAAAACCTATGAAGCATAAATCTAAGAAGCTGTTCAAAAAGGGGAAGACTAAGAAGAAAGAATACATTGGTATTTTAGATGATGCCCTGTCCTCTGATGATATTGTCAGAGATGAAGGTAAGTTTTAAACCCATTGCATTCTAGTGGACACTTCCATAGCGATACATGTGCATTTGTATGTTGGACAAGCCCATTTGTCATATAAGGGGTGTCAGGCCTATTTTTTTCGTTTTTATTCTATTTTGACAGAAAATTCTGTCAGCAAATAGTGCATGCCCTGATCAGACATCACGTTCTGTGGTGTCTGATCTGGGCCAGCACTGTTTGCCAAGGTTTCCCACATTCATACCAAAGTCGTTAAGAATGGTACTAGCTGCTCCTCGCATGGCACTCAGATTTACAGGGTAGAGCTAGGACTGGTTGACCCAGTGTCAGGATAATGTGACTGGGTGTGGTGTCATGTAATGTGTCTGGGACATGATATTTCAGTGAGGCAGCAGTATAAAAGTGAGCATTGAGGTCCCTGTCGCAACCAGACACCGTCATAATATGACTGAAAAATTGTTGAAAGTGAGGTTAAACCCGAATTCAAACATACACATACAATTATTTAAATATATAACGTACATGGTAAAAGTCGAAACCTGGAAATGAATCCTCAATGATTACCAATCAATTATCGATCACAATGACTGGACTGATAATCGATTATCATTTCAGCTCTGATTATATATAGAGTACAGTAAAATTCCTTTATTAAGACCACCTTTGGCACTGTTCAAAAGTGGTCTTTAAGACCACTTTTGAACAGTCCCAAAGGTGGTCTCTGACCAGACGACACTATTGTAAGAAAACACCATGACAGAATGACTGCACCCTTCTAAATAAGCTTTTTAAACAAGAATTAGTCTTAGTTTTACATGTAGGTGGTCTTAATTGCGGAATTTCACTGTATTTTGGTCAATTTGGTCTATGTATATTTTCAGATGTAACTCTGAAGCGACCCCACAAGGACTATACTAGGGAGCGCTTAAGTTCAAGTTCTCAGGACACAGTCACGCCAGAGAACACCCCACCCAGGAATTTCACAACGAACAACACTTCAGACGTTCTTTCTGGTTTGCACTATGCCATTCCTTATCTGCCTCCAAGACTGAGGGAACGACTTCAGACTTCCCATCAAGTGAACAATCTGAACTTCATTGATAGGCCTGATGAAAGTAGACAAACTCCTGCTCAAAATCCTAAAGATAGTGTCAAAAAGAAATGTTCAAAGGTAAAGTCAGACTCCAAATCAAAAGCAAAGCATCCCGATGTGATAAAATCCCATGATAATTCTCTTATACGAGAAGGGTGTCTAGAGGACTTCAGTAATTTAGATAAAGACTGGGATTATGTGGTTCATGGTACAGAGAGAAATAATCCGCCTAGTGTACATTCTAGTCATTTATCCACTTCTAGGACTCCTGGTGAAATTTCTGACAGCTCAGTGTTTAATAGAGTAAGACCTGAATCTACCTCTGAATCATACAGGAACAATTTAATTGATGCATTAGATAGGCCTTTATTGTCTCAGGGTATTGAAGAGTATTCTGTAGAGGGAAGTAACTCTGCGAGTACTCTGAAGGAAGATGATCGTTTGTATGATTTTGATGATGATGAGAGCTTACTGGAGGATCTTCTTAACAGGATGGATAGAATCTGCACTGATGAAGAGGACGATAATGGTGATAATGGTGGGACGGAGAACAAGTCGTTTGCTGGTGAAGCAACAGTAGATTTAGCAAGCAAATATGATAGTGAGGTAAGAAACATAAAACACCCCCAGTACATGTTCAACTCTTCTCCTAGAAGTCTCCGTGGTTACACTACTCGCCTTGTAAACCAGGGTCGCAGGATCGATCCGTGGCTTCTCCAGACTTTCGGATGAGTCTTTAAACCGAGGTCCTGTCTCCGTATGACCTTAGCTGTTGGTGGGACTTACAAACTCAAACACTCACACACTTAACTCTTCTCCTGCTGATCATGTCAACCCCTACCTTTGCAAACAGTGTAGATCCAGATGGCTTTTGAAGAAGCCATCTGATCAGGATCTACACTGTCATACAAATTGAGAATTGAAAGAATACATTTTGTCAAGTAATTTGATTGGCAGATAGTCAGAAATGGGTGTGTCTAAGAAGAGGATCATACACAAGTGGTCATTTAACCCTTTTTGTACCAAATGGAATCTTCCTCCTTATATACAGCAGGAGTTCATTTCAAAATTTAGGGGTGTCAGGTTGCGTTTTCATCAAAATTTATTTGGAAAATGACTGAACTTTTTGCAAACAGTGGAGGCCCAGATCAGACGCCGCATTTTGCGGCGTCTGATCTGGGCCGGCACTGTTTGCCACAGCACCCGTTTTGGGGTTTCTGGTACTAAATGGGTTAAACACCCCCCAATACATGTTTAACTCTTCTCCTGCTGATCATGTCAACCCCCACCTTTGCAAACAGTGTAGATCCAGATCAGATGGCGGCCCCCACCCATCGGGGCTTGAAGAAATAGATGGGCTGCATGATGCTTCCATGCAGAGCTGAAACGGACCTGCACACGAGTACTGGTAAACCGCTTAGAGGATCTAGAAACCTGCCCAGGCAAAGTGGTGGGACTCAGACCATCCATGCTTATAAACCCTATTGGTTTCATTGGGCGACTGGGCTTGAGATGTCATTTCATCTCAATGTCGGGTAAAAGTCCCACAAAATTGGAAGCAACGTCTCCAAAATGACCTATACAATGTTGACTGGGACGTTAAACCTCAAATCAACAAACAAACAAAACATGTTTATTTCTTCTCCTTCATGTCAACCCCAGCCTTTGCAAACAGTGTAGATCCAGATCAGATGACTTCTGAAGAAGCCATCTGATCAGGATCTACAGTTTGACATGCAAATTAACAATTGAAAGAATACATTTTATCAAGTAATTAGATTGACTGATAGTCAGAAATGGGTGTGTCTAAATAGAGGATCTTACATAAATGTTCATTAGGGCCCCGCACTGAAAGTGTGGGTGCCCTATAGTAATCACTCTGTCCGTCCGTCTGTCTGTCTGTCTGTCTGTCTGTCCGTCTGTCCGTCTGTCCGTCCACAAATTTTTTTATCCTCCATAACTTTCTTATTCCTGGATGGATTTAAATATTACTTGTCAGAAATGTTAACCATAATGTGATGGAGTGTTGCGCGCAAGACTCAGGTCCGTACCTCAAAGGTCAAGGTCATACTTAGAGGTTAAAGGTCTGTCTGTCCGTCTGTCCGTCCACCAATTTTTTTATCCTCCATAACTTTCTTATTCCTGGATGGATTTAAATATTACTTGGCAGAAATGTTAACCATAATGTGATGGAGTGTTGCGCGCAAGACTCAGGTCCGTACCTCAAAGGTCAAGGTCATACTTAGAGGTTAAAGGTCAAAAAAGGGTCTTTCCTGTGTCCAATTAATAACTTTGTTATTATTATTCCTGGATTGCAGAAGTGTTAACCATAATGTGATGGAGTGTTGCGCGCAAGACTCAGGTCCGTACCTCAAAGGTCAAGGTCATACTTAGAGGTTAAAGGTCAAAAAAGGGTCTTTCCTGTGTCCAATTAATAACTTTGTTATTATTCCTGGATGGATTTAAATATTACTTGGCAGAAATGTTAACCATAATGTGGCCCCGCACTGAAAGTGTGGGTGCCCTATAGTAATCACTCTGTCCGTCCGTCTGTCCGTCTGTCCGTCCACAAATTTTTTTATCCTCCATAACTTTCTTATTCCTGGATGGATTTAAATATTACTTGGCAGAAATGTTAACCATAATGTGATGGAGTGTTGCGCGCAAGACTCAGGTCCGTACCTCAAAGGTCAAGGTCATACTTAGAGGTTAAAGGTCAAAAAAGGGTCTTTCCTGTGTCCAATTAATAACTTTGTTATTATTAGGGCCCCGCACTGAAAGTGTGGGTGCCCTATAGTAATCACTCTGTCCGTCCGTCTGTCTGTCTGTCCATCTGTCCGTCCACAAATTTTCCTACTCCTCTGATAGCGCTGCCGGGGCCCTAGTCAGTTTCACTGACAGCTCTAGTTTAATATGAAATTTATGAAACAAGCGAGTGACATAAATTTCATATGAAAAGACAACGAGTGTAAGATACTGTTTATCATATAAGGATTTTAAAAAAGATTTAATTGCCACAGAAGGTCCATAGAAAATACCTATCTTTGCAAACAGTGTAGATCGAGATCAAATGGCTTCTGAAGAAGATGATCTGAAAAAGCCACCTGATCAGGATCTATACTGTTTGTCACGCAGTTCCTGAATTGAAAGAGTACATTATATCAAGTAATATGATTGATTAATCCCACACCACGAAGCATGGGGGATTATAGGATTGATTGTCCGTCTGTCTGTCCAGGCGAACATGTCGGGTTTATGGGCTAGTGTCAGGATTGGACAACAATAGAAAAAAATGATAGAAAATGATTGGTAAATAATAGATTTATTCCGTAAATAAAAGTTTTAAGAGGTTAGCCCCTAAACCAAACAAAAGAAAATAACAAAGGAAATAGCCCTTCCATCTGACATGTTAGAATGTCTGTCTGTCGGTCTGTCTGGGTGAGCATGTCAGGTTTAGGGGCTAGTGTCAGGATTGGATAACAATAGAAACTGCTTAGAAAAGAATATATTCCATAGATAAAAGGTTTAGGAGGTTACCCCTAAACCAAACAAAAGTAAATAACACAAGAAAACAGAACTGAGGGACAGCCAAATACCCCGCCACACTTTTTATCAAGGCTCAACCTTGTGACCTTGACCTTGAGTTGGCAAGGTTTATTTATGGATTCTGCACATCATCTCACTGAGGGGGTATATTTCACAAAAGTTTAATGAAAATCCTTCCAGGGGTAAAGGAGATATGGAACGGACACAAAATTCCAAGTTCCAAACTCATGACCTTCACCTGTGACCTTGACCTTGAGTTGGCATGGTTTACTTATGGGCTCTGCACATCAGCTGACTGAGGGGAGAATATTTCACCAAACTTAATGAAAATCCTTCCAGGGGTAACGGAGATACGGAACAGACACAAAATTCAAAATCAAGTCAAGTCCTTTACCCCTGGAAGGATTTTATTAAACTTTTCCAAGGCATAGTTTGTGGGTACTCATTAGAACCACCTTAATGAGGCAGTTATATTGAGGCAGTTCTAACGAGCACCCACAACTTATGATTGGAGTATAAATAAGGAAAATATACCAAATTTTCATCAGAAAAATGACTGTGGGATGACTGTACTGAGCAGAACCTTTGAGTAGCCTAAGTTCCACTATGATGAGGATCTACTCAGTACAGTCATCCCATGGGTTGGAAATGCCCAACTAGAAAGGAGCCCCGTATCAGATTCTTATAATGTTTACACCTGTAAACTCCACTTTTCTCCATATAAAGTGGGATTCACACAGGTGCTCATTACATGGACTTGTCTGTCTTAATACATGAAATTAGTCTGTAAAATGAACCTCCCCATAAACCCCATTTCATATAGAGAAAACTGGGATTTGCGGGGTTATACAATATTTTACTTATTCCTGGTCCAAGACATAAGTTGTGGGTGCTCATTGGAACCGCCTCAGTGAGGCGGTTCTAATGAGCACCCACAACCTTTGTTGTGGGCATGAATAAGAGAATTATCACAAATTTTCATAAGAAAAATTACCTCTTTGGAGATATGAAAGAATGCACTATGAGGCCTTATCGTAACTGTAATAAAATGTTATCCAAACTTATAGAATGGTGGAACAGGCAAAGACTGGTTCCCATTACCTGCATATGAAAGTTCTGAGGAAGCCGATGATGAATTTGAATGCGACTGTGGACACTGCTCATTGCTACGACAACAGGATGCACCAGTTGACCTTCTTGACCTGGATGCTGAATCTGAGGCGTCAAGACAACAGAGGATGAATGAGATGAGATTCGGAGCAGAAAATGAGCTGTTGTAAGTTTGAGAAAACATGCCCATGGCTTGTTGTGTTTTTTGGCTTAGCTAAGCCCAAAGTGTCATAGTAATAGATAAGGTGGGTATTTTGTGATAATTGAAGGATAGTTTTCCTTTTTTCTTCATTTAAACATATGTTGTGGGTATTCATTAGCCACAACATAGGTTTATGTGGAGAATTGACAAAAACTATCCTTCATTTGTCACAAAATACAAACCTTAGCTGTTGCTATATGTGCTCAAGGTGAAATACATGTTCTCGTATTTTGATCTCTGTGTCAATGGTCCATACGTTCGTGGGACTAATCTATACTTTCTGTGTTTACTGTTAAGGGCGTATGGACATATCAATGTATTTCATTGGGAATTATTTATACAAGTATAAATTGTGTGTGTTAAATAATCAACTTGTGTGTCTTTTTAGCTCACCTGAGCATGAAGTGCTCATGGTGAGCTATTGTGATCAGTCAATGTGCGTTGTGTGTCGTGCGGCGTCAACAATTTGCTTTAAATGCTAACTCCTCCTAAACCCTTGAGCCAATTTCAATAAAACTTTATAGGAATATTGCTGAGGTGACCCTCTACAAAAATAGCTAAAATTGTTCCGCTCCGCTGAACAAGATGGCCACCAGAGCTAAAAATAGAAAAATCTTTAAACGACAACTTCTCCTGTACCTTAAGGCCAATTTCATTCAAACTTTATAGGAATGTTGCTTAGGTGACCCTCTACCAAAATAGTTAAAACGTTTCCGCTTCGGTGAACAAAATGGCCACCAGAGCTAAAAATAGAAAATTCTTTAAAGGACAACTCCTCCTGTACCCATGGGCCAAATTAATTCAAACTTCATAGGAATGTTGCTTGGGTGACCCTCTACTAAAATAGCTAAAATGGTATTGCTCTGATGAGCAAAATGGCCGCCATAGCTAAAAATAGAAAAACATCGTAAATTAGTTTCAAACACAAACTCGTCCTCAACCCTTGGGCCACTTTGATTCAAACTTCACAGGAATGTTGCCCAAATGACTCCCTACCAAAATAGCTAAAATTGTTGTGCTCTGACAAACAAGATGGCCGCCAGAGCTAAAAATAGAAAAAATCTTTAAACGACAATTCCTCCTGTATCCTTGGGCCAATTTTATTCAAACTTCATAGGAATGTTGCTTAGGTGACCATCTACCAAAATAGCTGAAAAGATTCTGCTCTGATGAGCAAAATGGCCGCCATAGCAAAAAATAGAAAAACATCTTAAATTTGCTTCAAACACGAACTCCTCCTTAACCCTTGTGCCAATTTGATTCAAACTTCACAGGAATGTTATGTAGGTGACTCCCTAAAGAAATAGCTAAAATCATTTCATTCTGACTAACAAGATGGCCGCCAGAGCAAAAAATAGAAAAATTCTTCAAACGACTACTCCTCCTTTACCATTGGGTCAATTTCATTCAAACTTCATAGGAATGTTGCTTAGATGACCCACTACCAAAATAGCTAAAACTTTTTCGCTCTGATGAGCAAAATGGCCGCCAAAGATAAAAACAGAAAAACTTTGTAAATTTACGTCAAAACGCGAACTCCTCCTCAACCCTTGGGCCAATTTGATTCAAACTTCACATGAATGTTTGTTAGGTGACTCCCTACCAAAATAGCTAAAATTGTTCAACGCGGCGAACAAGATGGCCGCCAGAGCTAAAAATTGAAAAAATCTTCACACGACAACTCCTCCTTACCCCTTGGGTCAATTTGATTTAAACTTCACAGGAATATTATGTTGTTGACTCCCTACCAAAAATAGCTAAAATTGTTCCGCTCTGACTAAAAAGATGGCCGCCAGAGCTAAAAATAGAAAATTTCTTCAAACGACAATTCCTCCTTATCCCTTGGGCCAATTTGATTCAAACTTCACAGGAATATTATGTCGTTGACCCTCTACCATATTAGCTAAAATGATCCCGTTCTGATGAACAAAATGGCCACCAGAGCTAAAAATAGAAAAACATTGTAAATTTGCTTGGGCTAAAAATAGAAAAATATCTTCAAACGACCGCACTGGGGCCGACCAGTTAAATACATGGGCTTGTATAGGGAAATCCTTTAAAAATCTTCTTCTCTGAAACCGTAGGGCCCAGGTCTTTGATATTTGGTATGAAGCTTCATCTAGTGGACCTCTACCAAGATTATTCAAATTGTAGCCCTGGGGCCAAAAATGCCCCTGCCACAGGGCCCACTGGTTTAACATAGGCTTATATAGGGAAAACCTTAAAAAATCTTCTTATCTGATATCAGAAGGCCCAGGTCTTTGATATATGGTAAGAAGCGTCACCTAGTGAACCTCTACTAAGATTGTTCAAATTATAGCCCTGGGGCTAAATATACCCCAGCGCCGGGGTCTACCAAGATTTTTCAAATCATAGAGTTGGGGCCAAAAATTGCCCCACCCTCGGACACACATGTAGATATCTTAACTCAGGTGAGCGAATTAGGACCATCATGGTCCTCTTGTTTACCAAGTAATTCTCAAGAATTTATTGGTAAATTTGGCACACATGGATACTTTCTGCTTATGGAGACACACAAGATGAAGCATATTCCAGGAGAGAGCAATTATCCATTTTTATGCCCCCGCCATTCGAAGAATGGTGGAAAGGGCATATAGTGTTGCCCCTGTCCGTCCGTCCGTCCGTCCGTCCGTGCGTCCGAAACTTAAACGCGGTCAATAACTTCCTTATTTCTTGATGGATTTTAAAATTACTTTGCATAAATGTTAACCATCATGAGACGATGTGTCACGTGCAAAACCGCGGTCCGTACCTCCAAGGTCAAGGTCATACTTAGAGGTCAAATGTCAAAAAAGGGTCTGAAACTTAAACGCAGTCAATAACTTTCTTATTTCTGGATGGATTTTGAAATTATTTTGTAGAAATGTAAACCATCATGAGGCGATGTGTCACGTGCAAAACCTAGGTCCGTACCTCCAAGGTCAAGGTCATACTTAGAGGTCAAACGTCAAAAAAAGGGTCCGAAACTTAAACACAGTCAATAACTTACTTATTTCTGGATGGATTTTGAAATTACTTTGAAGAAATGTTAACCATCATGAGAAGATGGGTCACCTGCAAACCCAGATCCGAATCTCCAAGGCCAAGGTCATACTTAGAGGTCAAAAGTAAAAAAATGGTCCGAAACTTAAACGCAGTCAATAACTTCCTTATCTCTTGATGGATTTTGAAATTACTTGGCAGAAATGTTGACCATCATGAGACAATCTGCCTCACACTAAACCAAGGTCCTTACCTCCAAGGTCAAGGTCATACTTAGGGGTCAAATGTGAAAAAAGGGTACAAAACTTAAACACGGTCAATACTTTTCTATAGATGAATACGAACATAGATATATTTTCAGGCGGGGGCATCCGTGTCCTATGGACGCATTTCTAGTCTGGAATATCAATTGATATAAAATAGATAAGTCCTGTGCTATTAGGAACATATACCTTAAAAATCCAAAAAATTGGGACCTTGAGGACTTGGTGTAAATTTCCTAAAATTTTAACAAGTTTGTTTCACTATTCAGCAAGGAGTTCAAAAAGTGCAGGTGGAATATGGCAAAAAGGTGTGGACCCCATTCAGAAACCAATGTTTGCTTAGGCCTGTCTGTTTCAATTGTTATGATCATTACAGTAGGATAAATGTCTGCTTAACGAATATCAATGTCTTTATAATACTGTGAAAAATCCTAAAAAATTATAGAACGAAGAAAAGGTGTCCAAAAGTATCTCCTTATGCCTCCTGGGAGGAACCCTCAGTGGCTCGAATGAACCCTGTCTCAAACAGATTTTCAAGGTCCCAAAGGTGTTTGAGCCATTGAAGGATGACTATATAGAAAATGATATTTTTGTCTATATAATTTATAAGTTTGTTTTGATTTGTTTGTTTGTTTGATTTGAGGTTTAACATCCCCGTCAACACTGTAAAGGTCATTTTGGAGACGTTGCTTCCAATTATGTGGGACTTTTACCCGACATTGAGATGAAATGACATCTCAACCCCTGCCGCCCAATGAAACCAATTGGGTTTATAAGCATGGACGGGCCGACTCATACCGCTTTGCCTGGGCAGGCTTAGAGCCTATAAGCGGTTTACCAGTACTCGTGTGTGGGTCGGTTTCAGCTCTGCGTGGAAGCATCATGCAGCCCATCTATTTCTTCAAGCCCCGATGGGCGGGGGCGGGTTTGTTTTGACATACCACACATGTTTAACAAACACAGTTTCTTCTTCAGAACATCAACAATAGTGTTATAAAGAGGTTGTGGTGTATTTATTTCAGAATACCTGACCCTTACATAGATGAAGATTTATTCAACATTAGCATAACAGAGTTAACATCCCTGGACTTCATGCTGATGGCAGAATCAACATTTAGACTGGATATAATGTTGGAGGTAGGATTTAAGCTTACCCTAAAAATCTTAAAAATTCTGACACCTAGAGGATTTGCTATAATTCTCCTAAAATTTTAACAGATTTGTTTAACAATCCTGCAAGGTGTCGAAAAGGTGCAAACAGAATGGCAAACAGTGTAGACCCTGATCAGATGAGCAGTCTGACCTGGGACTGCATTGTCTTCTTATGCCTATTTTTCCCAATTCTTGGGATCATTTCGGTAAACCCCAAACGTTTCTGAGGTACAATAATAATTTTATCAATTGACGCGTCTGACAGGCCTTGTATTTTTCAGGCATTTGCAGGATTTCAGGCTTTTAGAGTTTGACTTTTTTCTTGATTTCAGGCTTTTAGGTTCTGATTTTTGTGTATATAGTCTGTTTAAAAAACTATTTAACCCTTATTTCTGACTATAAGTCAACCAAATTACTTTATATTTTCACAAACTCCATTACAAACAGTGTAGATCCTGATCAGATGGCTTCTTCAGAAGCCATCTGATCAGGATCTACACTGTTTGCAAAGGTAATGTAGTTGTGTCTTGTTCAGCAGGATGAGGGTTGAAGCTGCAAAATCGGGCCTTTCAGGCATGGAAAAGCGTGGTCAGTATGAGGCCTGGTCTGAGAGTGCAATATTGCCATGTAATAAATTCCGTAATCCACTAGTGGATTAAATATGCAAGTTAGTTAGAAACATCCCGTGACCTTACATGTATGACGTCATATACGACGTCGCATTTACTTATGGCTGAATATTGACATTTTTGTAAAACAATCGTGAATAAAATGTGGTTTAAATGTCATATGATAGATAGAACCTTGCATTCGTGCTCATGTGTTATTGAATTTATTAAACTCGTTGAGGGAAAGAGATAAAATGCTCTGCAAAGCCTCGCAATTTATTCCTTTTCCTCAATTTGTTTAATAAATTCAATAATACACTCATGTAAGATCGTATATATAATAATAGTATGAATAATAATGATAACAATAATAATCATCATCAAGGGCCTAACAGCTCTGGTAGGTCGATTATCCTTACATTAGGATAACACACCCGTGCGCCATAGTGCGTTTTTTCACATCTCCAAAATGGCTACTTTTCTGATGAAAATCAGTGAAATTTTTCTTACAATTACTTCAAACATAGGTTGTGGATGCTCGTTAGAACCGCCTCATTGAGGCGGTTTTAACGAGTACCCACAACCTATGTCTTGTAGCAGAAATAAGAAAAGTAATGAATACCCCCTGTAAACCCCAGTTTTCTCTATATGAAGTGAGGTTTAGGGGGTGTTCATTTCACCGACTTGTTCACATGATGAAAACTAGGTAAAAAGTCCTGGAAGGAGAATTAGACTTTGTTTTCTTTAACCCTTGAATTCCATAATTTTATGCAAACAGTGTAGACCCGTTATTTTCGGTTATGCTACTCGCCTTGTAAACCGGGGGTCGCAGGATCGACCCAGGGCTTCTCCAGACTTTCGGATGAGTCTTTAAAACCAAGGTCCCGTCTCCGTATGACTTTAGCTGTTGGTGGGATGTAAAACTCAACCACTCACTCACTCACAGTGTAGACCCTGCACTTCCTGATCAGGGTCTACACTGTTTCCCAATGTTCCAGTACACAAGCCTAGTCCCATTTATACAGATTACCATCTATACTCAACACATTTTCTTGAGAAGCCAACATATTTTGTTTCACACTGTTTGCAATGATAGCTCAAGGCCAATGTGAGGGGGGTTGGGGGGATGTTGAGTTTTCATTCCACCAACAGCTGATGTAATACGGAGACGGGACCTCGGTTTAAAGTCAGGAGAAGCCCAGAATCGAACCCTCGCAGTCCACTGTGTGTCTGATATGTATTAAGGAGGTTGCAGGTTTGATACCTGTTGAGTTGGCATCATTCTTTCGTGGAGATTATGAAATCTTTTCTACAGTTATTCTATCCTTTCCACTGATTTTCTACAGTTATTCTATTCCTTCCTCTGATTCAAGACGGGCAGTTGTCAGTCTCTGGCGAAACAATATGCATTGTACTGGTTAACTGTTTGGTATTATGACCACCATGTTATGATCTAAATACCGGTAATGTTGACTGTGTCTTTGAACTCTGAACCAAAAATAAATCAAAATAATATTCATTCCTGGTAACTTAACCCAATGTATGCAGGAAACCACTTAAGGAGTACCTTGGCAAGCAGTGCAGACCCAGATCAGACGCCGCAGAATGCGGCGTCTGATTAGGGCCTGCACTATTTTCTAGTAGAATTTCCTATCCAAAATAGAATGAGAAAGAAAAATAGACCTGTCACCCCTTATATGACAAATGGACTTGTCCAACATATAGCAATGGAAGAGTCCACTAGTACACAATGGATTAAGATGTAAATGCAGACAATTTTTTTTTACTGCATACATTCAGCTTATAAAAAACTTGTTATACTGCAAAGAACGTTCCAGGCATTTGATTGGATAGTGCAGTCATTTATTTTTCATATACTCCGTGAGCAAAAATATATTATCATATGACGTCATTGATAAGCAGTGGATAATGTTGTGTAATAAATATCCTATCACCACACGTGTACTAACGCTTTGGCAGGATTAAGTAACATCATGGCATCCATGTCAACAATACATTTTTTGCCGAAATATTGTCAAATTCAAAAGCGATAAAATCCTGTTTAAAGTGGTCATATGATAAACAGAATCTTACACTCATATTCATTTCATATGAAATTTATGAAACGAGCCTTCGACGAGTTTCATAAATATCATATGAAATGACTATTCATGTAAGATCCTCTATTTACTCTCTTGCCCTTGTCTTTGCTGAATTGGATGTCCACCATCTTGGATTTACTGAAGTTGGTAACATGCATGTATATAAGCAAAATAATATCATGCACCACAATAATTTCCAGCCAATAAATACATAAATGAATATTGTTATTTGTTTTTCAGTCATTTGGTACTTTATTATATTGTTTTCTGTTATAAAACTCTCATTCCAATATGATGTCAGCCAATAAATATATAAATGAAAATTGTTATTTGTTTTTCAGTCATTTGGTACTTTATTATATTGTTTTCTGTTATAAACCTCTCATTCCAATATGATGTCAGCCAATAAATATATAAATGAAAATTGTTATTTGTTTTTCAGTCATTTGGTACTTTATTATATTGTTTTCTGTTATAAAACTCTCATTCCAATATGATGTCAGCCAATAAATATATAAATGAAAATTGTTATTTGTTTTTCAGTCATTTGGTACTTTATTATATTGTTTTCTGTTTATAAAACTCTCATTCCAATATGATGTCAGCCAATAAATATATAAATGAAAATTGTTATTTGTTTTTCAGTCATTTGGTACTTTATTATATTGTTTTCTGTTATAAAACTCTCATTCCAATATGATGTCAGCCAATAAATATATAAATGAAAATTGTTATTTGTTTTTCAGTCATTTGGTACTTTATTATATTGTTTTCTGTTATAAAACTCTCATTCCAATATGATGTCAGCCAATAAATATATAAATGAAAATTGTTATTTGTTTTTCAGTCATTTGGTACTTTATTATATTGTTTTCTGTTTATAAAACTCTCATTCCAATATGATGTCAGCCAATAAATATATAAATGAAAATTGTTATTTGTTTTTCAGTCATTTGGTACTTTATTATATTGTTTTCTGTTATAAAACTCTCATTCCAATATGATGTCAGCCAATAAATATATAAATGAAAATTGTTATTTGTTTTTCAGTCATTTGGTACTTTATTATATTGTTTTCTGTTTATAAAACTCTCATTCCAATATGATGTCAGCCAATAAATATATAAATGAAAATTGTTATTTGTTTTTCAGTCATTTGGTACTTTATTATATTGTTTTCTGTTATAAAACTCTCATTCCAATATGATGTCAGCCAATAAATATATAAATGAAAATTGTTATTTGTTTTTCAGTCATTTGGAACTTTATTATATTGTTTTCTGTTATAAAACTCTCATTCCAATATGATGTCAGCCAATAAATATATAAATGAAAATTGTTATTTGTTTTTCAGTCATTTGGTACTTTATTATATTGTTTTCTGTTATAAAACTCTCATTCCAATATGATGTCAGCCAATAAATATATAAATGAAAATTGTTATTTGTTTTTCAGTCATTTGGTACTTTATTATATTGTTTTCTGTTATAAAACTCTCATTCCAATATGATGTCAGCCAATAAATATATAAATGAAAATTGTTATTTGTTTTTCAGTCATTTGGTACTTTATTATATTGTTTTCTGTTATAAAACTCTCATTCCAATATGGTGTCAACATTTTCCCACTGAGCACCGTGATCAATGTATTTCGGTCATCAGGGCCCGTTTGATGACGTCACATATAAACATGTACTGCTGAGGATGTCAGTTACAAACTCCTTTGGAATTCATTGCAGCAATGTACAAAATGTCAAAAAGCTTTCCAGTATAACAAATTCGTTATTATAGCCCCGCTTTGAAAAAGTGGGGGCTATATTGGATTTGGCTTGTCCGGAATTCCGTCTGTAATCTGTCCGGAATTCCGTCTGTCTGTCTGTCTGTAATATTTGATAGGGGGTACCTTGTTACCGCAACTCCTCTTACAGTTCTTGGTCAATCCTTTTGAAACTTTACAGGTGTTTTCATATAGGTCTGAAGATGTGCATATTCTTTTTTCATTATCCTTAAATAATTTTTTTCACTTATTTAACCTTTTTTAACTTAGACTATTTTTGAGATCTACTAATGTTAAAATGTATAGGGAGTAGCTACCTTGTTACCGCAACTCCTCTTACAGTTCTAGGTCAATCCTTTTGAAACTTTACAGGTGTTTTCATATAGGCCTGAAGATATGCATATTCTTTTTTCATTATCCTTAAATAATTTTTTTCACTTATTTCACCTTTTTTAACTTAGACAATTTTTGAGATCTACTAATGTTAAAATGTATAGGGAGTAGCTACCTTGTTACCGCAACTCCTCTTACAGTTCTAGGTCAATCCTTTTGAAACTTTACAGGTGTTTTCATATAGGTCTGAAGATGTGCATATTCTTTTTTCATTATCCTTAAATAATTTTTTTCACTTATTTCACCTTTTTTAACTTAGACAATTTTTGAGATCTACTAATGTTAAAATGTATAGGGAGTAGCTACCTTGTTACCGCAACTCCTCTTACATTTCTAGGTCAATCCTTTTGAAACTTTACAGGTGTTTTCATATAGGTCTGAAGATGTGCATATTCTTTTTTCATTGTCCTTAAATAATTTTTTTCACTTATTTCACCTTTTTTAACTTAGACAATTTTGAGATCTACTAATGTTAAAATGTATAGGGAGTAGCTGCCTTGTGACCACAACTCCTCTTACAGTTCTAGGTCAATCCTTTTGAAATTTTACAGGTGTTTTCATATAGGTCTGAAGATGTGCATATTCTTTTTTCATTATCCTTAAATAATTTTTTTCACTTTTTTCACCTTTTTTAACTTAGACAATTTTTGAGATCTACTAATGTTAAAATGTATAGGGAGTTGCTACCTTGTGATCGCAACTCCTCTTACAGTTCTAGTCAATCCTTTTGAAATTTAACAGGTGTTTTCATATAGGTCTGAAGATGTGCATGTGCTTTTTTCATTATCCAAAACCTATTTTTTAACTTAGACTGTTTTTCAGATTTAATAACGCGAAAAGTCTATAAGGCGTAGGTACCTTGTTAGGGATTTAACCCTCTCACAAGTCTTTACCTTTAATTCATGAGTCTTTCTCCTCTGACAGGGCTATAGCGGGGCTATAGTCAGATCCTCTGACAGTTCTAGTTTTGATTCCTAACGGCTCAGGCAAATATCGCTCTCAGGCGGGGTCACAACATTAGGTTGTCAGTACTGTTGGTGTTGTTCAAATTTTACAACAAGTATGGTAAGAAGATGAGGTGTCATAATACTTAGGCCAAATGCTGTATTATCTATTTGCCTTGATATTTTTCTCTAGAATGTGATACAGCAGATGTTGGCTGTTCAACCAGAGCTACTGAATGACCAGGCTGTCCCGCCAGCTGACCAATCTACAATAAATAGCCTAGCTGCGGTTTCTTTGACACAGGAGCATATAGGTAAGTTTACCCCACCCACTGGCTGCTTGATGGTGTAATCACTTGTCTTGCTGATCAACCTTATTAAGCCACATCAGCCAATCAAATTAATCAATGATACTTTGCTTATTTCTGTTCCGATACATATGTTCTTCATATGTTTTCTTCCTTGACTGTCCGCTTCCTTCTACTTTTTCTATTTTTCTCACTTTTCTTTTCTCAACCGCCACCAGAGACATAATGTTCAATTTTGAAAGAAGTCTCTTAAAACACAGATACAGATACAGATGTTGTGGGTACTCATGAGAACCGCCTCAATGAGGCAGGTCTAACGAGCAATCACAACCTATATTTGCAGTAAAAATAAGAAAAATATCACAGATTTTTATCAGAAAAGTAAGCCATTTTTGAGATGTGAAAAAAATGTACGATGTCGCTTGGGTGTTTTATTGTAATGATTGCTGACTGTAATAGGGAATGGTTAGGTGAGGCAAAGGTGACGTGTATCTTGGCTCACTGGGGCGTCCAATTGATATTGGTTTACAGTTGGGTAAGGCCTGCTGTCCTTCCAACAGGTAAGGGTGAATGTGGAGAGCATTCAATTTGTTATTATGTCTCCCCCGAAAATTTTTTTTTCAGAGTGACATATTGTTTTTTCCCCGGGCATCTGTCTCTCTCCATCTGTCACAAAATCGTGTCCAATCTATAACTTGAAAACCGTTAAAGCTATCTTCAGGAGACTTCATTAATCAACATTAGACGACTTGCAGAGTGCAAGAACTATAACTCTCGCATTTATACTTTTTTAGTTATCTTCCTTGGAAGTTTGTCGATATGTATGGGCAAATTGTGTCCGGTCAATAACTTTCTTATTTTTAGATGGATTTTGAAATTACTTAGCTGAAATATTAGCCACCATGAGACGATGTGTGTTGCGCAGGTCGATGCCTCAAAGGTTAAGGTCATACTTAGAGGTCAAAGGTAAAAAAGGGGCCTTTTTTCGTGTTTGATCAATAACTTACCGATTTTTAGATGGATTTTGAAATAACTTGGCAGAAATGTTTACTACCATGAGTCAATGTGTTGAGTGCATGAACAAGGTTGGTACCTCAAAGGTCAAAGTCATACTTAGAGGTCAAAGGTAAAAAAAGGGGCCTTTTTTGTGTTTTTTTAATAACTTTCTTATCTTTATATAGAAATTTTGAAATTACTTCTCAGAAATATTAACTACCATGAGACAATGTGTCGCACATATAATTCAGGTTGGTACCTCAAAGTTCAAGGTCATACATAGAGGTCAAAAATCAAAAAAGGGGCCTTCATGTTTGGTCAATAACTTTCTCATTTTTAGATGGATTTTGAAATTGCTTGGCAGAAATGTTAACCATTTCATGACCCAGTTTAGTACTCAAAGGTCAAGTTCATACATAGCAGTCAAAGGTGAAAAAGGGGCTTTTTTGTGTTCGGTCAATAACTTTATTTTTTAAATGGATTTTGAAATTATGTGGCAGAAATGTTAACCACCATGAGAGGATGTGTTGCATGCATGACCCAGGTTGGTACCTCAAAGGTCAAGGTCATACTTTGCAAAGGTAAGGGTTGTCATGTTCAGCAGGATATGGCTTCTTCCGAAGCCATCGGATTTGGATCTACACTGTTTGCAAAGATAGGGGTTGTCTTGAACAGCAGGATAAGGCTTCTTCAGAAGCCATCTGATCTGGATCTACACTGTTTGCAAAGATAGGGGTTGTCGTGAACAGCAAGATAAGGGTTAAACTCTAAATAATCAATGAACCATCTACATGTAATTTGCATAGAATGGCATGTGCAGACATTCAAAATACATTACTTTTATAAGAGTGCTCTTGTTTATTGTGTTAATTTTCTCTTATCCTGCTGTTCATGACAACCCTTTTCTTTGCAAACAATGTAGATCCAGAGCAGATGGCTTTTGAAGATGCATCTGATCAGGATCTACACTGTTTGACGTTCAATTTATGAATTTGTAGGAATAAATTACATGCAGTAATTTGATTGGATCAAAGTCAGAAACGGGTGTGGCTAAACTGAATATTCAGCAAGAGAAGGGTTAAAATGTGGCAAGATCAAGGATTGAGTGTTGTTAAACTCAAATAAATCAATCAATCAGTCAATCAATCCCAATTTTATATGGTAAAACTGGGGTTTACAGGGGTATACATTATTTTTCTTAATTCTGCTCAAAAATACGGATTGTTGGTACTCGTTAAAAATGCCTCACCCTGGCAATTCTACCAAGCACCCACAACCTATCTTTGAAGTATAAATTAGAAAAATTCAGAAAAGTAGCTATTTTGGAGATGTGACAAAATGCACAATGTCTCACAGGTGTGTTATCGCAATGAGACAGCTCAGAAATACCCAGCACAGGTGATTCTCATCATGAAACTATGCGTATAATGTATACGCCGTATATATAGTAAAAATTGGGGTTTACATGGGTATACATTTTTTTCTTAATTCTGCTCAAAAACACGTGGGTACTCGTTTGAACTGCCTCACCATGGCAGTTCTAATGAGTTCCTACAATCTATGTTTTGAGCAGAGATATGATAAATATTAAGAATTTTTTATCGGAAAATTTTCATTTTCTGGTGGAAAAAAAATGCAATATATTCAAATAGGCTTGTTTTTGTAAAGCTTTCCTGTTCAGATTAGCTGAGCCAGTGCACGACAAAATCTTTAACATCACTACAGCTGGTGTCTGGGAATGTGTGGCGTCCGTAAAAAGTCTCCCTGCCCTACATCATAGTGTAGTTTATATTTTCTTGTCCTTTGGGATCATTCTTGCTTCCAAAGGATAACCCTCTCTAGAACATATTTAATAAGACCTGTTTTGTTTCATTATGACAACACACCCTTGCAACAATGTTCATTTTTTTCCACCGCAAAAATGACTACTTTTCTGATGAAAATCTGTGTTATTTTGCTTATTGTTACTGCAAACTTAGGTTGTAGGTGGTCATGAACTACTGGATGGATTTTAATCAAATTTGCATGGATATAACATTGGGACAGGCTGAAGAACAGGTTAAGTTTTGGTGTCCTTGACCTTATTTTCAAGGTCACAGCCATGCTAAATAGGTCAAACATCACAAAAACTAGCCTATATAATTTTGACCCACTTGAACCCCACTTTTATATAGTAAAACTGGGGTCTACAGGGGTAAACCTTATTTTTCTTATTTCTGCTCTAAAATATAGATTGTGGGTACTCTTTAGAACCACCTCGATGAGGCGGTTCTAACGAGTACCCACATTCTATATTTTGAGCAGAAATAAGAAAAATATCACAATGTTTCTTCTAAAAAATTTTGATTTTTCGGAGGTAAAGTTTACACTGTATTTGTATAGGCATGCTTTCGTAATGTTTAGGCCAAATTTATGTTGTGTGCATTATGTCTTACAAACTACAGGGTGGATTTTAATCAAATCTGCATGGAGTTAACATCTGGTTAGGATGAAGGACCTATTAGGTTCTTGTGACAACATTTTCAAGGTCACAGCAGTGCTGTTAAATTAAGCATGTTTTGAAAGGAGTATGTGGTGTGTGTGTGTGGGGGGTGGGGGAACATCTGTTTTCTCGGAAAACAAGTCTAGTTTATATGAGATGTTGTTAGAGGTGGTTATAACTAGTACCTACATCATATGGTTAATAGAAGAGAAGTAAAATATCCTAAAAATAATGTCTTCGCTGGAGCTATGATGTGTATATTTATGTCTCCCCCGAAAAAAATTTTTTCGGAGAGACATATTGTTTTTCCCCCGGGCGTCTGTCTGTCTGTCTGTCTGTCACACATTCGTATCCGCTCTGTAACTTGAAAACCGTTAGAGCTATCTTCACGAAACTTCGTATAAATATTAATCAGCATTAGACGACGTGCAGTGCGCAAATTTTTTTTTCGGAGAGACATATTGTTTTTCCCCCGGGCGTCTGTCCATCCGTCTGTCCGTCTGTCTGTCTGTCTGTCCGTCTGTCCGTCTGTCACACATTCGTGTCCGCTCTGTAACTTGAAAACCGTTAGAGCTATCTTCACGAAACTTCGTATAAATATTAATCAGCATTAGACGACGTGCAGTGCGCAAGAACCATAACTCTCGCATTTATACTTTTTGAATTATCTCCCTTGGAAGTTTGTTGGTATGTATATATGTATGGGCAAATCGTGTCCGGTCAATAACTTTCTTATTTTGTGATGGATTATAAAATTACTTGGCAGAAATATTAACAACCATAAGACGATGTGTGGTGCGCATGAGGCAGGTCGGTACCTCAAAGGTCAAGGTCATACTTAGAGGTCAAAGGTCAAAAAGGGGGCCTTTTTTCGTATTTGGTCAATAACTTTCTTATTTTGAGATGGATTTTAAAATTACTTGTCATAATTATTAACAACCATAAGACGATGTGTGGTGCGTATGAGGCAGGTCGGTACCTCAAAGGTCAAGGTCATACTTAGAGGTCAAAGGTCAAAAAAGGGGCATTTTTTTGTATTTGGTCAATAACTTTCTAATTTTGAGATGGATTTTAAAATTACTTGGCATAATTATTAACAACCATGAGACGATGTGTGGTGCACATGAGGCAGGTCGGTACCTCAAAGGTCAGGGTCATACTTAGAGGTCAAAGGTCAAAAAAGGGGCCTTTTTTTCGTATTTGGTCAATAACTTTCTTATTTTGAGATGGATTTTGAAATCACTTGGCAGAAATGTTAACCAATATAAGGCGATGTGTTGAGTGCATGACCCAGGTTGGTACCTCAAAGGTCAAGGTCACACTTAGAGGTCGAAGGTAAAAAAAGGGGCCTTTTTTCGGGTTTTGTCAATAACTTGCTTATTTTTAAATAGAATTTGAAGTTACTTGGCAAACATGTTAACTATTATGGGACGATGTGTTGCATGCATGATTCAGTTTGGTACCTAAAATGTCAAGGTCATACATAGAGGTCAAAGGTAAAAAAGGGGCCTTTTTTCGTGTTTGGTCAATAACTTTCTTATTTTTAGATGGATTTTGAAATTGCTAGGCAGAAATGTTAACCACCATGAGATGATGTGTTGCACGCATGACCCAGTTTGGTACCTTAAAGGTCAAGGTCATACATAGAGGTTAAAGGTAAAAAAAGGGCCTTTTTTGTGTTCTGTCAATAACTTTCTTATTATGCCCCCAACTTTGAAAAAGTTGGAGGGGCATATTAGTTCTGGTTCGATCGCCCGTCCGTTACGCTTTTGATGCATAGCATAACTAAAGAACCGTGTATGCTAGGGTTTTGAAATTTCATATATGGATTCCTCATGGAAAATTAGCTGATGCGTATTTTTTTTCTCGTCCGGATTATGCCCCCTTCAAGAGTTATTGCCCTTTGAATTTTTTTTAATAAAATCTTGTCAGCAAGATATCTCAAAAACTATTGGAGCTAGAGCCTTGAAAGTTGGTGAATATATTGGTGGTGATGAGTAGATTAACTGATTAACTTTTGACAAAATTCCGAAAAATACTTTGTGAGTTATGGCCCTTTGTCATTTTGGTAATTTGTGCCCATTGTAATGTATGCTAAAAGTGATGCATAGCATAACTTTAGAACCGTGTATGCTAGGGTTTTGAAATTTTATATATGGATTCCTCATGGAAAATTAGCTGACACGTATTTTTTTCTCGTCCGGATTATGCCCCTTTCAAGAGTTATTGCCCTTTGAATTTTTTTTTTAATTAAATCTTGTCAGCAAGATATCTCAAAAACTATTGGAGCTAGAGCCTTGAAAGTTGGTGAATAGATTGGTGGTGATGAGTAGATGAACTGATTAACTTATGACAAAATTCCGAAAAATACTTTGTGAGTTATGGCCCTTTGTCATTTTGGTAATTTGTGCCCATTGTAATGTATGCTAAAAGTGATGCATATCATAACTTTAGAACCCTGTATGCTAGGTTTTGAAATTTCATATATGGATTCCTGATGGAAAATTAGCTGACGCGTAATTTTTTTCTTGTCCTGATTATGCCCCTTTCAAGAGCCCTTTGAAATTTTTTAATGAAATCTTGTCAGCAAAATATCTCAAACACTATTGGAGCTAGAGCCTTGAAAGTTGTTGAGTATATTGGTGGTGATGAGTATATGAACTGATTACCTTTTGACAAAATTCCGAAAAATACTTTGTGAGTTATGGCCCTTTGTCATTTTGGTAATTTGTGCCCATTGTAATGTATGCTAAAAGTGATGCATAGCATAACTTTAGAACTGTGTATGCTAGGGTTTTGAAATTTCATATATGGATTCCTCATGGAAAATTAGCCGTCATGTATTTTTTTTCTCGTCCGGATTATGCCCCTTTCAAGAGTTATTGCCCTTTGAAATTTTTTTAATAAAATCTTGTCAGCAAGATATCTCAAAAACTATTGGAGCTAGAGCCTTGAAAGTTGGTGAATAGATTGGTTGTGATGAGTAGATGAACTGATTAACTTATGACAAAATTCCGAAAAATACTTTGTGAGTTATGGCCCTTTGTCATTTTGGTAATTTGTGCCCATTGTAATGTATGCTAAAAGTGATGCAAATCATAACTTTAGAACCGTGTATGCTAGGGTTTTGAAATTTCATATATGGATTCCTCATGGAAAATTAGCTGACGCAGGTTTCTTTCTCTTCTGGATTATGCCCCTTTCAAGAGTTATTGCCCTTTGAAATTTTTGAATGAAATCTTGTCAGCAAAATATCTCAAACACTATTGGAGCTAGAGCCTTGAAAGTTGTTGAGTATATTGGTGGTGATGAGTATATGAACTGAATAACTTTTGACAAAATTCCGAAAAATACTTTGTGAGTTATGGCCCTTTGTCATTTTGGTAAATTGTGCCCATTGTAATGTATGCTAAAAGTGATGCATAGCATAACTTTAGAACCGTGTATGCTAGGGTTTTGAAATTTCATATATGGATTCCTCATGGAAAATAAGCTGACATGTATTTTTTTTTATCGTCTTGATTATGCCCCTTTCAAGAGTTATTGCCCTTTGAAATTTTTTTTAATAAAATCTTGTCAGCAAGATATCTCAAAAACTATTGGAGCTAGAGCCTTGAAAGTTGGTGAATATATTGGTGGTGATGAGTAGATGAACTGATTAACTTTTGACAAAATTCCGAAAAATACTTTGTGAGTTATGGCCCTTTGTCATTTTGGTAATTTGTGCCCATTGTAATGTATGCTAAAAGTGATGCATAGCATAACTTTAGAACCGTGTATGCTAGGGTTTTGAAATTTTATATATGGATTCCTCATGGAAAATTAGCTGACACGTATTTTTTTCTCGTCCGGATTATGCCCCTTTCAAGAGTTATTGCCCTTTGAATTTTTTTTTTAATTAAATCTTGTCAGCAAGATATCTCAAAAACTATTGGAGCTAGAGCCTTGAAAGTTGGTGAATAGATTGGTGGTGATGAGTAGATGAACTGATTAACTTATGACAAAATTCCGAAAAATACTTTGTGAGTTATGGCCCTTTGTCATTTTGGTAATTTGTGCCCATTGTAATGTATGCTAAAAGTGATGCATATCATAACTTTAGAACCCTGTATGCTAGGTTTTGAAATTTCATATATGGATTCCTGATGGAAAATTAGCTGACGCGTAATTTTTTTCTTGTCCTGATTATGCCCCTTTCAAGAGCCCTTTGAAATTTTTTAATGAAATCTTGTCAGCAAAATATCTCAAACACTATTGGAGCTAGAGCCTTGAAAGTTGTTGAGTATATTGGTGGTGATGAGTATATGAACTGATTAACTTTTGACAAAATTCCGAAAAATACTTTGTGAGTTATGGCCCTTTGTCATTTTGGTAATTTGTGCCCATTGTAATGTATGCTAAAAGTGATGCATAGCATAACTTTAGAACTGTGTATGCTAGGGTTTTGAAATTTCATATATGGATTCCTCATGGAAAATTAGCCGTCATGTATTTTTTTTCTCGTCCGGATTATGCCCCTTTCAAGAGTTATTGCCCTTTGAAATTTTTTTAATAAAATCTTGTCAGCAAGATATCTCAAAAACTATTGGAGCTAGAGCCTTGAAAGTTGGTGAATAGATTGGTTGTGATGAGTAGATGAACTGATTAACTTATGACAAAATTCCGAAAAATACTTTGTGAGTTATGGCCCTTTGTCATTTTGGTAATTTGTGCCCATTGTAATGTATGCTAAAAGTGATGCAAATCATAACTTTAGAACCGTGTATGCTAGGGTTTTGAAATTTCATATATGGATTCCTCATGGAAAATTAGCTGACGCAGGTTTCTTTCTCTTCCGGATTATGCCCCTTTCAAGAGTTATTGCCCTTTGAAATTTTTGAATGAAATCTTGTCAGCAAAATATCTCAAACACTATTGGAGCTAGAGCCTTGAAAGTTGTTGAGTATATTGGTGGTGATGAGTATATGAACTGAATAACTTTTGACAAAATTCCGAAAAATACTTTGTGAGTTATGGCCCTTTGTCATTTTGGTAAATTGTGCCCATTGTAATGTATGCTAAAAGTGATGCATAGCATAACTTTAGAACCGTGTATGCTAGGGTTTTGAAATTTCATATATGGATTCCTCATGGAAAATAAGCTGACATGTATTTTTTTTTATCGTCTTGATTATGCCCCTTTCAAGAGTTATTGCCCTTTGAAATTTTTTTAAATAAAATCTTGTCAGCAAGATATCTCAAAAACTATTGGAGCTAGAGCCTTGAAAGTTGGTGAATATATTGGTGGTGATGAGTAGATGAACTGATTAACTTTTGACAAAATTCCGAAAAATACTTTGTGAGTTATGGCCCTTTGTCATTTTGGTAATTTGTGCCCATTGTAATGTATGCTAAAAGTGATGCATAGCATAACTTTAGAACCGTGTATGCTAGGGTTTTGAAATTTTATATATGGATTCCTCATGGAAAATTAGCTGACACGTATTTTTTTCTCGTCCGGATTATGCCCCTTTCAAGAGTTATTGCCCTTTGAATTTTTTTTTTAATTAAATCTTGTCAGCAAGATATCTCAAAAACTATTGGAGCTAGAGCCTTGAAAGTTGGTGAATAGATTGGTGGTGATGAGTAGATGAACTGATTAACTTATGACAAAATTCCGAAAAATACTTTGTGAGTTATGGCCCTTTGTCATTTTGGTAATTTGTGCCCATTGTAATGTATGCTAAAAGTGATGCATATCATAACTTTAGAACCCTGTATGCTAGGTTTTGAAATTTCATATATGGATTCCTGATGGAAAATTAGCTGACGCGTAATTTTTTTCTTGTCCTGATTATGCCCCTTTCAAGAGCCCTTTGAAATTTTTTAATGAAATCTTGTCAGCAAAATATCTCAAACACTATTGGAGCTAGAGCCTTGAAAGTTGTTGAGTATATTGGTGGTGATGAGTATATGAACTGATTAACTTTTGACAAAATTCCGAAAAATACTTTGTGAGTTATGGCCCTTTGTCATTTTGGTAATTTGTGCCCATTGTAATGTATGCTAAAAGTGATGCATAGCATAACTTTAGAACTGTGTATGCTAGGGTTTTGAAATTTCATATATGGATTCCTCATGGAAAATTAGCCGTCATGTATTTTTTTTCTCGTCCGGATTATGCCCCTTTCAAGAGTTATTGCCCTTTGAAATTTTTTTAATAAAATCTTGTCAGCAAGATATCTCAAAAACTATTGGAGCTAGAGCCTTGAAAGTTGGTGAATATATTGGTGGTGATGAGTAGATGAACTGATTAACTTATGACAAAATTCCGAAAAATACTTTGTGAGTTATGGCCCTTTGTCATTTTGGTAATTTGTGCCCATTGTAATGTATGCTAAAAGTGATGCAAATCATAACTTTAGAACCGTGTATGCTAGGGTTTTGAAATTTCATATATGGATTCCTCATGGAAAATTAGCTGACGCAGGTTTCTTTCTCTTCCGGATTATGCCCCTTTCAAGAGTTATTGCCCTTTGAAATTTTTGAATGAAATCTTGTCAGCAAAATATCTCAAACACTATTGGAGCTAGAGCCTTGAAAGTTGTTGAGTATATTGGTGGTGATGAGTATATGAACTGAATAACTTTTGACAAAATTCCGAAAAATACTTTGTGAGTTATGGCCCTTTGTCATTTTGGTAAATTGTGCCCATTGTAATGTATGCTAAAAGTGATGCATAGCATAACTTTAGAACCGTGTATGCTAGGGTTTTGAAATTTCATATATGGATTCCTCATGGAAAATAAGCTGACATGTATTTTTTTTTATCGTCTTGATTATGCCCCTTTCAAGAGTTATTGCCCTTTGAAATTTTTTTTAATAAAATCTTGTCAGCAAGATATCTCAAAAACTATTGGAGCTAGAGCCTTGAAAGTTGGTGAATAGATTGGTTGTGATGAGTAGATGAACTGATTAACTTATGACAAAATTCCGAAAAAAATTTGTGAGTTATGGCCCTTTGTCATTTTGGTAATTTGTGCCCATTGTAATGTATGCTAAAAGTGATGCATAGCATAACTTTAGAATCGTGTATGCTAGGGTTTTGAAATTTCATATATGGGTTCCTCATGGAAAATTAGCTGACATGTATTTTTTTCTCGTCCGGAATATGCCCCTTTCAAGAGTTATTGCCCTTTGAAATTTTTTTAATGAAATCTTGTCAGCAAGATATCTCAAACACTATTGGAGCTAGAGCCTTGAAAGTTGTTGAGTATATTGGTGTTGATGAGTATATGAACTGATTAACTTTTGACAAAATTCCGAAAAATACTTTGTGAGTTATGGCCCTTTGTCATTTTGGTAATTTGTGCCCATTGTAATGTATGTTAAAAGTGATGCATATTATGCTAAAAGTGATGCATAGCATAACTTTAGAACCGTGTATGCTAGGATTTTGAAATTTCATATATGGATTCCTCATGGAAAATTAGCTCAGACGATGAGACGATGTGTTGTACCTCAAAGGTCAAGGCCATACTTAGAGGTCAAAGGTAAAAAAGTGCTTTTTTTGTTTACGGCCAATAACTTTTTTATTTTTCTATGAACATTTTTAAAGTTACTATGCAGAAATGTTCATCTTCATTAGATGATGTGTGTGTGTGAATTCAGGTTTAACGTCGCTTTCAACAATTTTTCAGTCATATCACGACGGTGTCTGGTTGCGACAGGGAGCTCAATGCTCACTTTTATAGTGCTGCCTCACTGAAGTATCATGTCCCAGACACATTACATGATACCACACCCAGTCACATTATCCTGACACTAGATCGACCAGTCCTAGCTCTACCCTGTAAATCTGAGTGCCAAGCAAGGAGCAGCTAGTACCATTTTTAACGACTTTGGTATGTCGAGGCCCGGGATCGAACCTGAGACCTCCCGTTCCACGGAGCGGACACTCTACCAACTGAGCTATCGGGGCCGGTCATTAGATGATGTGTTGCACACAAGACCCAGCTCAATACCTCCAATGTCAAGGTTATACTTAGCAGTCAAAAACGGGGGAGACATCTGTGTTTTTGTAGAAAAACAAATTCTACTTTGAACTGTTTATTTCAGATCAAAACCCAGCTTGTCCAATCTGTCTATGTCCATGTGAAATAGAGGAAATTATGACTAGCTTAGCATGTAGCCATTTCTTCCATCCCCTCTGTATACAGGCTTGGCTTACTAAGGTAAGAAAAGGGCCCGCCCATCGGGACTTGAAGAAATAGATTGGCTGCATGATGCTTCCACTCAGAGCTGAATCTGACCGCACAATTGTACTGGTAAACCGCTTAGAGGATCTTAGCCTGCCCAGGCAAAGGGGTGTGAGTGTCGGACTGTCCATGCTTATAAATCCTATTGGTTTCATTGGGCAACAGGGCTTGAGATGTCATTTTATCTCAATCACAGGTAAAAATCCCACAAAATTGGAAGCAACGTCTCCCAAATGACCTTTACAGTGTTGATGGGGACATTAAACATCAAATCAAACAAACAAAAACTAAATAAAATAATTCATTCAAATTCTCAAACTTATTGACAAATAGTGTAGATCCAGATCTGATGGCTTCTTTAGAAGCCATCTGATCTGCATCTACACTGTTTGCAAATGTAGGAATTTCACAGGTTTTGTTTGAGATGAGGTTTAACTTGGCTTACTAAGGTAAAAAAAGGGCCATCACGAAAACATGCCTATATAATTCGAACCCCCTTGAACCCCGTTTTTATCTATTTAAATTGGGGTTTACAGGGGTAAACCTTATTTTTAGCTCACCTGAGCCGAAGGCTCATGTGAGATATTAGTATACCACGAGCCGTCGTCCGTCGTCCGTCGTCGTCGTCGTCGTCGTCGTCCGTCGTCCACACTTTCAAAGAAGTATATCTCCGGAACCAGTGGGCCAATCTTGATCAAATTTCATGTGAAGCATTATCAGGTAGGGGGAAAGGCTGCATACTGTTTTCGGGCAGATCGGATTGGAACTCTGGTTGCCATGGCAACAAATAGCTCCCATAGACTTAACATAGGAAAAAGTTTGTCATCACTCTAGCTCAGTCAATTTTTTCTGATCGACTTCATTCTTGCAGATAACGAGGACAGGCATGAAATCTCGATCAAGTTCGATTTTGGGCTGAATCGGATTATTCACTCAGGAGTTACGTGCCCTTGAGCGTTAGGAAAAAGCTTGTCATCACTCTAGCTCCGTCAATTTTTTTCTGATCGACTTCATTCTTGCAGATAACGAGGACAGGCATGAAATCTCGATCAAGTTCGATTTTGGGCTGAATCGGATTATTCACTCAGGAGTTACATGCCCTTGAGCGTTGAAAAAATTGCCTATTGACTTAACATGGGGAGAATGTTGTCATCACTGTAGCTGCTTCAATTATTTTCAGATTGGCTTTATTCTTGCAGATAACCAGCACAGCCATGAAATCTCGGTCAAGTTCGATAACTGGCAGAATCGGATCATTCACTTAGGAGCTACCTGCCCTTGTGTGTTTTTGCATTAGGGTTAATGGGAATTTCAAAAATGTATATCTTAAAGACTACTTGGCCAACTTTGATCAAATTTCATGTCTCACATTATTGGGCAAGTGGAAAGGCTTCATTAGGTTTTCAGGCAGATCTGAGTGGAACTCTGGTTGCCATGGCAACATCTAGCTCCCATAGACTTCATATAGGAAAAAGCTTGTCATCACTCTAGCTCCGTCAATTTTTTTCTGATCGACTTCATTCTTGCAGATAACCAGTACGGGCATTAAATCTCGGTCAAGTTCGATTTTGGGCCGAATCAGAATTCACTCAAGAGTTACGTCCCCTTGAGCGCCCGAAAAATTGCCTATCGACTTAACATGGGGAAAATGTTGTCATCACTGTAGCTAGTAACGAGGACAGGCATAAAGTCTCGGTTAAGTTCGATTTTGGGCAGAATCGGAATATTGACCTCGGAGTTACGTGACCTTGAGCGACAAAAAATTTGCCCATAGACTTAACATAGGGAAAATATTGTGACTACGATAGCGACTTGAATTTTTTTCAGATCAGCTTCAAACTTGCAGGTAACGAGGACAGACATAAAATCACGGTTAAGTTCGATTTTGGGCCGAATCGGACTATTTGCCTTGGAGTTACCTGCCCTTGAGCATGAAAAAATACGTTGTGACCACGATAGCAACTTTATTTTTATTCAGATCAGCTTCAAACTTGCAGGTAACGAGGACAGGCATAAAATCCCGGTTAAGTTCGATTTTGGGCCGAATCGGAATATTGACCTCGGAGTTACGTGACCTTGAGCGACAAAAAATTTGCCCATAGCCTTAACATAGGGAAAATGTTGTGACTACAATAGCGACTTGAATTTTTTTCAGATCAGCTTCAAACTTGCAGGTAACCAGGACAGACATAAAATCTCGGTTAAGTTAGATTTTGGGCCAAATCGGATTATTTGCCTTGGAGTTACCTGCCCTTGAGCATAAAAAAATACGTTGTGACCACGATAGCAATTTTATTTTTATTCAGATCAGCTTCAAACTTGCAGGTAACGTGGACAGGCATAAAATCTCAGTTGAGTTCGAATCGGAATATTGATCTCGGAGTTACATGACCTTGAGCGACAAAAAATTGCCCATAGACTTTACATAGGGAAAATGTTGTGACTACGATAGCGACTTGAATTTTTTTCAGATCAGCTTCAAACTTGCAGGTAACGAGGACAGACATAAAATCTCGGTTAAGTTAGATTTTGGGCCAAATCGGATTATTTGCCTTGGAGTTACCTGTCCTTGAGCATAAAAAAATACGTTGTGACCACGATAGCAACTTTATTTTTATTCATATCAGCTTCAAACTTGCAGGTAACGAGGACAGGCATAAAATCTAGGTTAAGTTCGATTTTGGGCAGAATCGGAATATTGACCTCGGAGTTACGTGACCTTGAGCGACAAAAAATTTGCCCATAGACTTAATTAGGGAAAATGTTGTGACTACGATAGCGCTTTGAATTTTTTTCAGATCAGCTTCAAACTTGCAGGTAACGAGGACAGACATAAAATCTCGGTTAAGTTCGATTTTGGGCCGAATCGGAATATTTGCCTTGGAGTTACCTGCCCTTGAGCATAAAAAAATACGTTGTGACCACGATAGCAACTTTATTTTTATTCATATCAGCTTCAAACTTGCAGGTAAAGAGGACAGGCATAAAATCTCGGTTAAGTTCGATTTTGGGCCGAATCGGAATATTGACCTCGGAGTTACGTGACCTTGAGAGACAAAAAAATTTGCCCATAGACTTAACGTAGGGAAAATGTTGTGACAGAAATAGCGACTTGAATTTTTAGCTCACCTGAGCCAAAGGCTCCAGTGAGCCGATAGTATACCAAGGCTCCGGAGTCCGTCGTCTGTCGTCCGTCCATCCGTCGTCCACACTTTCAATGAAGCATATCTCAGAAGGCAGTCGACCAATCTTGTTTAAATTTTATGTGTAGCACCATTGGGCAAGGGGAAAGGCTGCATTAGGTTTTGGAGCTAGTCTGGTTCATTTGTTCCTTCATTCTTCTTTCTCTCCATATAGAGATAATAGACCAATGTTAAATTTTTAATCAAAGATTTCTCAGGAACTATAAAAGCTAGAAGCATCAAATTTGGTATTCAATAGAATAATGATGACTTATTTTGTGTAAGAGACATTGGGCTTTATCAGCTTATTTGTTCATCTGTTCTTTCATTCTTCTTTCTCTCCATTTTGACCAATGTTAAATTTTCGTCAAAGATTTCTCAGGAACTATAGAAGCTAGAAGTCTCAAACTTGGAATGCAATGCAATAATCATGACTTATATCCTGTAAGGGTCAATGGGCTGGATTCTATTAGCAGATTTAGTAGTCAAGTCTGTGAATTGTTAAAACTTAAGTTCCTCAGGTGAGCGGTTTAGGCTCATTGAGCCTCTTGTTCTTATTTTTGCTCTAAAATATAGACTGTGGGTACTCCTTAGAACCACCTCTCTGCGGAGGTTCTAACCATTACCCACAATCTATATTTTGAGCAAAATTAAGGAATTTATCATAAGTTCTCATCTAAAAATGTTCATTTTTATGGCAGTAAAGTTTACATTACATTTGTTAAGGGGTGTTTTTGTAATGCTACTTCATGGAACAAAGATAATCCTTATTCTACATAATGAATTTTGTTTGAGTCGCACTTCTTCTGATTGTCAACCAATCAAAATAATTCATTCAAATTCTCAAACTTAATGACAAATAGTGTAGATCCTGATCAGATGACTTCTTTAGAAGCCATTTGATCTGGATCTACACTATTTGCAAATGTAGGGGTTTCATGGATGATTTTGTTTTGAGGTTTAATGCCCCGTCAACACTGTAAAGATCATTTTGGAGATTTTGCTTCCAATTTTGTGGGATTTTTACCAGACATTGAGATGAAATGACATCTCAAGCCCTGCCACCCAATGAAACCAATAGGATTTATTAATATAGACAGGCTGACTAGCACCGGTTCGCCTGGGCAGGCGTATATCCTCTAAGTAGTTTACCAGTACTAGTGTGTAGAAGCATCATGCAGCTCATCTATTTCTTCAAGCCCCAATGCTTGGGGGCCGTTGGGTTCATGGGTGAAAGTTGTTAGTATTTATACTGAATTCAGGACTGGAAAGATTATTTTTCCCATGTAAAGTACAGGGAAAAAGTAATTTTCAGTATTGCAAATACAGATACTCAGTATTGAGATTTCTGGAACTTTCACCAATGGGGTTTAGTTTTCAGCAGTATAATTATGTCTCCCCCGAAAATTTTTTTTCGGAGAGACATATTGTTTTTCCCCCGGGCGTCTGTCCGTCCGTCTGTCCGTCTGTCTGTCCGTCTGTCCGTCTGTCACACATTCGTGTCCGCTCTGTAACTTGAAAACCGTTAGAGCTATCTTCACGAAACTTCGTATAAATATTAATCAGCATTAGACGACGTGCAGTGCGCAAGAACCATAACTCTCGCATTTATACTTTTTGAATTATCTCCCTTGGAAGTTTGTTGGTATGTATATATGTATGGGCAAATCGTGTCCGGTCAATAACTTTCTTATTTTTTGATGGATTTTAAAATTACTCGGCAGAAATATTAACAACCATAAGACGATGTGTGGTGCGCATGAGGCAGGTCGGTACCTCAAAGGTCAAGGTCATACTTAGAGGTCAAAGGTCAAAAAAGGGGCCTTTTTTTCGTATTTGGTCAATAACTTTCTTATTTTGAGATGGATTTTAAAATTACGTGGCATAATTATTAACAACCATAAGACGATGTGTGGTGCGCATGAGGCAGGTCGATTCCTCAAAGGTCAAGGTCATACTTAGAGGTCAAAGGTCAAAAAAGGGGCCTTTTTAGCTCACCTGAGCCTTTAGGCTCATAGGTGAGCTTATAGTATAGCCATGGTCCGTCGTCCGTCCGTCCGTCCGTCCACCATTTTCAAAGATCTTCTTCTCCTATACTGCAGGGCCAATCAAAGCCAAATTTCATATGGAGCCTCAGTGGGATGGGGGAACGAAAGTTTGTTCGCGGGGTCTGGATCACATGACCAAGATGGCCGCCATGCCCATATATGGTAAAAAGCCTTCAAAAATCTTCTTCTCCAGAACCATAAGGCCAGTGGCCTTGAAACTTGGCATGTTACATATGGTACTCGGGCCCATCATGGTTTGTACAAATGGTGACCCTGGGTTGACCTTGACCTATTTTACAGTAATGTCAATTTGGTCGACTTAGGCTTTTGCATGGGGCAAAGTGAAAATAATGGATTTATAGGAAACCATTGAAGACAGTGTCACCAAAATTTGTAGATCAGGTAAAGTAACTGAATACATGAATGTATATGGATCAGAAAGGTCAAGGTCATTCATTGGCCTTGTTCGCGGGTCTGGATCACATGACCAAGATGGCCGCCATGCCCATATATGGTAAAAACGCTTCAAAAATCTTCTTCTTCAGAACCATAAGGCCAGTGGCTTTGAAACTTGGCATGTAGCATATGGTACTCGGGCCCATTATGGTTTGTACAAATGGTGACCCTGGGTTGACCTTGACCTATTTTACAGCAATGTCAAATTTTCCGACTTAGGCTTTTGCAAGGGGCAAAGTGAAAATAATGGATTTATAGGAAACCATTGAAGACAGTGTCAACAAAATTTGTAGATCAGGTAAAGTAATTGCATACATGAAGATCTATGGGTCAGAAAGGTCAAGGTCATTCATTGGCCTTAGACCAAGGTCATTCAGGATCCATATTTCAAACATTTTTTTCTCCAAAACTCTGAGCCAATTTAAGTAAAATTTAATATGGAGCCTTTGTGAGTTGAACAAATGAAAAAATGCCAATACGGTCTAGATCACATAACCAAAATGGCCGTCACACCCATATATGGTAAAAAGCATTAAAAATTCTTCTCCTCCAGAACCGTAAGGCCAATGGCCTTGAAACTTGGCATGTAGCATATGGTACTCAGGCCCATCATAGTTTGTACAAATGGTGACCCTGAGTTGACCTTGACCTATTTTACAGCAATGTCAAATTTGCCGACTTAGGCTTTTGCATGGGAAAAAGTGAAAATAATGGATTTTTTGGGAACCATTGAAGACACTGTCACCAAAATTAGTAGATAAGGTAAAGTAGCTGAATACATGAAGATCTATGTGTAAGAAAGGTCAAGGTCATTAATTGACCTTAGACCAAGGTCACGCAGGTTCCATATTTCAAACATTTTTTCTCAGAAACTACTGAGCCAATTGAAGTGAAATTCAATATGGAGCCTTTGGGAGATGAACAAATGAAAAGCTGCCAATATGGTCTAGATCACATGACCAAGATGGCCACCACGCCCATATATGGTAAAAACACTTTGAAATTCTTCTTCTCAAGAACCGTAAGGCCAATGGCCTTGAAACTTGGCATGTAGCATATGGTACTCGGGCCTATCATAATTTGTTCAAATGGTGACCCTGGGTTGAACTTGACCTATTTTACAGTAATGTCAAATATGCTGACTTAGGCTTTTGCATAGGAAAAAGTGAAAATAATGGATTTTTAGCTCACCTGAGCCTTTAGGCTCATAGGTGAGCTTATAGTATAGCCATGGTCCGTCGTCCGTCCGTCCACCATTTTCAAAGATCTTCTTCTCCTAAACTGCAGGGCCAATCAAAGCCAAATTTCATATGGAGCCTCAGTGGGATGGGGGAACGAAAGTTTGTTCGCAGGGTCTGGATCACATGACCAAGATGGCCGCCATGCCCATATATGGTAAAAAGCCTTCAAAAATCTTCTTCTCCAGAACCATAAGGCCAGTGGCCTTGAAACTTGGCATGTAGCATATGGTACTCAGGCCCATCATGGTTTGTACAAATGGTGACCCTGGGTTGACCTTGACCTATTTTTAAGCAATGTCAAATTTGCCGACTTAGGCTTTTGCATGGGGCTAAGTGAAAATTGGAACAAGTTTTCTTTTTGTTTCATTTGCTTCTGTATACAGTATACCATTTATGTCCAATGGACAGTTCCTCATATTTTCCCTTTCTGTGAGCCAGGCACCGAGGTTATAAAACTTTTTTCACGCTCAACTCACTTCAGCATGAAATTTACCCTGCTCATAAGTTTTAAAATGCCAACAAATATTGAGATGGCATTTTAAAATTTATGAGCAGGGTAAATGACATTTTCTGCTGATCTAAGTAGGAAAACTGTCACCAGACAGGTGAGTGGTTCAGGACCACTGGTCCTCTCGTTTTCGTATTTGGTCAATAACTTTCTGATTTTGAGATGGATTTTAAAATTACTTGGCATAATTATTAACAATCATGAGACGATGTGTGGTGCACATGAGGCAGGTCGGTACCTCAAAGGTCAAGGTCATTCTTAGAGGTCAAAGGTCAAAAAGTGGGCCTTTTTTTTCGTATTTGGTCAATAACTTTCTTATTTTGAGATGGATTTTGAAATCACATGGCAGAAATGTGAACCAATATAAGGGGATGTGTTGCGCGCATGACCCAGGTTGGTACCTCAAAGGTCAAGGTCATACTTAGAGGTCAAAGGTAAAAAAAGCGGCCTTTTTTCGGGTTTTGTCAATAACTTGCCTATTTTTTAATAGAATTTGAAGTTACTTGGCAAACATGTTAACTATCATGGGACGATGTGTTGCATGCATGATTCAGTTTGGTACCTAAAATGTCAAGGTCATACATAGAGGTCAAAGGTAAAAAAGGGGCCTTTTTTAGTGTCTGGTCAATAACTTTCTTATTTTTAGATGGATTTTGAAATTGCTAGGCAGAAATGTTAACCACCATGAGATGATATGTTGCACGCATGACCCAGTTTGGTACCTGAAAGGTCAAGGTCATACATAGAGGTTAAAGGTAAAAAAGGGCCTTTTTTTGTGTTCTGTCAATAACTTTCTTATTATGCCCCCAACTTTGAAAAAGTTGGAGGGGCATATTGGTTCTGGTTCGTTTGTCCGTTCGTCCGTCCATTATTTACCGGCCCCGATAGCTCAGTTGGTAGAGTGTCCGCTTCGGGGAACGGGAGGTCTCGGGTTCGATCCCGGGCCGCGACATACCAAAGTCGTTAAAAATGGTACTAGCTGCTCCTCGTTTGGCACTCAGATTTACGGGGTAGAGCTAGGACTGGTCGATCCAGTGTCAGGATAATGTGACTGGGTGTGGTATCATGTAATGTGTCTGGGACATGATACTTCAGTGAGGCAGCACTATAAACGTGAGCATTGAGCTCCCTGTCGCAACCAGACACCGTCGTGATATGACTGAAAAATTGTTGAAAGCGACGTTAAACCCGAATTCACACACACACACACTCGTCCGTCCATTACGCTTTTGATGCATAGCATAACTAAGGAAACGTGCATGCTAGGGTTTTGAAATTTCATATATGGATTCCTCATGGAAAATTAGCTTACGGGTATTTTTTTTCTCGTCCGGATTATGCCCCCTTCAAGAGTTATTGCCCTTTGAATTTTTTTTTTAATAAAATCTTGTCAGCAAGATATCTCAAAAACTATTGGAGCTAGAGCCTTGAAAGTTGGTGAATATATTGATGGTGATGAGTAGATGAACTGATTAACTTTTGACAAAATTCCGAAAAATACTTTGTGAGTTATGGCCCTTTGTCATTTTGGTAATTTGTGCCCATTGTAATGTATGCTAAAAGTGATGCATAGCATAACTTTAGAACCGTGTATGCTAGGGTTTTGAAATTTCATATATGGATTCCTCATGGAAAATTAGCTGACGTGTATTTTTTTTCTCGTCCGGATTATTCCCCTTTCAAGAGTTATTGCCCTTTGAAATTTTTTTAATGAAATCTTGTCAGCAAGATATCTCAAACACTATTGGAGCTAGAGCCTTGAAAGTTGTTGAGTATATTGGTGGTGATGAGTATATGAACTGATTAACTCTTGACAAAATTCCAAAAAATACTTTGTGAGTTATGGCCCTTTGTCATTTTGGTAATTTGTGCCCATTGTAATGTATGTTAAAAGTGATGCATAGCATAACTTTAGAACCGTGCATGCTAGGATTTTGAAATTTCATATATGGATTCCTCATTGAAAATTAGCTGACATGTATTTTTTTCTCGTCTTGATTATGCCCCTTTCAAGAGTTATTGCCCTTTGAAATTTTTTTGATAAAATCTTGTCAGCAAGATATCTCAAAAACTATTGGAGCTAAAGCCTTGAAAGTTGGTGAATAGATTGTTGGTGATGAGTAGATGAACTGGTTAACTTATGACAAAATTCCGAAAAATACTTTGTGAGTTATGGCCCTTTGTCATTTTGGTAATTTGTGCCCATTGTAATGTATGCTAAAAGTGATGCATAGCATAACTTTAGAACCGGGTATGCTATAGTTGTGAAATTTCATATATGCATTTCTGATGGAAAATAAGCTGACACGTATTTTTTTTCTCGTCAGGATTATGCCCCTTTCAAGAGTTATTGCCCTTTGAAATTTTTTTAATAAAATCTTGTCAGCAAGATATCTCAAAAACTATTGGAGCTAGAGGCTTGAAAGTTGGTGAATATATTGGTGGTGATGAGTAGATGAACTGATTAACTTTTGACAAAATTCCAAAAATACTTTGTGAGTTATGGCCCTTTGTCATTTTGGTAATTTGTGCCCATTGTAATGTATGCTAAAAGTGATGCATAGCATAACTTTAGAACCGTGTATGCTAGGGTTTTGAAATTTCATATATGGGTTCCTCATGAAAAATTAGCTGACGCCTATTATTTTTCTCGTCCGGATTATGCCCCTTTCAAGAGTTATTGCCCTTTTTTTTTTTTAATAAAATCTTGTCAGCAAAATATCTCAAACACTATTGGAGCTAGAGCCTTGAAAGCTGTTGAGTATATTGGTGGTGATGAGTATATGAACTGATTAACTTTTGACAAAATTCCGAAAAATACTTTGCGAGTTATGGCCCTTTGTCATTTTGGTAATTTGTGCCCATTGTAATGAATGCTAAAAGTGATGCATAGCATAACTTTAGAACTGTGTATATGGTTTTGAAATTTCATATATGCATTCCTAATGGAAAATAAGCTGACGCGTATTTTTTTTCTCATCCTGATTATGCCCCTTTCAACAGTTATTGCCCTTTGAATTTTTTTTAATAAAATCTTGTCAGCAAGATATCTCAAAAACTATTGGAGCTAGAGGCTTGAAAGTTGGACCATGAGTCATGTGCAAGACCAAGGTCCATACCTCCAATGTCAAGGTCATACCTAGAGGTCAAAGGTAAAAAAAGGACAGTCAATAACTTCCTTATTCTTTGATTGATTATGAAATTACTTGGCAGAAATGTTAACCATCATGAGACGATGTGTTGTACCGCAAAGGTCAAGGCCATACTTAGAGGTCAAAGGTGAGTGAGTGAGTTTTAGTTTTACGTCCCACCAACAGCTAAGGTCATACGGAGAAGGGACCTCGGTTTAAAGACTCATCCGAAAGTCTGGAGAAGCCCGGGATCGATCCTGCGATCCCTGGTTTACAAGGCGAGTAGCGTAACCACTGCACCACGAAGGCTTCTAGAGGTCAAAGGTAAAAAAGTGCTTTTTTTTGTTTACGGCCAATAACTTTTTTATTTTTCTATGAACAGTTTTATAGTTACTATGCAGAAATGTTCATCTTCATTAGATGATGTGTTGCACACAAGACCCAGCTCAATACCTCCAATGTCAAGGTTATACTTAGCAGTCAAAAACGGGGGAGACATCTGTGTTTTTGTAGAAAAACAAATTCTAGTTGTTAGTTTGTTTTTGTTTGATTCGAGGTTTAACGTCCCCGTCAACACAGTAAAGGTTGTTTTGGAGACCTTGCTTCAAATTTTGTGGGACTTTTACCCGGCATTGAGATGAAATGACATCTCAAGCCCTGTCGCCCAATGAAACCAATAGGGTTTATAAGCATGGACGGTCCGACTTCCACCGCGGTTCCTGGACAGGCTTAGATCCTCTGAGCAGTTTACCAGTACTAGTGTGCGGCAGGTTTCAGCTCTGCATGGAGGCATCATGCAGCCAATCTATTTCTTCAGGCCCTGATGGGCGGGGACGGAATAATTGTTAGTGTATAACCCATTTTGTACTCAATGGAATCTTCCACTTTGTTCATAGCACTAATCCATTTCAAAATCTAGAGGTGTCAGGTTGTGTTTTCTTCAAAATTTATTTGGAAAATGACTGAACTTTTTGCTAACAGTGTAGGCATGATCTGCGGTGCCCCATCTGAGCTGGGCATGCACTGTGCACAATTTACCCATTTCTGGGTTTCCTGATGCGCTGTCTCTTGGTAGGCAAGGGTCTAACTGTTGGTTTTCTTTTGCTCCAAAATTTTAAGTACAGTCGAACTTCAATGGCTCGAACACATTTGGGACCTCGGAAATCTGTTCGAGACAGGGGTAGTTCGAGCCACTGAGGTTACTGTCAGAAGGCATACCGAGATACCTTTAGACATCTTTTCGGTGTTCTATAATAAAAATGTATGCTGTGTGCACTCATTAGAATCGCCTCATCGAGGCGATTCTAATGAGTACACACAGCATACATATGCAAGATAAAAGACTAAAATCTCCTTAATTATCCCCCACTACATCTTATGAAGAGGATTTCGCTAGGGGCTCAAGAGTGGGTTCGACACATCCATGGTAAACGAGCCATCGGTGTTCGAGCCATCGAAGTTCTACTGTATAGAGAAGTCATTTTCATCATCATTTTCTTTTGCTCCAAAATTTCAAGTATTTCATGCTGTTGAGTCCTCATCGTTGTTTCATCCCTGAAATTGTTGGATTCTTATGTTATCAGATATTTTGCACAGATGAGTTAGAAATCCTTCGTGCAGCCTGAATTTCTTCTGTCAAAACGACGACAGAACCAAGGGATAGGATTGTGGCCCCATAAAATTGATTTAACCATCTCTTGCTGAATATTCAGTTTGGCCACACCCATTTCTGACTTTGACCCAATCAGATTACTTGATGTAATTTATTCCTACAAATTCTTAAATTGAATGTCAAACAGTGTAGATCCTGATCAGATGGCTTCTTCAGAAGCCATCTGATCTGGATCTACACTGTTTGCAAAGAAAAGGGTTGTCGTGAACAGCAGGATAAGAGTTCAGTCCCCCAGTAATAACATTTTACTGACCTTCCAAGGTGGTTCTTCTATTGTAATTTATTTTTGTTATGTCTTTGCATATACTTGTTTGTATTGCTAATACAGTAGAACTTCAATGGCTCAAACACCTTTTGGAACTCTAAAATCTGTTCGAGACAGGGGTAGTTCGAGCCACTGAGGTGACTACCAGGAGGCATAACGAGATACTTTTAGACATCTTTTTGGTGTTCTATAATGAAAATGTATGCTGTGTGTACTCATTAGAATCGCCTAATCGAGGCAGTTCTAATGAGTACACTCAGCATAATGAGTACACACAGCATACATTTGCAAGATAAAAGACTAAAATCTCCTTAATCATCCCCCACTATTTCTTCTGTAGAGGATTTCGCTAGGGGCTCCAGAATGGGTTCGACACATCCATGGTTAACAAGCCAACGGTGTTCGAGCCATCGAAGTTCTACTGTGTCTTTTTTTTTTGGATAGCTGTTTGGCCATTTTGTAGGAAAGTATTTTTCTTGCACACCAGACAAGCAAATCTGTGATTTTACCCTGGGATAGAAATTTATGTTCTGACCCTGGTGTTCCGACCCAAAATCGAATATAATAGCATGTTTGATAAATGCACTGGTTGATTATGACCTTGTATATGTTCAAATACATATAGTGAAGTGCAACATACGGTAAGATTCATTCTCATACAGAAAGCCACGCAGGTAAAATTATGACGAAATCTTCCATGATAACAAATTGATTATCGATCACAATAGAGCCTTGTAAACCAGGGGTCGCAGGATCAATCCCGAGCTTCTCCAGACGACGGATGAGTCTTTAAACCGAGGTCCCGTCTCCGTATGCCCTTAGCTGTTGGTGGGACATAAAACTCAAACCATCACTCATAAGACTGATAACCGATTGTCTTTTCTGCTCCGATTAGCCAGCCTATCACGAAAACACGCCTATATAATTTTGACCCCCTTGAACCCCACTTTTATATAGTGAAACTGGGGTTTCCGGGGGGTATACCTTATTTTTCTTATTTCTGCTCTAAAATATAGATTGTGAGTACTCGTTAGAACCGCCTCGATGAGGCAGTTCTAACGAGTGGTCACAATCTGTATTTTGAGCAGAAATAAGAAAAATATCACAATTTTTCATCATAAAATTTTCATTTTTTCGGTGATAAAGGTGGAAATGTATTTGTATAGGCGTGTTTGCGCAATGCCTAAAAGTTACTGTATGTTCATGCTTCTGTCCCTTTGGTGTCTTTGATGGGAGGTGTGTTTGTGGTTGTATTGATTCCTGTTCAGTTAGTCGGGGATTTGAAATTCGTAGCACGCATATTTAAGGAGTTTAATGCACCTTACTTTCTCACACTTAACTATGATACGAATTTATTTAGAGGTCTCTCAGCATCTTGAAAATGGAGTTAGAAAATCAAAAAAGTGAGGAAAAAGACATAAAAAAGGGGAGATAAATGTTCCTACCCTATTTTCTCATTTAAGCATCCAAACAATTCCAAACGACATCTCCTCTGAAACTACAAGGCCAACTGGAACCAAATTATATGTGAAGCCGCCACGGGGTGAAAGAACATTCATATATTCTGAATATCTGGGTCACATGACCAAAATGTCCGCCATGCCCATATATGGTAAAAACCTTTGAAAATCGCCTTCTCAGGAACCAATTGACCGATGACCTTGAAACTTGGTATACAATATATGGGACCCGGGCCCTGCCGAATTTGTTCAAATGATGACATTTCGTTGACCTTGACCATTCTTACGTCAAAGTCACATTCCGTCACTTAGGATTTTGTATGGAAAAGACAGGGTTTTCTGGTTCTGTTGCAGCTTATGACATCATAGTTATATTTGCAATCGGCTTAATGATCCTGTGGCCATAAGATTAAATAGTTTTTAATTTTTCTAAAACTACTGGGCTAACTGATACCAAATTACATATACTGCATCAGTGTGGTCGAGAAATGCAAGTTTGTTAGAGGGATCTGTGTGATCGTCACACCAATAAACGGCCAAAAGTGATTTTAAATTCTGCATCTCAAGAAATACAAGACCTTGGTATGCAGCATTTTGGACTCTAGCCCTAAGATGGTTCAAAGCTGACTATAATGTGTGCGACGGCAACAAAAGAAAACAATGGTTGATTTCAAAATAATTTGGCATCAATGGTCCTGGGATTGGCCTCTACTAAACCATTATTGTCTGTTAAAATAAATGGCCACCACGGGTGTGTGTGTGGGGGGGGGGGGGGGGGAGGGGGAGGGGGATTTATGCCCACTTGAGCTCTGGTGAGCGTAGCTTCCCAGCGGCCGCTTGTTTACAATTTTGTGTTCAGGGAAAAGTCGCGTAAACTTGATTGCAAGCGTAAACCATATCTAATTGGCGTTGTCATGATACAGCAGCCGCAGTTTGTTTGGTTATCTATTGTTGCTTAGCTGCATCTTCATAAACAATTAACTGGTGACCAGTTGTAGTTTGGTATGAAGTTACCATGACAGCAATACCTCTGAAAGACGACAATGTTCAGTGAAGATAACAGCGCGGCCCTATTTCGGTTTTGTTTTTTCAAAGGGTTGGCAGATTTTTGTTCAGTATTTCATAATTGAAGGAAAGTCGTGTTTTAATGAGTTTATGCCTCTGAACAATCAAGCCTCCTTTTGACTGAAGGTGTGCGAAATTTTACTGCGCACAAAAAAAGAAACATTATACAGTATTTGATGGAACGATTTTACTTAAATGTTTTAGAGGTTTATTGTTTGGGTTTATAACATTAATTTGCTGCAAAAAAAAATTCTCTACTAAATTTAAATGTCGGCATCTAATTCTCCAGCTGCGGATTTGATATACTCCAGCTTATTTGCTGATTGAATGACTCTGGTTTTGGTCGATCTTTTGGCAAACATGCGCAAATTGAGGTCACCAAGTTACATGAAGATGCAGAAAAGTTCAGACGAGGGTCAGTGTTGAACCCGATGTTTCCACCCTTCTTGACAAAGGTGAAGAGAAGAAGCTTGATTTACGTAGGAATCGTAACATTTATTATGCCAAACATCGTCCCTGTTCAATGTTCAATGTGTCTGGCATATTAGGTTCAACCTCAAGTAAATTTACCCTCCCGCCTAGTTCCATTCAAATGTACGAACGCATTTCCGCCAGAACGCCTGAAGGTAGGTGTCTGATGCTCTTTCTCCGGTAGGGTTAACCGGAGCCTAACTTTTTGGTTTCCTTTGCTGCAGAATTCTAGCTATTTCATGCTGTCGAGTCCTCATCGTTGTTTCATCACCTTAGTCGTTTGATTTTCTGTTCTCTGAGATGTTGCGCTGATGAGCTAGAACTCCATTATGTAGAGTGAACAATTTATCAGTTTTAACCAAGACAATCAAGGACGAGTAGTGTGACCATCTAAAATCTGTTAAAGTGTCCAACCCCACCTCGGCCCCCGTAAAACTTCTTGCTGACCCCGTCGTTGCTCCTTTTTGTGTTTTATTATTTGCATAGTTAGTCCTTAAGATGTATGTATTGCTAATGCCTTTTTATTTTGGATAGCTGTTCGGTCATGTGGGGAGATAACTGTCATTCTGGCTTTCCATCCATGACGTTTTCGTTTTGGTGTTTTGAATGGGAGGTGCGAGATATTTTGTATAGTTTCCTGATCATTGCATACACTTAGTTTTTCAAATGTGATAACTTCTGATGGCTTGTCATAGAAGGCCTTTTAGGCCAATCTATATGGGACAACTGGGGTGGTTGGGTTAGGCAAAGGTGACGTGTATCTTGCGTCAATAGGGCGTTCGGCTGATAGTGGCTTACAGCTAGACAAGACCTGCTGTTCTTCCAGCAGTTAAGGGTAGATGGGGGAAACTTTTATTTCTTCTGTTTCTGCTTTTCCATTTTCCCATTTCTCCTCTGCCCCTTATTTTCATCTGCTCAACTATCTCTTCTGTCGCTTTTCTCCCTTTCTCTGGAGAGAGGACAAAAATGACCAACAAGGGGTGACGTGCCTTTAAACCCAAAACAATCAATATATGGGACAAATGTCAGAAACAGGAAGTAGTAATAAAGGAGATGAAGAACAGATTAATCAGTGTGTGACAAGAGACACAGGATGATTAAGAGCTAATGATGAATAGAGGCACAAGGCTATCGTAGGCAAGTTGCCCAACAAAATGGTAGAAAGTAAGTGCAGGTGACATCTTAAGATGCACGTTTACAGGTTGTACCACACCTCTGGGAAAAGGGAAGATAGAAGAATGTTTAAGGCTTTACGTTACATTAAACGTCGGGTACAATTTATTTTTAGTCGTGCGACTTAATAGAAAAGAAGGTACCCAGTAAGATTTCAAGTGGCCAGTAACATTTACGTGTTTAAAATATAATAATGCCGATGTTACTTGGGGAGCCTTGAGCACAAACCGGTAACTTTGGATAATGATTCTTGAAATATACAATGTATTCATTAAATGTTGACTGTTGAAGTCACCAGTTTAGAGAATCACTTGCCAGTTCACCCGCTGACAAATATGCTTGGTGATGTATATTCCCCTCACTAAATATAAACCGGAAGGAAATGGCCATCAGTAACTTTTCAAAAATATATCTTTCGGTCCCTTTTATGATACATGTATGACCAGCCAGTAAAATAATTTAGTTTATGTTGGTTTTAATATAAATTTTTATCACGATCTGTGACACAACAGGAAAAAGTGGTACATGTACAATGGTCCATAGGTATCGGAGTCCCTTGTTCATGCCCGGATTGAAACAGAGTCATCAAGTTTCACATGAATGTGCAAAAATAACCGTCCTTCAAACTGACGAAAAAGAAATTGTTTCAAGAAGTATTAAAAATTATTTAGCGCGAAAATAGTGTAAAATTTACCAAATTTTTGGGGTCAAATTTCAATGGTCAAAATTTATGGTAACACCGGATGTAATTACGTCATATCATGAAGTTTGGTGTCCTCATGTATTGACAAATAGTTTGGCTGATGCAATAAATCAACATCCATATGTAAGCGCATGCTACACATAACTAAACTCAATCCAACTATACCATCCGCATGGGGGTGGGTGTAAACTCACAGAATTTTCAACCCCTTTTCCCCACCAGGTTTGCTAAATAACCACATGTCATATAGGTTAGGCTCCTATCTCATTGAAACAGCACAAATAAAGCGTGAGAATTTTGGGTGCATTAAATTTTTCGAAATCTGGTCTCAAATCCCGGACTAAGTGCCGTCACTTCTGTTTTCCATTGCAAAATGGATTAACCCTAATCCTGCTGAATATTCAGTTTAGCCACACCCATTTCTGACTTTTAACCAATCAGATTACTTGATGTAATTTATTCCTAAAAATTCATAAACTGAATGTCAAACAGTGTAGATCCTGATCAGATGGCTTCTTCAGAAGCCATCTGATCTGGATCTACACTGTTTGCAAAGATAGGGGTTGTTGTGAACAGCAAGATAAGGGATAATATTAGTAGTATATTTGTCATCTGATCTGGATCTACACTGTTTCTAACGATAGGGGTTGTTGTCAGTTAAGGCAGCTGGATGAGACACTGGGTTGTCCCAACTGACATTTTCTTGCATCTGGACAAAGCCTGCTGTTGGACAGATAAAAGTTGGTTTGTGGATCTTCTATACCGGCTTAACCCTTATCTTGCTGAATATTCATTTAAGCCACACCCATTTCTGTCTATCAACCAATCAGAATACTTGATGTAATTTATTCCTACAAATTCATAAACTGAATGTCAAACAGTGTAGATCCTGATCAAATGGCTTTTCAGAAGCCATCTGATCTGGATCTACACTGTCGCTAAAGATAGGGGTTGTTGTCAGTTAAGGCAGCTGGATGAGACAATGGGTTGTCCAACCGACATTTTCTGGCATCTGGACAAAGCCTGCTGTTTGGCAGATAAAAGTTGGTTTGTGTAATTAATGGGCCAAGGGCCAATAACTGTATTAATCCCTTGATAGGGTTACAGTTTACCATTAAGAAAAGTTTTTGTTAGCTATAAAAGCTGTTCAACTTGGTACTACTTATATGGACAGTGGGCTGATGTATTGTGTATACTACAATCAGGGCTAAGGGTCTATAACTTTTGGTTTGCCCCTGCCCATAGGGGCTTGAAGAAATATATGGGCTGCATGATGCTTCCAAGCAGAGCTGAATCTGGCCCGCACACTAGTACTGGTAAACTGCTTAGAGGATCTAAGCCTGTCCAGGAACCGCGGTGCGAAGCAGACCTTCCATGCTAATAAACCATATTGGTTTCATTTGGCGAAAGGGCTTGAGATGTCATTTCATCTCAATGTCGGGTAAAAGTCCCACAAAATTGGAAGCAATGTCTCCAAAATGACCTTTACAGTGTTGACGGGGACATTAAACCTCAAATCAAACAAACTATAACTTTTGGAGTTAGATCCCTTGATAAGTTTTACAATTTGCCATTAACCCTAATCTTACTGTTCATGGCAACCACTATCTTTGGAAACAGTGTAGATCCAGATCAGATGGCTTCTGAAGAAGCCATCTGATCAGGATCTACTCTGTTTCACATTCAATTTATGAATTTGTAGGAATAAATTGCATCAAGTAATTTGATTGGTTGATAGACAGAAATGGGTGTGGCTTAAATGAATATTCAGCAAGAGAAGGGTTAAGGGAAAATTTTCATCGCCCATTTCTCATGGACTGTTAGGATTAAAAAGTTGAAATTTGATACACACATAGGAAGTAGGTTGATAGATTCAGGCACAAGGCCTGATAACTCTTGGAGTTATATCGTTCCTTAGGTTGTACTGTTTAACATTAACCCTTGACCTGCTGAATATTTGAATATGCCACACCCACCACTGCTTATCAACCAATCAGATCACTTTTCATTGCCCTTTTCACAAAGACTGTTAGGATTAAAAAGTTGAAATTTGATACACACATAGGAAGTAGGTTGACAGATTCAGGCACAAGGTCTGATAACTCATGGAGTTATATCGTTTGATAGGTTTTACTGTTTACCATAAATCAAATATTCAATATGGGTGTTAGTTTATTTACCGTTAAAATTCTTTTTCAGTCTGGAACTTGTCCTGTTTGTCGCAGCCCTGTCTAAATTTCAAGAAGTGCCATCAAGCCTTGTCCAATCAAATCACTACTGAAGACCATTCCATTGATTGTGTCACAGGGGACTTAATGTGTCATGGAGGGCTGATTGTGCAAAAAGGACTGATTGTGTAAAAAAGGACTGATTGTGTCAAGAAGGACTGATTGTGTCATAGAGGGTTGATTGTGTAAAAAAGGACTGATTGTGTCAAAAAGGACTGTGTCAAAAAGAAATGATCGAGCCAGAGGACTTATTGTGTCATGGAAGCCTGAATATGTCAGAGGACTGATTGTTTCAGAGGACTGATTGTGTCAGAGGACTGATTGTTTCAGAGGACTGATTGTTTCAGAGTTTGTTTGAATCAAGGTTTAACATCCCGGTCAACACTATTTAGGTCATTTTGGAAAAAATGCGTCCAATTTAGTTGGACTTCTACCCGACATTGAGATGAAATGACATCTCAAGCCCTGCCACCCAGTGAAACCAAAAGGCTTATACGCACTGAACGATCTGACTCTCACCCCTTTGCCTGGGCATGCTTAGTCCTTTTAAGCGATTTACCAGTACTCGCGTGTGGCCAGTTTCAGCTCTGCATGGTAGCAACATGCAGCCCAATCTTTTCTTTAACGTTATGAAAACACGCCAATACAAATGCATTGTAACCTTTATCGCCGAAAAAATAAAGATTTTAAGACGAAAAATTGTGATATATTTCTTATTTCTGCTCAAAATATAGATTGTGTATACACGTTAGAACCGCCTCATCTATACACGTTAGAACCGCCTCGATGAGGCGGTTCTAACGCGTACCCACAATCTATATTTTAGAGCAGAAGTAAGGAAAATAATGTTTACCCCTGTAAACCCCAGTTTTACTGCATAAAAGTGGGGTTCAAGGGGGTTAGATTTATATAGGCATGTTTTCGTGATGAGCCCCGATGGGCGGGGGCTATATTGTCACAGAGGACTGATTGTGTCACAGAGAACTGATTGTGTCACAGAGGAATGATTGTGCCAAAAAAAGAATGATTGTGTAAGAGGGGAACCAATCCATATTCAGGAGAGGCAACACTTTTAACCCTTATCTTGCTGAATATTCATTGAAGCCACTCCCATTTCTGTCTATCAACCAATCAAATTACTTGATGTAATTTATTGCTACAAATTCATAAATTGAAAGCCAAGCTGGTAGATTCTTCAGAATCCATCTGATCTGGATCTACACTGTTTGCGAAGATAGGAATTGTCATGAACAGCAAGATAAGGGTTAAAAAAAAATTGGTCTGCGCTTCATTACAAAAGCATGTCTATACAAATACAAAGGAAATCTTACCACCAAAAAAAGGGAAAGTTTTGAGACGAAAAATTGAGATGTTATATAATAAGAAAAATAAGGTTTACTTCTGTTAACTGCATCTTTACTATATAAAAGTGAGGTTCAGGTGGGGTGGGGGGGGGGGGGGGGGGGGTGGTCAAAATCATATAGGCTTGTTTTCATGGTGTGCAGAAAAGAAATTGCTCCATTGGGGCAAGTTCTTTTCTCTTACAGTAGATCGCGTTTTGGAGGTGTCAGTTTAATGGAATGAATCACGAAAACAGGCCTATATAATTCTGGCCCCCTTGAATCCCACTTTTATATAGCAAAACTGGGGTTTACAGGGGTAAACCTTATTTCTGCTCTAAAATATAGATTATGGGTACTCATTAAAACCGCCTTAATAAGGCAGTTTTAACAAGAACCCACAATCTATATTTTTAGCAGAAATAAGAAAAATGTCATAATTTTTCGTCTTAAAATTTTCATTTTTTCGGCGATAAAGATTGTAATGTATTTGTATAGGTGTGTTTTCGTAATGACAAACAGGAATTATGAAAATTGTCGTCGAGAACTTGGTAGGAAACAAATGTGCTGAAAAACATGTCAGAAGTATCCATTGTACTGTAAAAATCATTAACCCTTCTCTTGCTGAATATTCACCGGCCCCGATAGCTCAGTTGGTAGAGTGTCCGCTTCGGGGAACGGGAGGTCTTGGGTTCTATCCCGGGTCGCGACATACCAAAGTCGTTAAAAATGGTACTAGCTGCTCCTCGCTTGGCACTCAGATTTACGGGGTAGAGCTAGGACTGGTCGATCCAGTGTCAGGATAATGTGACTGGGTGTGGTATCATGTAATGTGTCTGGGACATGATACTTCAATGAGGCAGCACTATAAACATGAGCATTGAGCTCCCTGTCGCAACCAGACACCGTAGTGATATGACTGAAAAATTGTTGAAAGCGACGTTAAACCCGAATTCACACACACACACTTGCTGAATATTCAGTTTAGCCACACCCATTTCTGACTTTGAACCAATCAGATTAGTTGATGTAATTTATTCTTACAAATTCATAAATTGAATGTCAAACAGTGAAGATCCTGATCAGATGGCTTCTTCAGAAGCCATCTGAACTGGATCTACACTGTTTCCAAAGATAGGGGTTGTCGTGAAATGCATGATAAGAGTTAAAATTTGTGCACCTCGAGAACTTGCTGCAATTCTCCTCAATGTTTTACAAAATTGTTTCATGATCCAGCAAGAACGCCAAAAGGTGCAGACAGGATGGTAAACAGTGTAGACCCTGATCAGACTGCTACTACAGGAGCAGTCTGAAATGGGTCTGCATTGTTTGCTTAGGCCTGTTTGTCCCAATACTTTGGATCATTATGATAAAATAAGAAAATTCTCCTTGAAATTATCCCAAATATATATCAGTAAAATTCCTATATTAAGACCACCTTTGGGACTGTTCCAAACTGGTCTTCAAGACCACTTTTGAACAGTCCCAAAGGTGGTCCCTGACCAGAGGACATTGTGTGCAGAAAAAAACAAAGACAGAGAAACTGCACCCTTATTAATGAGCTTTTTAAAGCAGAATTCGTCTTCATTTTAGGTGGTCTTAATAGAAGAATTTCAGTGTAATATCTTTATGAGCACTCTAATCTGGATATGCACTGTTTGCTTAGGCCTGTCTGTCCCACTCGCCTCCGCCCGTAGGGGCTTGAAGAAATATATGGGCTGCATGATGCTTCCACGCAAAGCTGAATCCGGCCCGCACACTAGTACTGGTAAACCGCTTAGAGGACCTAAGCCTGTCCAGGAACCGCGGTGCGAGGCGGACCGTCCATGCTAATAAACCCTAATGGTTTCATTGGGCGACAGGGCTTGAGATGTCATTTCATCCCACAAAATTGGAAGCAACGTCTCCAAAATGACCTTTACAGTGTTGACGGGGACGTTAAACCTCAAATCAAACAAAATCAAACTGTCTGTCCCAATACTTTGGATCAGTACAGTATATATACTCGCTTCTCATGGTACCAAGGGTTCCATGGTACCGGGGTAAACAATATTTTGCTGCATTTTGAATCTTGTACAATTCACATGGGCTTGATATCCTCACATCAATGAAGTAGGATATATATCTTTCCATTGGTATATATATATATCATTTCAGTTTTATGATAAATATCTGGATAAATATCTAGAAAGTTAAAAAGCAGGTGAAATCAGATTTTTCACATTTTCTCTTCACCCCCTGGTTCTTAAATTTGTCTTTTAATTATTTTTGAAATACCCTATGATTTTTCTTTTGTGGCTTAAGTTTTTCTCGGGCTGCTGCCTTCTATATGCATGGGTATTCGTTAGTACTGAAAGTTAATTTTAGCCTCAAGTGCACAGACAGTCTATGCATGTGTTCTTTAAATTACTTTAAACAATCCCAGTGTTTTTGTGCCCCAATGATACCTCTGAGTATAAGCTTAGAACATAAAAGTTAAATGATGAATCAAACTTGCTTGTCTTTCATACAACCCTCGTGATAAATTGTACCCCCTGTGTTTCAACTGTAGCTTACTTTATTGTACCATTTGCAGGATTAATAGCAGTCAAAAATTATTTTACATAATTTTTGCAGTTGTCCCTATTTGAAATACTAATGTTTATTGTTTTAATTAATACGATAAACCATTACATGTATTTTTAATTGAATCAGTTTTCTACATTTGTCATTTTTAGCTCACCTGAGCACGAAGTGCTCAAGGTGAGCTTTTGGGATCGGTCTTTGTCCGTCGTCCATCGTCCGTGCGTCCGTCGTCAACTTTTGCTTTAAACAACTTCTTCTCCAAAACTGCTGGACAGATTTTGATCTAATTTCACAGGAATGCTCCTTGGGTGATCCTCTACCAAAATTGCTCAAACTGTTCCGCTCGGGTGAACAAGATGGCCGCCAGAGCTAAAAATAGAAAAACCTTTAAACGACTTCTCCTGCTTAACCAGTGGATGGATTTTGAAATTATTTCACAGGAATGTTCCTTGGATGACCTTCTACCAAAATTGCTCAAACCGTTCCGCTCGGGTGAACAAAATGGCCACCAGAGCTAAAAATAGAAAAACCTTGAAAGGACTTCTTCTCCTTAACCAGTGGATGGATTTTGAAATTATTGAACAGGAATGTTCCTTGGGTGACCCTCTACCAAAATTGCTCAAACTGTTCCGCTCGGGTGAACAAGATGGCCGCCAGAGCTAAAAATAGAAAAACCTTTAAACGACTTCTCCTGCTTAACCAGTGAATGGATTTTGAAATTATTTCACAGGAATGATCCTTGGATGACCTTCTACCAAAATTGCTCAAACCGTTCCGCTCGGATGAACAAGATGGCCGCCGGAGCTAAAAATAGAAAAATCTTTAAACGACTTTTTCTCCTTAACCAGTGGCTGGATTTTGAAATTATTTTACAGGAATGTTCCTTTGGTGCCCCTCTACTGAAATTGCTCAAACCGTTCCGCTCGGGTGAACAAAATGGCCGCCAGAGCTTAAAATAGAAAAACCTTTAAAGGACTTATTCTCCTGAACCAGTGGATGGATTTCGAAATTACTTCACAGGAATGTTCCTTGGGTGACCCTCTACCAAAATTGCTCAAACCGTTCCGCTCTGGTGAACAAGATGGCCGCCGGAGCTAAAAATAGAAAAACCTTTAAACGACTTTTTCTCCTTAACCAGTGGATGGATTTTGATATTACTTCACAGGAATGTTTCTTGGGTGACCCTCTACCAAAATTGCTCAAACCGTTCCGCTCGGGTGAACAAGATGGCCGCCGGAGCTAAAAATAGAAAAACCTTTAAACGACTTTTTCTCCTTAACCAGTGGATGGATTTTGAAATTATTTCACTGGAATGTTCCTTGGCGGACCCTCTACCAAAATTGCTCAAACTGTTCCGCTCGGGTGAACAAAATGGCCGCCAGAGCTAAAAATAGAAAAACCTTTAAACGACTTCCTCTCCTTAACCAGTGGATGGATTTTGAAATTATTTCACTGGAATGTTCCTTGGGTGTCCCTCTACAAAATTGCTCAAACCGTTGCGCTCGGGTGAACAAAATGGTCGCCAGAGCTAAAAATAGAAAAACCTTTAAAAGACTTCTTCTCCTTAACCAGTGGATGGATTTTGAAATTATTTCACAGGAATGTACCTTAGGTGAATCTCTACCAAAATTGCTTGTACCGTTCTGCTCGGGTGAACAAAATGGCCGCCAGAGCTAAAAATAGAAAAAACCTTTAAACGATTTCTTCTCCTTAACAAGTGGATGGATTTTGAAATTAATTCACAGGAATGTTCGTTTGGTGTCCCTCTACCAAAATTGCTCATACTGTTCCGCTCGGGTGAACAAAATGGCCACCAGAGCTTCTCCTGCTTAACCAGTGGATGGTGAATAGCCCTGGGGCCAAAAACGGCCCCGCCCCGGGGCCCACTGGTTTTATATAGGCTTATATAAGGAAAACCTTTAAAAATCTTCTTGTCTGAAACCAGAAGGCCCAGGTCTTTGATATTTGGTACCTAGCTTAGTCTAGTGGACCGCTACCAAGAGTGTTCAAATTATAGCCCTGGTGCCAAAAACAGCCCCGCCCCGGGGCCCACTGGTTTTACGTAGGCTTATATAGGGAAAACCTTTAAAATTCTTCTTGTCTGAAACCAGAAGGCCCAGCTCTTTGATATTTGGTATGTAGCTTTGTCTAGTGGACCGCTACCAAGATTGTTCAAATTATAGCCCTGGTGCCAAAAACAGCCCCGCCCCGGGGCCCACTGGTTTTACGTAGGCTTATATAGGGAAAACCTTTAAAATTCTTCTTGTCTGAAATCAGAAGGCCCAGCTCTTTGATATTTGGTATGAAGCTTCAGCTGGTGGACCTCTACCAAGATTGTTCAAATTATAGCCCTGGTGCCAAAAACAGCCCCGCCCTGGGGCCCACTGGTTTTACGTAGGCTTATATAGGGAAAACCTTGAAAATTCTTCTTGTCTGAAACCAGAAGGCCCAGCTCTTTGATATTTGGTATGTAGCTTTGTCTAGTGGACCTCTACCAAGATTGTTCAAATTATAGCCCTGGTGCCAAAACAGCCCCACCCCGGGGCCCACTGGTTTTACATAGGCTTATATTGGGAAAACCTTTAAAAATCTTCTTTTCTGAAACCAGAAGGCCCATGTCTTTGATATTTGGTAAGTAGCCTCGTCAAGTGGACCGCTACCAAGATTGTTCAAATTATAGCCCTGGGGCCAAAAAATGCCCCCCGCACCAGGGCCCACTGGTTTTATATAGGCTAATATAGGGAAAACCTTTAAAAATATTCTCGACTGAAACCAGAAGGCCCAGGTCTTTGATATTTGGTATGAAGCGTCATCTAGTGGATCTCTACCCAGATTGTTCAAATTATAGCCCTGGGGCCAAAAATGTCGTCGCCCAGAGACCCTTTGGTTTTACATAGACTTATAAAGGGATATTTTTAAAAATCTTCTTCTCTGAAACTGCAAGGCCCAGGTTTTTGATATTTGGTATGGGGCTTCATCTAGTAGACCTCTACCAAGATTGTTCAATTTGTAGCCCTGGGGCCACAAAGGACCCCCACCCCGGGGTCCTTTGGTTTTACATAGACTTATATAGCATATAGCCCTGGTGCATAGGCTTATGTAGGGAATATCTTTATAAAAATCTTCTTCTCTGAAACTGCAAGGCCCAGGTCTTTGATATTTGGTGTGTAGCTTCAGCTAGTGGACTTTTGCCAAGATTGTACAAATTATAGCCTTTGTTTTTGTTTTGTATGAAGCTTCACCTTTAAGACCTCCCTCAACATTATGAACATTAAAGCCCTTTGGCCAATAATGGCCCTCCCTGGGGCCCACTTGTTACACTATGGATCAGGTGAGCGATCCAGGGCCATCATGGCCCTCTTGTTCTATTTGCCTTGGTACCATCAGAATGCCTGTTGGCATTAGAAAATTCTGCCTGGGTACATATCTGTCAGGTTTGTAAATACACGCTAAAGTATTGTGATCATATATCCTCCTTAATTGTAAGAAGAGACCCTGTAGAAAATTAACATAAAATTATTTTAGTGCTGAATAGCACTAACTGTGAAATATTTATACTGTAACATTAACTACCTTGGTACCATGGGAAGCCGGGCTAAATTAACACTCTAACGCCTGGTGTATCACATATGATACATGTTTTTTCAAAAGCTATTACTTGAAATTATGTATGCATTTTGACTTACTTTCCTTTGTTTGTATTAATTTAGTTTGGAAATATTAATAAAAGGTTCATATTCTTAGCCTAGCTTTACATTATGTGACATTTTCTTTCCAATATGGCGGCTCCCATGTGTCACTAGGTTCCTGTTATAGAGGTCGTAACATCCGGGTGGAATCTGCATGAACTTGTGTTTATAATATGCAAATTACATCTGGTAATAAGAATTAAAGCTTGAAAAATATAAATAGATGTCAATAAACTCTGCAATTAGCTTGGCTTGTGCGCTTGTAAGTTTCCATGTATCATCAGGCAATAAATGTACTGTATCATATACATGAGAATTAAAATTTAGATGGTAACTGTGTCTTGTTTTATACTACATCTATCGACATCTTTTATTATGCCCCCGCCTATTCGAAGAATAGCGGAATGGCATTAAGTTTTACCCCTGTCCGTCCGTTTGTTCGTTCGTTAGTCCATCCCGACATTGTGTCCGGGCCAATACTCCTAAACCGTATGGAATATATTCATGAAACTTCACAGGTGCATTCATCACACTGAGACGATGTGTCATGAACAAGGAAGACAACTCTTGCATTTTTCGTTTTTGAATTATCTGCCCTTGACTTAGTACCACATAGTAAACCGTGGCTGGGCAATAACTCCTAAACCGTATGGAATATATTCATGAAACTTCACAGGGGCATTCATCCCACTGAGAAGATGTGTAGTGAACAAGGAAGACAACTCTTGCATTTTTGGTTTTTGAATTATCTGCCCTTGACTTAGTACCATATAGTAAACCGTGTCCGGGCCATAACTCCTAAACTGTATGGAATTTAATCATGAAACTTCACAGGTGCATCCATCATACTTGGACGATGTGTCATGAACAAGGGAGACAACTCCTGCTTGTTTAGTTTTTGTATTATCTGCCCTTGACTTACATCCATATATAGTCAAATGGTATGTCGTGTCCGGGCCATAACTCCTAAACATGAACAAGGAAGACAACTCTTGCATTTTTGGTTTTTGAATTATCTGCCCTTGACTTAGTACCATATATACAGTGTCCGGGCCATAACTCCTAAACCGTATGGAATATATTCATGAAACTTCAAAGGTGCATTCATCACACTGAGACGATGTGTTATGAACAAGGAAGTCAACTCTTGCATTTTTGGTTTTTGGATTATCTGCCCTTGATGCATATATTTATACCACCGGCATACGCAGTATGCCATAGGGGTATATAGTTTTCGTATTTTCTGTGCGAGTGTGTGTGTGTCAACATTTTCGTGTCCGCTCCATAACTTCTAAACCGCTTGACATATTTTCATGAAACTTCACATAAATGTTAAACACCATGAGACAACGTGCAGAACACATGAACCGTAACTCTTGCTTTTCTACTTTCAGGGTTATTATCCTTTGTATGTTTTAACTTGCATTTTCGTGTCCGCTCCATAACTTCGCAACCACTTGATATATTTTCATGAAACTTCACATAAATGTTAAACACCATGAGACGATGTGCAGAACACATGAACCGTAACTCTTGCTTTTCTACTTTCAGAGTTATTGCCCTTTGTATGTTTTAACTTGCATTTTCGTGTCGGCTCCATAACTTTTCAACCGCTTGACATATTTTCATGAAACTTCACATTATGTTAAACACCACGAGAGGACGTGCAGAACACATGAACCATAACTCTTGCTTTTCTACTTTCATAGTTTTTGCCCTTTGTATGTTTTAACATGCATTTTCGTGTCGGCTCCATAACTTTTCAACCGCTTGATATATTTTCATGAAACTTCACATAAATGTTAAACACCGTGAGACGACGTGCAGAACACATGAACCATAACTCTTACTTTTCTACTTTCAGAGTTATTGCCCTTTGTATGTTTTAACTTGCATTTTCGTGTCCGCTCCATAACTTTTCAACCGCTTGATATATTTTCATGAAACTTCACATAAATATTAAACACCATGAGACGTCGTGCAGAACGCATGAACCGTAACTCTTGCTTTCCTACTTTCAGAGTTATTGCCCTTTGAATGTTATAACTTGCATTTTCGTGTCCGCTCCATAACTTTTAAACTGCTTGACATATTTTCATAAAAACTTCACATAAATGTTAAACACCATGAGACGACGTGCAGAACACATGAACCGTAACTCTTGGTTTTCTACTTTCAGAGTTATTGCCCTTTGAATATTACGAGTTTTACCATACACTTGTGTCCTCACTGTATCTTTAAAACTGTTTGAGATAATTTCATGAAACTTCAAACAAATGTAAAGCAAGATAATAGGATGGGCAGAACACAAGAACCATAACTCTTGTTTGCATACATTACAAATTATTTCCCTTTGAAGATTGTAAATTATGTGTCTGCTAACATCTTCGTGTCTTCTCCATTACTTTTAAATTATGTGTCTGCTAACATCTTCGTGTCTTCTCCATTACTTTTAAATGGCTTGACATATTTTCATGAAACTCCACACGAATGTTGAACGCCATGAGACGACGTGCAGAACACATGAACCATAACTCTTGCTTTCCAAATTTACAGAGTTATTGCCCTTTGAATCTTGAAAATGGCCATTCTATGGAATATGGCCTGTATATGCAAAGAAGCTTTTGACATTGCTATTTTCAGCTGAGGTGATGGCACTGGCCGGGGGTATACGTGCCCCACTGGGCACTTTTGTCTAGTTTATTATTTATTTGAAGTACATTTGTAATATTTTTTATGAATGGCATTTGGCGGGGGCATCCGTGTCCTATGGACACTTTTCCTAGTTTTAACCAATATTATTGATATGAAATTAAGACACCCCATACATTATATTTCAATACTTGTGAATAAACATGCACATGCTGCCTTTTTGGTTTGTGTATCATATATGATACATTGGCCATTCATCATGAAAACACACCTAACTAATCTTGACCCCCTTAAGCCCACTTTCATGTAGTAAAACTGGGTTTTAACGGCATATACTTCATTTTTATCCCCTGACCAATTGGGTTTGGGGGATATAGCAATCAGCCTGGCATCCATCCGTCCGAATGTCCGTCCGTATGTCCGTCCGTCCGAAGACAAAACCTTGTGGTGGCCTTTACTTCAATACCCTTTGAGATATGATGGTACTTGGCACACTTGTGCACAAGTTTGAGAAGGTGTGTGATTCGCAAGAACCACAACTCTGGGTGCCATGGTATTTGAGTTATATCCCTTCCATTATCATAGTATGACGACATTGTGATTGCCATATCTCCAATATTTATTGTACACAAGGTTGAGGTGTGTCATGCGCAAGACCGGAACTCTCGATGCCATGGTATTTGAGTTATCTCCCCATACAATATAAAAGTATGACTACCTTGTTATCACCATATCACCAAATACCCTTTGAGGCATATTGATGGTATTCAGTACAATTGTACACATGAAGTTAAGCAGGCGTAACATGCACAAGTACCATAACTCTTGTTGCCCTGGTTTTTGAGTTATCTCCCTTAACAATATAATCTTGTGTTGGCCATAACTCAAAGTAGAAGTAAAACAAAGATCAGGAATCGATACAATTAACTTACTCCACCCATCAAAGACACCAAAGGGAAAGAAATACAAACATGCGACCAGACCATAATGAGAACCTAAACAAAGGAAGGCCATAAGGACAGTTACTTTCCCACAAAATGGCCATATGGCCATCCAAAATTAAAAGACACAAGTGATACACACAGTAAGTAACAAACAACAACATAAATAAATCCCCACAGACGAACCGCCTTGGAACGGTCAGTGGAAAGATTTCCACTGGGGGGCTTAAATCGATTTTACGTGGCCACAATCCTCGCCCTTAATCCGCATGAAGGCCTCCTAACTCATCAGTGCAACCGTAAAGTTACTCTTTGAGATATATTGATGGTACTTGGTTCAATTGTACACAAAGTTGGGAAGGCATAGGCTGATTTGAGTCTCTGCTGGATGCCTATGGACTTTTGCAGGACATAATTAGGACTGGCACAATTTATGGAATTCCATCCTCAGTTTTCAGCATTTTTAGCTCACCTGTCACATAGTGACAAGGTGAGCTTTTGTGATCACTTTTTGTGCGTGCGTGCGTGCATCCGTAAACAATTTCAAATAAGAATATCTCTAATACCCCATGGTCAATCTTGATCACATTTCATGAGAAGCATCATTCAGGTAGGGGGAGAGGCTGCATAAGGTTTTTGGGCTGATCAGATTGGAGTTCTGGTTGCCATGGCAACATATAGCTCCCATACACTTACAATGGGAAAAAATTAAAATATCTTCTTCTCTGAAACCACAGGGCCCAGAGCTTAGATATTTAGCATGTATTAACGGCCAGTGGTCACCTACATAATTCCTGCCAATCATGTCCCTGGGGTCCAAATTGGCCACATCCCGGGGCCCCTTCGCTCCTATAGACTCCTAATCGAACAAAAAGCTTCAAAAATCTTCTTCTCGGAAACCACAGGGCTCATAGCTTAGATATTTAGCATGTAGCAACAGCAAGTGGTCACCTACATAATTCCTGCAAATCATGCCCCTTGGGTCAAAACGGGCCACGCCCCGGGGCCCTTCAGCTCCTATAGACTCATAATGGAAAAAAGCTTCAAAAATCTTCTTCTCTGAAACCACAGGGCCCAGAGCTGAGATATTTGGCATGTAGCAACGGCAAGTGGTAACCTACATAATTCCTGCCAATCATGCCCCTGGGGTCCAAATTGGCCACACCCCGGGCGCCCTTAGCTCCCATAGACTCATAATGGAAAAAAAAAAGCTTCAAAAATCTTCTTCTCTGAAACCACAAGGCCCAGAGCTTAGATATTTAGCATGTAGCAACGGCCAGTGGTCACCTACATAATTCCTACCAATCATGCCCCTGGGTTCCAAATGGGCCACGCCCCGGGGCCCCTTCGCTCCCATAGACTCATAATGAAAAAAAGTTTCACAAATCTTCTCTGAAACCACAGGGCCCAGAGCTTAGGTATTTTTTTGCATGTAGCAACGGCAAGTGATCACCTACAAAATTCCTGCCAATCATGCCCCTGGGGTCCAAATGGGCCACACCCCAGGGGCCCTTAGCTCCCATAGACTCATAATGGAAAAAAAAGCTTCAAAAATATTCTTCTCTGAAACCACAGGGCCCAGAGCTTAGATATTAAGCATGTACAAACGGCAAGTGGTCACCTACATAATTCCTTCCAATCAAGCCCCTGGGGTCCAAACGAGCCACGCCCAGGGGCCCCTTAGCTCCAATAGACTCATAATGGGAAAAAGCTTCAAAAAGCTTCTTCCCTGGAACCCGAGGGCCCAGAGCTGAGATATTTAGCATGTAGCAACGGCAAGTGGTCACCTACAAAATTCCTGCCAATCATGCCCCTGGGGTCCAAATGGGCCACACGCCAGGGCCCCTTAGCTCCAATAGACTCATAATGGAAAAAAGCTTCAAAAATCTTCTTCTCTGAAACACAGGGCCCAGAGTTTAGATATTTAGCATGTAGCAACGGCAATTGGTCACCTACATAATTCCTGCCAATCATGCCCCTGGGTTCCAAACAGGTGAGCGATATAGGGCCATTGGGCCCTCTTGTAATATTTTTGTTGTTCCCCTGTTACATATTTCTGTGTTAAGATTGTTTAAATTAATGTTTGAATTCAATTATACCAACTGTATTTTGACATATACCTTAATTATACCCCCGGCATACGCAGTATGCCATGGGGGTATATAGTTTTCGTATTTTCTGTGTGTTTGTGTGTGTGTGTTTGTGTGTCTGTTCACATTTTCGTGTCCGCTCCATAACTTTTAAACCGCTTGACATATTTTCATGAAACTACACATAAATGTTAAACAACACGAGACGACGTGCAGAACACATAAACCGTAACTCTTGCTTTTCTACTTCCAGAGTTATTGCCCTTTGTATGTTTTAACTTGCATTTTCCTGTCCGCTCCATAACTTTTCAACGGCTTGACATATTTTCATGAAACTTCACATAAATGTTAAACACCATGAGACGACGTGCAGAACACATGAACCGTAACTCTTGCTTTTCTACTTTCAGAGTTATTGCCCTTTGTATGTTTTAACTTGCATTTTTGTGTCCGCTCCATAACTTTTTAACCGCTTGACATATTTTCATGAAACTTCACAGAAATGTTAAACAGCATGAGACGACGTGCAGAACACATGAATCGTAACTCTTGCTTTTCTACTTTTAGAGTTATTGCCCTTTGTATGTTTTAACTTGCGTTTTCGTGTCCGCTCCATAACTTTTCAACGGCTTGATATATTTTCATGAAACTTCACATAAATGTTAAACACCATGAGACGACGTGCAGAACACATGAACCGTAACTCTTGCTTTCCTTTCCTATTTCTTTTTCTAATTGTTTTTCTTTAAGATCTTTTTGTTTCTTTTTATAGGCAGCATAGGAAATAGTTTTACCCCGGATTTCGATAAGGAGAGTTTCTAAAAATAACTGGTCTGAAATAGTAAATTGTAAATCATTACAGTTTCTGTTTTCTATGTTATCTAGGTTACATACTGGTAACATATATTGCTCTTTAACTGTATTAATGCATTTTAAACAGTTTCTACATATTCCCTATCTTTTAAAAGGCTATTATTGAATTTCCATAAACCTTTACCTTTTTTAAACTCATTTAGTGAAATTGATAGTACTACAATAGAATGATCGGACCTATAACCCGGTAAAATTTCAGTATTGTGTATACTACTCATAAAATTATCAGAGATTAAAAAAAATCCAGCCTAGCTTGTTTTAGAGGGTTAGGTTTACGCCATGTGTATTTCTTTGTATGTTCGTTTACTTCCCTGTATGGGTCAACAAGATTTAACTCCTCTTTCATAGAAAGTATGTATGCTTTTGCCTTCGGGTTATTAATATGTACGCTTATGACCCACCAAGAGGGTTGACGCGTCGTTAAACACGAAATCATCATCATTATTAATATGTACATAATAATTATTATAAGTATCTAAGTCTTGATCTTGGACTAAGTTGAAGTCACCGCAAATAATACATGTATCATTCTCGAAATCTTCAATACCTTCTACCAAAGCTTGGTAAAATCTGGGCGAGTCTTCATTGGGTCCATATAAATTTATAAGTGTTACCCTTTTCCCTTCTATTTCCATATCTAGTATCAAGCTATTATCCCCCCAATATCTCTTTTAACTTTATGTACCTTATATTCAAAGTCATTGTTAAATAGAATGCAAACCCCTCTAGCGTTTGAAGTAAAAGAATTAAACATCACTTCCCCTCCCCATTCTGCCCGAATATAAGGTTCTAATTTATCAGTAAAGTGAGTATCTTATAAACAGTACATTTGGAATTGTTTACTTCTCATATGACAAAACATGTCCCTAGGTTTTTGCTGATCATGCAGTCCTCTAACGTTGGCGCTTGAAATCTTAACTACGTTTGGTATATCTGTTTTTTCACCGTATAATTATTTTAAATTTAGACCATTGTAAAGTAGCCGAAACCGGTATTCGGCTAAAATGGAAAGACAAGTCTATATGAAAGTAAAAAACCGGGAACATTTTTTTTTCCATGCACACACTGTATATGTCTTCAGAGAAAATCGAAATCACAATAAAAAATAATAATAATAAAATAAAAAATATAGAGATTAAGATAACCAGCACGTCCAGCTCGATGTATAGACAGTTTAATGACGTGAATTTCAGCGGTAAAGTTAACAATACATTTGTATAGGCGTGTGTTTGTAATGAGTGCTTATTTGAAACCCAAAAGTAAAGCTGGAAGAGTTCTCTTTAACCAGAAACTCGGATTCTATTTTATTTATTTATTTATTTATTTATTCTTGTTTAATTGCCCTCACATAAGAAATAGATCAGCTCTAGCTGTGATTTGTTGAGTTATAAATCACAGTTTGGAGGTCAGTTGTAAAGTAGTTCAAATCACGAGCGCGAAGCGCGCGTGATTTGTCTACTTACAACTGACCGACAAACTGTGATTTATTACCGAACAAATCACTATCTAGAGCTGATCCATTTCGATTCTAACACGCTAAAACTCGGCAATAATGCTGTTGTTTCATCCAAAGTCTCACAACTTTCCGCCATTGTTAGAAGAAATTCCGCTAAAATTATCGACTGAAACACATGCATTTGTATCCTTTCCTAACGTTTTCGATGCGAGAAAATGACGTTACACCGTCCAACATCAAGGAAATCGACTACTGACGTCATTACTTTGCAGTTTTTAATAACGTCACTCGTCACGCTCTTCCTTTCCGTGAATTATTGTAGAATAAAAGTTATTTTCCATTGCCTATATAGGCGCGCTGTGTTAGAATATAGATCAAACTGGTGTTAGAACCATTAAAACTCGACTATAATAATGCAAATTTCATGCATTTTTTTAAATGAACAGAAGCAGAGAAAAAAAAGTCTAAGCGAATGCGAAGTTCTGTTGCATACATACCAGCCACTGAACTGTTCTGAAAGCCAATAAAAAAGTTTAACTGAAGGTCTGGGCTAACGGGACTGGCTTTTAGGAAAGTTCGATCTTCGTCCGAATCTTTGCTTGATGGACATGTCTAATTCTTGGTTGGTATGTTGGTTGGTGTTTGGTGCGTTTTATCATAAGGGGGGAAACTTCGGCTCCATTTTTGGGGGGTTACCTCATTTTACCCAGTGTATCTTTTTCGTAAATGCAGTTTTTCAATTCCTTATTATGAATTATACAAGTTAAATATGTCCACTTTGCAACAATAATCCGCCTCTGTCTGTCACTTGCAGGAAACATGTTTTTCTCGCATGGATTAACTCAGCAAAGCAAAATTCGGCATAAACGTGTGACAAAAATTTTCAGGTTTTCATCAATCACAAGCGAACTAGTGTTACGGAGGAAACTTTTTCGCTTTCAGCTGATGTCTTTCATTAAAATGAACCTCTCTTGACCAATTTGAATCCAAAATGATGTATTTGCAGCTCAAAATTTAGATTTTGGTACATTCACATCACTTTCTGAAACCGATCAAGAAAACAATCGTCGCGAAGCTTGGTTGCTGATTCCGGGCTACTCTTTCGATGAACTAACGACCGGAACGACCGGTGCTGTTTAATTTTAAACCGTTCGAAGTAGTGACAAATGAGCATTGTCGCTATTTTTTGTTCCATTTTCAACTAAACCCCAAAAGGGGACACAGACGTTGTATATTGCATATACTCCAGTTTTGAAGGCTCAAAGCGTACACGTAACCATGTAATTACGGTAGGGTTCTTTAAACTGCACAGGGGATGGTTCTCCCTGCACAGGGGTTGGTGGGGGGTGGGGGGGGGGGGGGGGGGCTCCAGTTAACGTCCAGATTCGAAGGACGATACACTTTATGACATTCATACCTGCAAATGATGCCAATGGAACGTGTTCTCACACCGAAATTTTGTCACCGCTGCTGGGGATCCCGAACCTGGGTCCTTTAGCATCTGAGGCAAATGGACTAACCACTGAGCTAGGTGGGTGGCTAAATTTAGGAAAGCAGGGATTAGCCGTAGTTATCTCCTTACCGGACTCAGGAAAAGTGAAATGTATTTTTTGTTGAAATCTTGGACGTTTTGTGTTATTTTCAAAACAGTTTCACTTATGCTTGTGTGGACAGAAATAAAAAAAAAATCAGCCAGCTTGTTAAAAATGCCACCAATACGTAAATGTTCAAAATGATGCAGCATGGAAACAATTTGTCCCCTATTGCAACATATTCCTTTTTATGTTTTGAAATTTTGATCCTGGGTCGCTAATGGCCAGTAAATGACAATAAGCACTATTTAGGTTGGGCCCTTGGGTCCTTTTCCAACAGGGATTTAATGGACAGAACCCCTACAGTGTAGCACACACATGCTTTCTCATCCGCGAGTTTCTGAAGTGGACGCTTCTATTTATGAATTCGGTCAAACCCATTGATGTAGGGATTTTGGTAGAAAAACTGCTCAATTCTTCTGCTCAGCAAGTTTGTATTTATCTGAATAGGCGCTACAACTCACCACAACACAGCAAACAAAAAAGAATAAGCTAGAGCATATCAACCTTGATTTTTTTTTTTTTGGGGGGGGGGGTGGGGGTGGGGTGCGGAGCGGGGATCATTTTACGGTCCTTTCGGGTTTATTTCACTCATATCGAGCCGATTGATAATCACATGTGGTCGAAGACCGTAGTATCCGGTAAAAAACACCTGGCCTTCCGTTGCAGAACTCTTGAATGCCTTAAATAGATGACTTTTATGAAAGGTTTGATTGTGAAGTGCTTAGATCTGTTGAAAAGTACTTGTACGTATAAGCCTAGAGTGTATTGGAAAGTAAGTGAGAAATGGGGCCTTGTCAATACATAGGACATTTAAAAATTTTGGCTCGATATATGTGAAATAAACCCGATATCCATAATTCGAATTCCAGTTCCACAGATGCATATAAAGACATGTTTACACACAAATAAAAGGTTATCGCGTATATTAATGATGTATCTGCATCATTTCGTCCTCGATATGCCATGACACGGAATAAGAGCCACGCATTTCCCCGGAAGTACTTATTTTATATATTTTCCCGTTTAATTCCGCTTAGCGTCAAAACAGGCTATAAGTCAGACTTCCAAAACACTCGAAACAACAGCAAACTATTTCACAAACGATTTGACACCACAAAAATGGACAGACATACACAAAAATAACACAGTTACAGCGAATTTATCGACTACCCTCCTCTGTCGACATCCGTACTGCTCGGTCGAAAACCGTATTTCTCGGTCGACAGCAGCTTTACACAGTACCGGCGCGGTCGACAACACAGGTATAGAAAATGGTATTACCCCCATGTTGATAAGGACATGTCATTCTGACTGTTGAAATGTACATTTAAGGAGAAACTGAGGAGCTGCTCCCCTAATCGCATGGATAACAAAACATGCTACAAAGGACGGTTTTGAAAACAAAATTACCTCCGGCTCAATGTGGATGTTTTGCAATGATTGACATAATGAGATAGCTAATAAACCTTAGAACGAGGCAGAGTATGAGGCAAAGAAAAGAAACACTTAAGAAATGAAATTTACTTTTCTGCTGTTCAGTATAGTACGAACGCAGTGGGTTGTGTGCAAAGTATGTGAACCCCGAAGGGGATCATGTAAACTTTGTAAGCGACTCGCTGTCGTTCATACTTTCATGAAAAGCAGAAAAATTAAGTTTATTGTTTTATAATTACATTCTTTGCCCCTCATCACTGGGCGAAAAATAATGCTTATAGGGCAAACTTTTTAAACTGAAAAACATTTGCACGCCACTTTACTACAAAGAGAGAACCATGGTTTAGAATGACGTCACTTGACGTCACTGAAAATCATGTGCCTCGATGCGTTCACGGAAGTATGAACTACACTGTTTTCTATATGTTTACATTACATTTTTTGTTTATTTATGAGCCGGATAAGTGTCATACCCTATCAGTTGAGCATGAAAAACAGTTTTATAATCCTTGGGCCAGGTTGGTGCAGTTTAGGTCTGTACACCGTTCTTTCTATCTCTGGAATAAACAGTACACAATATGTCCATATCCCTCTACTTAATCTTAAGACCTCCACAAATGTCTTCCAAATATCTGAGAGAGAGAGAGAGAGAGAGAGAGAGAGAGAGAGAGAGAGAGAGTGAGAGAGAGATATAGAGAGAAAGCGAGAGAGAGAGAACAGCAAACATTAGACAAAATACATGTTGAACCGCTTTTTCCTTGGTTTCAACCTATCACAAAGAAAAAAAGAAGGAAACTTCCTACAGGCCTATTGCCACCAAAACAGCCATTGTTATTTAGGTAACAATATTAGAACACACGCTGAAAGTCGTCAGTCATTCCGACCACTATGAATCCAAATTTGTAACACAATTTCTTTCTAGCCGTATCTCTTTTAACTTATATTCTGAACCGTTTGGCTTAACACTTCTGCATTTTTTTTTTGCTTAGCTAACCGTCGCCGTGTACCGGGAACGAGCGTTTAAACACAAGGTGACGAAGTCATATGTGCACACGTTCTTTAGCACTCTGCCAAAAACACATAGATTTTATACGATACCCGTTGTGCAAGAAACTGACAAACATTTCCCTTCAATACGGAGCACTCTACCAATCTCCTGAATAACGTGGGATGTGCCCGTCCCAGCCTGGAAATAAACAAGGCAGGTGTGTCTTGTTTTTTTTTTTTTTGTTGTTTTTTTTTTTTTATCAGATCTAAGGCCGTCTTCTGCGTTTCAGTAAACATTTTATGTCCTTTTCTGCGCATGTGTCAAAACAGTTACAGCGGCTAATTGGAAGTTGATCGCAAAGCGATACAATACAAAATTCCCAGGGCACAGCCCATTATACGTAGAAACACCATCAAGTTATCTTATCTGCGTAATACGTGTATACCTAGTCCTAGCAGAATATGTTAAATTGAAAAAATAAATCAAAGGAGAAATCAAGGCTATCAAACACATTTTAAAAGTAACAACAGCTACTCCACTGCCGGACGTAGTTTCCAAAGTTCCGGATTATATCTGTCCTGCACGTCCCGGTTTTTAAACACGACGATTATGGCAAGCGGCCCGGGTTTCTGTGGGAGCTTACCACTAAATATTTTCCATAGGCGACAATAGTAACCTTTTACATGCTCCCACAAAAACTACACATACAAAACTTTTCAAACCTTACTTATTTATAGAGCCATCCTAGCTCAACAAGTTGATGAGAAAAAATCCACATGTAGCCCGTCTCCTTTTCAAGTTATGGTCCGCCATGTTTGTTTACATGCAGATTCGCAGTGAATACAAACCGGCTTTTTAAATGAGAGGTGACACTATAAAATCAGCAACAATTTCTTTGAGCTTGCAGATATAATTATAAAACACACATCATTTCATTTCCTTATAATCATCCTTTTCTCACATTGAAATGAAACATGGGATATTTATCCAATGGAAGCCTGTCTGGTATTTAGACTGCAACTAAAAGCTCTGTCCCAAAGTGATAAAAGCCAGTACCCCCAGTATTTAGTGCAAAGCTACCTATACCAAACCCTTATTGTCTTTATGATCCACCAAAAGCATGGTCAAATAGAAATTTAGACCATATCTAATAATTTAAGTATGCATAATAAATGTTCAGTGACAAAGAATCTTTGAAGTTTGCGATAAAGTTATCGCTTTCAGATTCTACAATGAAAGCCGAACAAACCATATTTTGTGAAAAAGCGCAAAGTTTACCTCTTTCTGGAATGGAACCCAGACACCGGCTTGCATCAGTGGTTCTTCTCCTATGTCTTTGGGACACTTCAATCCTAAAAAGCACTAAATTATGCCTTAATAGCATACCAACTGGTATTTATGGCTGATTTCACACCTATACCCCCTATTTTATGTAAAAATGGCATTTTGAGGATATTTTGATGATAAAACTTTGACAAAAATGATTATAAATGCATTAATACCATGGGAAATAGTGGATATATATCTGTTCAGATCCTTTAACATGAATCTAATCAATTAGAACCAATAATAGATGAGAAAACTTATCACAATATTGCAGCAGAGATAATTTTGAAGTTTTGCTTTGGCTGGAGACCAAGGCCAAAAACAATGTAACCTTACTGTTATAATCCAGATGGAGTAGATTCTTTCTCTTGTGTACCTGGTTATACACTTACTGTAAGATTTTTTCCAAAACAAACCCAATAACAATTGATTAACATGGCTTTAAAGTAACAACCCCCCACCCCCCCATGCACAGATCAGAAGCAAAAACTGATGAAATACACCCAGTCAGACCTAAATTACCACTAATCTTACACTTTTTTACAGTTTCTATGGCAAACCACATGCCAGGAATATCCATTCTATGATACAGAATTGGATAGAACCTACCAATGTGTGAAAATATGATGTAATGACTGAAAACTGGAGTGTGGGGCTGATTTTTTGAGTTTTGGTATACCAAACCCTTATTGTCTTTATGATCCACCAAAAGCATGGTCAAATAGAAATTTAGACCATATCTAATAATTTAAGTATGCATAATAAATGTTCAGTGACAAAGAATCTTTGAAGTTTGCGATAAAGTTATCGCTTTCAGATTCTACAGTGAAAGCCGAACAAACCATATTTTGTGAAAAAGCGCAAAGTTTACCTCTTTCTGGAATGGAACCCAGACACCGGCTTGCATCAGTGGTTCTTCTCCTATGTCTTTGGAACACTTCAATCCTAAAAAGCACTAAATTATGCCTTAATAGCATACCAACTGGTATTTATGGCTGATTTCACACCTATACCCCCTATTTTATGTAAAAATGGCATTTTGAGGATATTTTGATGATAAAACTTTGACAAAAATGATTATAAATGCATTAATACCATGGGAAATAGTGGATATATATCTGTTCAGATCCTTCAACATGAATCTAATCAATTAGAACCAATAATAGATGAGAAAACTTATCACAATATTGCAGCAGAGATAATTTTGAAGTTTTGCTTTGGCTGGAGACCAAGGCCAAAAACAATGTAACCTTACTGTTATAATCCAGATGGAGTAGATTCTTTCTCTTGTGTACCTGGTTATACACTTACTGTAAGATTTTTTCCAAAACAAACCCAATAACAATTGATTAACATGGCTTTAAAGTAACAACCCCCCACCCCCCCACCCCCCCCCCCCCCCCCATGCACAGATCAGAAGCAAAAACTGATGAAATACACCCAGTCAGACCTAAATTACCACTAATCTTACACTTTTTTACAGTTTCTATGGCAAACCACATGCCAGGAATATCCATTCTATGATACAGAATTGGATAGAACCTACCAATGTGTGAAAATATGATGTAATGACTGAAAACTGGAGTGTGGGGCTGATTTTTTGAGTTTTGGTATAGGGAGCTTACCACTAAATATTTTCCATAGGCGACAATAGTAACCTTTTACATGCTCCCACAAAAACTACACATACAAAACTTTTCAAACCTTACTTATTTATAGAGCCATCCTAGCTCAACAAGTTGATGAGAAAAAATCCACATGTAGCCCGTCTCCTTTTCAAGTTATGGTCCGCCATGTTTGTGTCACCAGTCAAAATTTTAGGACATTTACATTTCAGAAATATTAATGAATAAATAAGTGTGATTGGGATTTCGATGTGGGATGAAAGTTGAAAGAAAGGTTTTATTTTTTTAGGTCATAGTAAGAGAGAATGGGTGAATGAGAAAAACAGAATTTCAGAAAAAAAAGTTAATTTCATTTTAGTTTAAACTTCATAAATTTCATATTTTCCCAGGCTTTTGTTCATCAATGTTAATTTTTTGTAAAATGGGTCTAGAGGCATTGTTTTGACAAACAAACAAGTTAAGCACCATGGCTTGAGAAGTGTTTTAGCACCTATGAGCCAACAAAGCTAGTTTGAAATGCTTGAGCTGGGAGGTCATCAAGCAAAACAATAAGATTAATCAACTAAGGTAACACAAGTCACTCTTTGGGTTTCAAACTGGAACTTGGTAGACAACTTAATTGAAAAGTGATCAAATTATTGAAACAGTTGTCACTCTGAGATAGGTAACTTTTATTGTTCACAGGAAATTGCAATCTTTAAATAATTGTTTTGTTTTCCCAGGTGAAATTGTCTATAATCTTCAGAAAAAAACTTTTAACACCCCTTTTGGGTCTGACTTTTGATTGGTCAAACTGATACTTCTAAAATATGAAACTATTGGTTGGATAATAGAAGCCTGTTCATTGGCTAATTTGAGATGGGGCTGATAAGCCCACACAAGCAGTTATAAGAGACAAGTTTTGGAAACTGAGACACAGATACAATACAGAGAATACATAGTGAACGAAATTGAACTGTTAACTTGGTTTTGCATCGTAGACCCTGCACAGACTGTTTGACTCAAAGTTCTGTGTAGAGACTTACAAATCTTTGTTAAAACTTAGTAACGGACTTGTGTAAGAAGTGATTTGCAATATAAGGAAAATAGGAAAATTAAATAGCTAAGTAAGGGAGATAACTTTAGGAAATTTGCAAGACATTTGATTTAAGTGAATTGATGAACATTAAATTTTGGGAAAATTATATGCTGGTCGACATTACAACTGTGACAAATTGTGTTAGGAACTTGACATTTCAGGACTCGTTTAGGACTTGACATTTCATGTGAATTCTAAGGAAAATTGTGGTAAATTGAATAAAGACATTTAGGACATTCTAGTGAAAAATAGGACATTGAAATAAAGGAAAGTCGGCATCAATCGCGTTTAGTAAGTTTTGGAACTTTTGACTAAATTTACAGAAATATTTAAATATACAATTTTGGGAAAAGTGAACTGTGTGTTGTGTTGACTCTAACCTACATCACATCAGAATTTGTGTCTGGTGTGATCATATGTCACCCAGGGTATTTGGGCTCGGAAACCCCTGGTCTTGTATGCTACCGTCTTGAGCTTAATTCCCCACTTTGCCAAGCGAGTGCGCACATACAAGGCCTGGGGCTAAAGAGAGGCAGGGACCGCAATTGTCACCCTGTCCATCTAGAACCAACCAACACCAAAACCCTTGTTTGTGACAGTGTTTACATGCAGATTCGCAGTGAATACAAACCGGCTTTTTAAATGAGAGGTGACACTATAAAATCAGCAACAATTTCTTTGAGCTTGCAGATATAATTATAAAACACACATCATTTCATTTCCTTATAATCATCCTTTTCTCACATTGAAATGAAACATGGGATATTTATCCAATGGAAGCCTGTCTGGTATTTAGACTGCAACTAAAAGCTCTGTCCCAAAGTGATAAAAGCCAGTACCCCCAGTATTTAGTGCAAAGCTACCTATACCAAACCCTTATTGTCTTTATGATCCACCAAAAGCATGGTCAAATAGAAATTTAGACCATATCTAATAATTTAAGTATGCATAATAAATGTTCAGTGACAAAGAATCTTTGAAGTTTGCGATAAAGTTATCGCTTTCAGATTCTACAATGAAAGCCGAACAAACCATATTTTGTGAAAAAGCGCAAAGTTTACCTCTTTCTGGAATGGAACCCAGACACCGGCTTGCATCAGTGGTTCTTCTCCTATGTCTTTGGAACACTTCAATCCTAAAAAGCACTAAATTATGCCTTACTAGCATACCAACTGGTATTTATGGCTGATTTCACACCTATACCCCCTATTGTATGTAAAAATGGCATTTTGAGGATATTTTGATGATAAAACTTTGACAAAAATGATTATAAATGCATTAATACCATGGGAAATAGTGGATATATATCTGTTCAGATCCTTTAACATGAATCTAATCAATTAGAACCAATAATAGATGAGAAAACTTATCACAATATTGCAGCAGAGATAATTTTGAAGTTTTGCTTTGGCTGGAGACCAAGGCCAAAAACAATGTAACCTTACTGTTATAATCCAGATGAAGTAGATTCTTTCTCTTGTGTACCTGGTTATACACTTACTGTAAGATTTTTTCCAAAACAAACCCAATAACAATTGATTAACATGGCTTTAAAGTAACAACCCCCCCCCCCCCCCCCCATGCACAGATCAGAAGCAAAAACTGATGAAATACACCCAGTCAGACCTAAATTACCACTAATCTTACACTTTTTTACAGTTTCTATGGCAAACCACATGCCAGGAATATCCATTCTATGATACAGAATTGGATAGAACCTACCAATGTGTGAAAATATGATGTAATGACTGAAAACTGGAGTGTGGGGCTGATTTTTTGAGTTTTGGTATAGGGAGCTTACCACTAAATATTTTCCATAGGCGACAATAGTAACCTTTTACATGCTCCCACAAAAACTACACATACAAAACTTTTCAAACCTTACTTATTTATAGAGCCATCCTAGCTCAACAAGTTGATGAGAAAAAATCCACATGTAGCCCGTCTCCTTTTCAAGTTATGGTCCGCCATGTTTGTTTACATGCAGATTCGCAGTGAATACAAACCGGCTTTTTAAATGAGAGGTGACACTATAAAATCAGCAACAATTTCTTTGAGCTTGCAGATATAATTATAAAACACACATCATTTCATTTCCTTATAATCATCCTTTTCTCACATTGAAATGAAACATGGGATATTTATCCAATGGAAGCCTGTCTGGTATTTAGACTGCAACTAAAAGCTCTGTCCCAAAGTGATAAAAGCCAGTACCCCCAGTATTTAGTGCAAAGCTACCTATACCAAACCCTTATTGTCTTTATGATCCACCAAAAGCATGGTCAAATAGAAATTTAGACCATATCTAATAATTTAAGTATGCATAATAAATGTTCAGTGACAAAGAATCTTTGAAGTTTGCGATAAAGTTATCGCTTTCAGATTCTACAATGAAAGCCGAACAAACCATATTTTGTGAAAAAGCGCAAAGTTTACCTCTTTCTGGAATGGAACCCAGACACCGGCTTGCATCAGTGGTTCTTCTCCTATGTCTTTGGAACACTTCAATCCTAAAAAGCACTAAATTATGCCTTAATAGCATACCAACTGGTATTTATGGCTGATTTCACACCTATACCCCCTATTTTATGTAAAAATGGCATTTTGAGGATATTTTGATGATAAAACTTTGACAAAAATGATTATAAATGCATTAATACCATGGGAAATAGTGAATATATATATGTTCAGATCCTTTAACATGAATCTAATCAATTAGAACCAATAATAGATGAGAAAACTTATCACAATATTGCAGCAGAGATAATTTTGAAGTTTTGCTTTGGCTGGAGACCAAGGCCAAAAACAATGTAACCTTACTGTTATAATCCAGATGGAGTAGATTCTTTCTCTTGTGTACCTGGTTATACACTTACTGTAAGATTTTTTCCAAAACAAACCCAATAACAATTGATTAACATGGCTTTAAAGTAACAACCCCCACCCCCCCATGCACAGATCAGAAGCAAAAACTGATGAAATACACCCAGTCAGACCTAAATTACCACTAATCTTACACTTTTTTACAGTTTCTATGGCAAACCACATGCCAGGAATATCCATTCTATGATACAGAATTGGATAGAACCTACCAATGTGTGAAAATATGATGTAATGACTGAAAACTGGAGTGTGGGGCTGATTTTTTGAGTTTTGGTATAGGGAGCTTACCACTAAATATTTTCCATAGGCGACAATAGTAACCTTTTACATGCTCCCACAAAAACTACACATACAAAACTTTTCAAACCTTACTTATTTATAGAGCCATCCTAGGTCAACAAGTTGATGAGAAAAAATCCACATGTAGCTCGTCTCCTTTTCAAGTTATGGTCCGCCATGTTTGTTTACATGCAGATTCGCAGTGAATACAAACCGGCTTTTTAAATGAGAGGTGACACTATAAAATCAGCAACAATTTCTTTGAGCTTGCAGATATAATTATAAAACACACATCATTTCATTTCCTTATAATCATCCTTTTCTCACATTGAAATGAAACATGGGATATTTATCCAATGGAAGCCTGTCTGGTATTTAGACTGCAACTAAAAGCTCTGTACCAAAGTGATAAAAGCCAGTACCCCCAGTATTTAGTGCAAAGCTACCCTGTACCGATCATTGACAGAACACTGCGAAAAGCGAAGCAAAAGTTGCAAAATATACATTTAGAGCTGCGAGTACATCTTTTTGGATTCAAATTGGCAAAGACAGCTAAAGTTAAATGAAAGACAACGTGTGAAAGCGAAAAAAGTTCCCCCGGTATCACTAGTTCGGTTCTGATTGATGAAAACCTGAAATTTTTTGTCACACGTTTATGCCGAATTTTGCGTTGCTGAGTTAATCCATGCGAGAAAAACATGTTTCCTACAAGTGGCAGACAGAGGCGGATTATTTTTGCAAAGTGGACTTATTTAACTTGTATAATTCATAATAAGCAGGTAAAAAACTGCATTTGCGAAAAAGATACAGTGGGTAAAATGAGGTAACCCCCCAAAAAATTGAGCCGAAGTTTCCCCCCTTGCCCCTATGGTTTTATTCGATTGTCTATTATACACATATATAAGTAATAAATATTTAATTGGCTGTCAACCTTTGAGGTAAAAATGTAGACTGCGCGGCGTGATAAGAAACAAAAGTAGAAGGAAAAAAAAAACATACCTGTATGAACAGATCAGACCAGTAAACCACGCATGTCCGATACGGCCTTCCTTTTTTCAAACCGCAATTTTCAGAAACTGGCATCTTTGGCTTTGTGGGCAACCATCACGAAAACATGCCTATATAAATTTGACACCCTCTAACCCCACTTTTATAACAGTAAAACTGGGGTTTACCGGGGTAAACCTTATTTTTCTTATTTCTGCTCTAAAATATAGATTGAGGATACTCGTTGGAACCGCCTCATCGAGGCGGTTCTAACGAATACCCACAACCTATATTTTGAGCAGACATAACAAAAATATCGAAATTTTTCATCTTAATATTTTTCGTTTTTTCGGCGGCAAAGTTTACAATGAATTTGTATAGGCGTGTTGTCGTAGTGCATACCATTTTAACCATACCATTGTTGTCTTATAGATACCTATGCAAGCAGTGTAGATCCAGATGAAACGCCTCATTATGAGCCATCGCATCAAGATCTGCACTGTTTGCCATCTTATGAGTAACTAGAATTTGTTTTTCTACAAAAACACAGATGTCTCCCCCGTTTTTGACCTCTAAGTATAACCTTGACATTGGAGGTATTGAGTCGGGTCTTGTGTGCAACACATCATCTAATGAAGATAAACATTTCTGCAAAGTAACTTTAAAAATGTTCAAAAAATTTCAAAGGGCAATAACTCTTGAAAGGGGCATAATCCGGATGAGAAAAAAATACGCGTCAGCTTATTTTCCATTAGGAATGCATATATGAAATTTCAAAACCATAGCATACACAGTTCTTAAGTTATGCTATGCATCCCTTTTAGCATTCATTACAATGGGCACAAATTACCAAAATGACAAAGGGCCATAACTCAAAGTATTTTTCTGAATTTTGTCAAAAGTTAATCAGTTCATATACTCATCACCATCAATATACTCAGCAACTTTCAAGGCTCTAGCTCCAAAAGTGTTTGAGAAATTTTGCTGACAAGATTTTATTGAAAAAATTTCAAAGGGCAATAACTCTTGAAAGGGGGCATAATCCGGACGAGAAAAAAAATACAAGTCGGCTAATTTTCCATGAGGAAACCATATATGAAATTTCAAAACCCTAGCATACACGGTTCTTTAGTTATGCTATGCATCAAAAGCGTAACGGACAGACGAACGGACAAACGAACCAGAACCAATATGCCCCTCCAAAAAAGTTGGAGGCATAAAAAGGCCCCTTTTTGTTCTTTGACCTGTTAGTACGACCTTGACATTTGAGGTACCAACTTGGGTCATGCACGCAACACATCGTCTTATGGTGGTTAACATTTCTGTCAAGTAATTTCAAAATCCATCTAAAAATAAGAAAGTTATTGACAGAACACAAAAAAGGCCCCTTTTTTACCTTTAACCTCTATGTATGACCTTGACCTTTCAGGTACCAAACTGGGTCATGCGTGCAACACATCATCTCATGGTGTTTAACATTTCTGCCAAGCAATTTCAAAATCCATCTAAAAATAAGAAAGTTATTGACCAAACACAAAAAAAGCCCCTTTTTTGACTTTTGACCTCTATGTATGACCTTGACACTTGAGGTATCAAACTGAATCATGCATGCAACACATCGTCTCATGATAGTTAACATTTTTGCCAAGTAACTTCAAATTCTATCTGAAAATAAGCAAGTTATTGACAAAACCGGAAAAAAGGCCCCTTTTTTACCTTTGACCTCTAAGTATGACCTTGACCTTTGAGGTACCAACCTGGGTCATGCACGTAACACATCGTCTTATATTGGTTAACATTTCTGCCAAGTGATTTCACAATCCATCTCAAAATAATAAAGTTATTGACAAAACACGAAAAAAGGCCCCTTTTTTGACATTTGACCTCTAAGTATGACCTTGACCTTCGAGGTACTGACCTGCCTGATGCACACCACACATCGTCTCATGGTTGTTAATATTTCTGCCAAGTAATTTTAAAATCCATCTCAAAATAAGAAAGTTATTGACAAAACACGAAAAAAAGGCCCCTTTTTTGACCTTTGACCTCTAAGTATGACCTTGACCTTCGAGGTACTGACCTGCCTGATGCACACAACACATCGTCTCATGGTGGTTAATATTTCTGCAAAGTAATTTTAAAATTCATCTCAAAATAAGAAAGTTATTGACCAAATACGAAAAAAAGGCCCCTTTTTTTGACCTTTGACCTCTAAGTATGACCTTGACCTTTGAGGTACCGACCTGATTCATGCGCACCACACATCGTCTTATGGTTGTTAATATTTCTGCCAAGTAATTTTAAAATCCATCTGAAAATAAGAAAGTTATTGACCGGACACGATTTGCCCATACATATATACATACCAACAAACTTCCAAGGGAGATAATTCAAAAAGTATAGATGCGAGAGTTATAGTTCTTGCGCACGTCGTCTGATGCTGATTTATATTTATACTAAGTTTCGTGACGATAGCTCCAACGGTTTTCAAGTTATAGAGCGGACACGAATGTGTGACAGACAGACAGACGGACAGACAGACAGACGGACAGACAGACAGACGCCCGGGGGAAAAACAATATGTCTCTCCGAAAAAATTTTTTTCGGGGGAGACATAATTTTGACTAAAACACTGTTTACAGGAATGAACTCGTCCAAATTCAAAAATGGAAGAGCCTATTTCAGTAACGCAGGGGTGAAAGGTTTAACCCATATATTCCTAGCGACTAAAGAAATAAACCGAACACCAGTGACACACATTTGTTTTTACCGGAGACAGAACGCAGCGACTAATCAGGGTATACCGCGTACGCTGCTAAGTTTTGGTTTGTTTGATTGGAGGTTTAACGTCCCCGGCAACACTGGTAAGGCCATTTCGGAGACGTTGCTTCCAATTTTCTCTGAATTCTATCCGACATTGACATGAAATGACATCTCAAGCCCTGTCGCCCAATGAAACCAATAAGGTTTATAAGCATGGACGGTCCGACTCGCACCGCTTTGCCTGGGTAGGCTTAGATCCTTTAAGCGGATTACCAGTACTCGTGTGCAGTCGGTTTCAGCTCTGCGTGGAAGCCCATCTAGTTCTTCAAGCCCCGATGGGCGGGGTACGTCAACCTTTGAGGTAAAAAATGTAGACTGCGTGGGCGTGATGAAAAACAAAAACAGAAAAAACAAAAAACATACCTATATGAACAGATCAGACCGGTAAACCACGCATGTACGAGACGGCCTACCTTTGCAAACCTTAATTTTCAGAGACTGGCATCTTTAGCTAAGTGGGAAACGGCGGCATACTATTTTAACCATACTACTGTTATCTTATAGATATATATTCACTCAGTATAGATCCAGATGGGATGTCTCATTATGAGCCATCTCATCAAAATCTACACGGGTTGCCATCTTGTGAGTAATTTTGACTAAAGAAACACTATTAACAGGAAGGTACTTGTTCAGATTCAATTATAGAAGAGCCCATTTTAGAAACACAGGAATGAACGGGTTTACCCATATATTCCTAGCGACTAGAGATAAACCGAACATCATTGACACACATTTTTTATCGGAGACAGTTTGATTTTGTTTGATTTCAGGTTTACACTATAAAGGTCATTTTGGAGACGTTGCTTCCAATTTTGTGGGACTTTTACCCGACATTGAGTTGAAATGACATATCAAGCCCTGCCGCCCAGTGAAACCAATAGGGTTTATGAGCATGGACGTGCCGACTCGCACCGCTTTCCCTGGGCAGGCTTAGATCCTCAAAGCGGTTTACCGGCACTACGCGTGTGCGGGTCGGTTTCAGCTCTGCGTGGAAGCATCATGCAGCCCATCTATTTCTTCAAGCCCCGATGGGCGGGGCCTTTTTATCGGAGACAGATCAGGGTATACCACGTACGCTGCTAACGTACAGTGGCATACATTTTGTAAAACTTACAATAAATAAAAATGAATAAAATAAAACAGTCGATTCTATGAACAGATATGAGCGCCCCAATCTGCAAATATTACATGTGAAGAGAACTATTTTATTGGTTTACGTATTTAGCGGATCTCTCGCTGCGTGGCCGGCCTCGATGACTCAGTAGGACACACATCTGACTGTTGAACAGGAGGTCGCGGGTTCGATCCCCTCCGGATCGTCAACATTCTTTCACGAATATTAATCATGAAATGGTACTATCATGTTCTCCCTTCGCTTATGTATAGTAGTCGCAGATAATATTGACTAGGTGGAGCTATTCAGGAGCTGTCAATATATGGCAGATTCGCTGAGTCCACCAGAACAGACGTTATCGTTTCAACAACGTTTTGAACTAGCCGCCTTGCCCTTTTAGTTTAACGGTCGCATCTGTAGAGGTGATATGGAGTTGCTGGGCGTTTGCGTTACAACATCTCCGTGAACACACACCAAAAAAAAAATAAAGTAAATATATAAATAAAAAATAAACAACCACAGATATGAAACAACGACGAGGACTCGACAGCAAGAAACCACTGAAATGCCAGAGCAAAAGAAAACCAACAGTTAGACTCCGATAAGCCAATTACTTGATACATAAGCCTGTCCAGAGAAAGTATCCTTTAGTTAATCGTTCGGCTCGACATAACCTATGTTTTGCTTCTGTCACGGTCTTGGATGAAGCTTTAAGAAGCCAATGTTTCTTAAAGGATGTTTATGGTGGACATTAGTCTGGCTCCAGACCCTTCTCTTTTTTTTTTCTTTTTTTTTCTGGAAGGGAAATAAAGCTTGCATAGCTTACAGAATTTTGTTTTACTTAAGTCCCTTGGCTAGACTTGAACTTGGATTAAAGAGGAACAGGATAAACTAATCATCACGAAAACACGCCTATATAATGTTGACCCCCTTGAACCCCATTTTTATATAGTAAAACTGGGGTTTACAGGGGTAAACCACGCCCCCGCCCATAGGGGCTTGAAGAAATATATGGGCTGCATGATGCTTCCACGCAGAGCTGAATCTGGCCCGCACACTAGTACTGGTAAACCGCTTAGAGGGTCTAAGCCTGTCCAGGAACCGCGGTGCGAGGCGGACCGTCTATGCTAATAAACCCTATTGTTTCATTGGGCGACAGGGCTTGAGATGTCAATTCATCTCAATGTTGGGTAAAAGTCCCACAAAATTGGAAGCAACGTCTCCAAAATGACCTTTACAGTGTTGACGGGGACGTTAAACCTCAAATAAAACAAAACAAAACAAAACAGGGGTAAACCTCATTTTTCTTATTTTTGCTCTAAAGCATAGATTGTGGCTACTCGTTAGAACCGCCTCGATGAGGCGGTTCTAACGAGTACCCATAATCTACGAGTACCCATAATCTATGTTTTGAGCAGAAATAAGAAAAAAATATCGCATTTTTTCATCTTAAAATTTACATTTTTGGCTGAAAAATTTACAATGTATTTGTATAGGCGTGTTTTCGTAATGGTAAAGAATGAGAGAGATGGATATAAAACAAAAACGACTGGAGCCAGTCTAGGTGGACATGTATGACCATAAATTTAGGTGGAACTTTTGTTTTTCTTTAAAACATTTCAATGGCTTATCCGCCAGTTAACCACTGTAAACTGTACGTTTTCGTTGGCAGAGAAAATGTCGCTTTGCCTCCATGTACATTACTAAATTTTAATTAATTTTGTTATGTTTTGCACGAACCTGTTAGATGTATCAAACACATAAAAAATGATAATAATATTCTCCATTTACGCCAGTCATTTCCTTATGGGACATTGGCCAACATATCTGGATCATACATGTAATCAGAGGCCACATGGTGCGGCGTTTGATCAGGATGTACATATACAGCGTTTCCTTAAGAACAGGTTTTTATTTTGTAAATGGTACGAACTAGCTACGCACTCATGAAAATAAATATGTACATGTCCGGATGATTCTGTTTGTCATGAACAGGTTTAAAAAGTATACAAATTGCTATGTACCATATGAGGTCTAATAAATCAGACACAAAACAAGGTGTTCGCCCAAATTAATAATCTGAATAGATAAAATATTTCGAATCAAATTAGCAATGTCGCCCCAATGCCATTTTAAGTTATCTTGACACGTTTTAAGATAGTAATAGTATTCTAATCTGACATTCCACTCATTTTTCTACTGTCAGATTTCTTCGAACGAGCATTTTAGGCGCCAACATTACATATCCGTGTGATAATATAAGAATCTTATATGGGTGTGAGGGGTGGATGGAAAAATCCGTCCCGAGGAACACTGTCCGGCATCACGAGGCTTGCCGAGTGATGCCTGACAGTGATCCCGAGGGACGGATTTTTTCTATCCACCCCTCACGCCCATATTGGATTCTTTTTCTTTCTTAGCGCGGATTTTTAATGCCGCAGTCGCTTCGGTTACCAACGTCCGCCATATTGTGTTGACACTGCAGGAATGTTTAGTGACGTCATGTAACGTGCTGTGACGTCAACCTTAACGACGGAGCATACGAGGTCGTAATCAACCAGTACATTTTTCAAACACGCGATTATATTCGATTTTGGGTCGGAACAGCAGGGTCAGAACATAAATTTCTATCCCAGGGTCAAATCACGGATTTCCTTGTCTGGTGTGCAAGAAAGTGTATTCTTGCATACCTCCAAAACGGTCAATTTTTTCTGATGAAAATTTTCTGATATTTTTCTTATTTATACTCCAAACATAGGTTTTTGGTACTCGTTAGAACCGCCTCATCGAGGCGGTTCTAACGAATACCCACAACCTATGTCCTGTAGCAGAGATAAGAAAAATAATGTACAGCCACCTAAACCCCAGTTTTCTCTATATAAAGTGGGGTTTAAGGGGGTGTTCAATTTACGGATTTGTTTACATGATGAATATGTGGTATTACATCATCAGCACAGTAAAACCTACGGAACCCGAAAAGGGATATTGCTGTTCCAGTATTTAACAGAACAGAATTAAAACAAAACAAATTAGAATGGAAAAGAAAACAAGAAATATGTTGTTTAAACGATATAATATGTCGTTTACCGACATATTTCTTGTTTACTTTTCCACTCTGAAAAAGTAGGATGGACTTTAAAACAATAAAATTAGAATGGAACAGAAAATAAAAATATGTCGTCGTTTAAACGACATATTACTTGTTTTCTGTTCCACTCTGAATCACTGAGCGTGGATATTAAACCAATAAAATTAGAATGGAACAGAAAATAAAAATATGTCGTTTAAACGACATATGTCTTGTTTTCCTTTCCACGCTAATTTGTCAGGGTGGAACAGAAAACAAGAACTAGAGGTCCAAGTGGGTCAGAATCGCGCACCTGGATGGGGCTGATCATCTATTACATTGTGTATTGGTGGCCTTTTGTCTATCAGATCACACTGCCTTTAGCAATTCTGAATCTGCATGTTTAAGTAATCTTGATGCTTCTGATTAAGATTTGTCTGATTTTGGATTCAGGAGGAGATGATGTTGATGCAGAGTGGAAGTGTATAGTTTGGCAGGCCTGAGTTATCGTTTGCAACTGCCTTTGACATATAGTAAACAAAGTCAACCAATCAAGCGAATACAAATGCGACACAAAGATATGGTGTAAATGGTTTCTTGCAAAAATGCCGCAATACCAAATCTTCTTGTGGAGTCAGCGAGTTTGACATAAACTGACAACACCTGAGCGGCCCCTCCCTGTAAAGATGATATGCAATTACTACGCATATGCTTTGAAGAATTTCAAGATGGCCGTAAACTGGGATATGAGAATGCAACTAATTTAGCAATTCTGAATCTCCATATCACCTAAATGCCAACCAGTAATTTCAACCCAATGCAACAGAGCACTCGGTAGGAGATGTTGTTTGAAGATTTTCAATATGGCCAACATAGCAGCCAACGCAAATAACAGAATAGTTCTAAGAAGTCTGAATCTTCATGTCACCCCAATGCCTCCCATCAAGTTTCGGCTCGATTAAACTTGATGTGGTTTGAAGATTGTCAAGATGGCCAACATGAAAGCCATTTTAGATAATAGAACAGAATAAGTTCAGCAATTCTGAATGACCATGTTGCCCCGACTCCTCCAATCAAGTTTCATCTTCATTCGACCTTTGGTTCAGGAGGAGACGTAGGTTGAACAATTTTAAGATGGCTGCCATGGTGGCTATCTTGTATATAGGAATGAAACGATTCAAGCAACTCCGATCGGAACAGAACACAGATAAATCTAACACTGCATGTCGCCCTAATGCCTCTCATTAAGATTAAGATCAATCCAGCCTTGGTTCGGTAAGAAATGGCATTTGAAGAATCAGAAGACCACCGTGGTGGCTATCTGGGATATCGGAATGAACCATTTTTAGCAAATCTGAATCGCCATTTCGCCCCAATGCCTTCCATGAAGAGTCAACTTGATCCAATCTCTAGTTTGGGAGGAGATGTCGTTTGAAGAATATAAGAATCTTATATGGGTGTGAGGGGTGGATTGAAAAATCCGTCCCGAGGGACACTGTCCGGCATCACGAGGCTTGCCGAATTTTTAATACTGCTGTCACTTCGGTTACCGACGTCCGCCATTTTGTGATGACACAACAGGAATGTTTAGTGACGTCACGCATGACGACGCCGCGCATGAGGTTGTAATCAATCAGTGGATTTATCAAACACGCGATTATATTCGATTTGGGGTCGGAACACTAGGGTCAGAACATAAATTTCTATCCCAGGGTAAAATCACGGATTTCCTTGTCTGGTGTGCAAGAATACAAGATAGCCACCATGGCAGCCATCTAGGATATCGGAATAGAATGATTTTAAACATCGGAATCTTCATGTCGCCCCAATGCCTCCCATCAAGTTTCAGCTTGATCAGACCTCTGGTTTGGGAGGATATGTCGTTTGAAGAATTTAAAGACGGCAGCCATGGCGGCAATTTTGGATATCGGATTGGAACAATTTTAGCAAATCTAAATGTTCATGCCATTTTTAGCAAATCTGAATCGCCATTTCGCCCCAATGTCTTCCATGAAGATTCAACTTGATCCAATCTCTAGTGTGGGAAGAAATGTCGTTTGAAGAATACAAGATAGCCACCATGGCAGCCATCAAGGATATCGGAATAGAATGATTTTAAAAATCTGAATCTACATGCCACCCTTATGCCTCCCATTTAGTGTCAACTCAATTGGACCTTGATGTCGTTTGAAGAATTTCAAGATGGACGCCATTGCGGCCAGCTTGGATATTTGAACGGAACAATTTTAGCAAATCTGAATCTCCATGTCACACCGATGCCTACAATCAAGTTTCAACTCAATTCGTTCTTTGGTTCGGGAGGAGATTTCGTTTAAAGAATTTATAGATGGCTGCCATGGTGGCCATCTTGGATATCGGAACGGAACGATTTTAGCAAATCGCAATCTCCATGTCATCCCGATGCCTCCTATCAAGTTTCAGATCAATTCGACCTTTGGTTCGGGAGATGTCGTTTAAAGAAATTAATGATGTCCCCTATCGCGGCAATCTTGGATATTGGAACGAAATGATTTGTGGAAATCTGAATCTGCAGGTGGGGGAAGACTCAAGAGGGTGGATTCCTGTCTTTGTTAAAGAAAATAGCGAGTTGTTATAAAGTAAAACTGAGGTTTGCAGGGGTTGACCAAATTTTTCATATTTCTGCTGTAAAATATAGATTGTGGGTGCTCGTTAGAACCGCCTCGATAACGTGTACCAACAATCTATATTTTGAAAATATCACAATTTTTCATCTTATTTTTTCCCTTTTCAGGTGATAAAACTTACAATGTATTTGTATAGGCGTGTTTTCGTAATGCCATCCCATATACGCAACAAACTCTGTGCTACTTTTTATGTCTAGTCCGTACCGGGTGGATCGAAACACCCAAATCCACCGTATTTACCGTTTGTTTTGTTTGATTTGAGGTTGAACGTCCGCGTCAACACTGTAAAGGCCATTTTAAAGACGTCGCTTCCAATCATCACGTGAACAAGTCCGTGAAATGAACACACCATAAACCCCACTTCATATAGAGAAAACTGGGGTTTACGGGGGTATACATTACGTTTTCTTATTTCTGCTCCAAGATATAGGTTGTGGGCACTCGTTAGAACCGCACCCACAACCTATGTTTACAGTTTAAATAAGAAAATATATCTCGTATTGCCATCAGAAACATTACGATAACACACCCGTGCGACAGTGTATTTTTCTTATCTCCAAAATGGCTACTTTTCTGATAAAAATCCGTGATATTGTTCTTATTTATACTGCAAACATAGGCTGTAGGTGCTCGTTTGAACCGCCTCATTGAGGCGGTTCTAACGAGTACCGACAACCTGTGTCTTGGAGAAGAAATAAGCAAAATAATGTCTAGCCCCTTAAACCCCAGTTTTCTTTATATAAAGTGAGGTTTAGGGGGTCTTTATTTCACGGACTTGTTCACGTGATGAGTAGCCATTTTGGAGATTTGAAAAATGCACCATGTCACACGGGAATGTTATCGTAATGTTTGTGGGACTTTTACCAGACATTGGGATGAAATGACATCTCAAGCCCTGCCTCCCAATGAAACCAATAGGGTTTATAAGCATGGACGGTTCGACGCGTACAGCCTTGCCTATGCAGGCTTAGATCTTCTAAGCGGCTTACCAGTACTCGTGTGCGGGTCGGTTTCAGCTCTGCGTGGAAGCATCATGTAGCCCATCTATTTCTTCAAGCCCCGATGGGCGGCGGCCGATTTTTTTAAATGTCTGTGCTATTGAATATATCAATCAGGATAAACAAATAATCGAATTTAATAGACTAAACAAATTATTTGTCTAAATTGCAACGAAAGTAATAGCGGGGATTGCAGCTGCGTAAAAAAATAGATTTAAGCCACACAGTGGAATTCTTTCCACTGGCCGTTCCAATGCGGTTCTTCTGTCGCGGGTTATTTTTGTTACGATGTGTCTTTCGAGTGTGTGTATCGCTTATATTGTTTTGTTTTAGATAGCCATTTTGTGGGAAAGTGAGTGAGTGAGTTTTAGTTTAACGTCCCACCAACAGCTAAGGTCATACGGAGACGGGACCTCGATTTAAAGACTCATCCGAAAGTCTGGAGAAGCCCGGGATCGATCCTGCGATCCCTGGTTTACAAGGCGAGTAGCGTAACCACTGCACCACGGAGGCTTCTTTTGTGGGAAAGTAACTGTCCTTTTGGCATTCCGTTTAGGGTCTTATTTCGTGTCAGTGTTTCCATTTTGTGTTACTGATGAGAGCTGTGAGTTAATAGCACCGATTCCTGATCATTGAATTCGCTTCTGTTTTTAATAACTGATATTTGTATAGATGACAATTACGCAATAATTATTTACCGCATATCCAAACAAATCAGAAGCCTCCGTGGTATAGTGGTTGTACTACTCGCCTGGTAAGCCAGGGATCACAGGGTCGATCCCGGGCTTCTTCAGACTTTCGGATGAGTTTTTAAACCGAGGCCCCGTCTCCGTATGACTTTAGCTGTTGGTGAGGCGTAAAACTCAAACACTCACTCACTCACTCACTCACAATAAACAAATCCAACAAATACCACAATGAATCCTTTTTTGGTGGAGTGAGTGAGTGAGTGTTTCAGTTTTACGTCCCACCAACAGCTAAGGTCATACGGAGACGGGACCTCGGTTTAAAGACTCATCCGAAAGTCTGGAGAAGCCCGGGATCGAACCTGCGACCCCTGGTTTACAAGGCGAGTAGCGTAACCACTCGACCACGGAGGCTTCTGGTGGTGGAGACGTTTATCAATATTTATTAGTATAATTTGTTCTGTACATGCAAAACAGGTACTTTAGAGTCAAAAATAATCGAACTAAATGTGTGTGTTGGGGGATACTTACCTGCTGGGGCCATAGACAGTAGCAGTTAAATTTCTGCATTGACATACTGAGTAATCGCTCACCTGGATGAGGCTGATCATATGTATCATTGTGCCTTGGTGGTCATTTTGTCTATCAGATCACATTGCCATTAGCAGCTATGAATCCGCATGTTATATTGAAGCATCTAATTAAGCTTCTGCACAGCTTTGTCTGAATTAGGATTAGAGATGATCTTGATGCAGAGTGGTAGTGTATATTTTGGCAGGCCATGACTTTCGTTTGCACCTACCTTTGACATGTTCTGTTATAAAAGAAGTAAACCGAGTCAACCAATCATGTGTATGGTGTATATGGCCGCTGTAAATTTTGCAAACAGACCATTTGTTAGCAGATGTGGTTTGAAAATTTTCAAGATGGCCAACCTGGCAGTCATCTGGGATATGAGAACATAATGGTACTACAAAGTCTGAATTTCCATGTCACCCCAATGTCATCTATTAAGTTTAGGCTCAATTCAACTCGATGTGGTTTGAAAGTCTTCAAGCTGGCCAACATGGAAGCGATCTCAAATAACAGAATAATAATTTCAGCAATTGTGAATCTCCATTTTGCCTCAATACCTCCAATCAAGATTTACCGGCCCCGATAGCTCAGTTGGTAGAGTGTCCGCTCCGGGGAACGGGAGGTAACGGGTTCGATCCCGGGCAGCGACATACCAAAGTCGTTAAGAATGGTACTAGCTGCTCCTCGCTTGGCACTCAGATTTACGGGGTAGAGCTAGGACTGGTCGACCCAGTGTCAGGATAATGGTACTGGGTGTGGTAACATGTAATGTGTCTGGGACATGATACTTCGGTGAGGCAGCACTATAAAAGTGAGCATTGAGCTCCCTGTCGCAACCAGACACCGTCGTGATATGACTGAAAAATTGTTGAAAGCGACGTTAAACCCGAATTCACCCACACTCCAATCAAGATTCAGCTCCAACCAACCTTTGCTTCAGGTAGAGATGTAGTTGAATGATTTTAAAATGGCGGCCATCTCATATATCGGAATGGTACAATTTTAGTAAATCCCTATTTCCATGTCGCGCCAATGCCTACCATCAAGTTTCAGCTTGAACTAACCTCTGGTTTGGGAGTAGGTGTCTTTTGAAGAATTTCAAGATGGCCTCCGTAGGCAGCCATCTTGCATATAGGAACTGAAAACAATTTAGCAAATAGAAAGTTCAATGTCGCCCCAACCCTCCCATCAAGTTTCAGCTCAGTCTACCCCTTGAGCCGGGAAGAGATGTCATTTGAAGAACTTCATGATGGCCGCCATAGTGGCCATTTTGGATATTGGAACATAACAACTTTAGCATTTCGCCCGACATTTTGTTCGGGAGGTGACAACTTTAAGAATTTCACAATGGCCGCCACGGTTGCCAACTTGGTAATGTGAAAGGAACCATTTCAGCAAATCTGAATCTCCATGTCATCAGGATGCCGCCCACCAGGTATCAAATAGATCTTACTTCCGGTTCGGGAGGAGATGTCAGAAATGTGAAAAGTTAACGGCGGACAGACGGACGATGGACGAACAACAGACGACGGACAACAGGCCACGACATAAGCTTACCTGGAGCAAGCTCCATGTGAGCTAATAATGCAAATATATGTGTTTTGTGTTTAAAACGTTTTTGAACTGCTTAATAACATACCTGTCTAAACGTATAGCATTTTCGAGAGTCCGCAGAACTGCTACTGTCAGTCAGTCATCAACGAAAACCGTTTCAGTTCTAGATACATTACCTATTAATCTACTGAAAACAAATTCTCGTTGATGTCCAGCTCCTGCCGCTTGGAGGCCACCCCAGAGAGGAGCCGCACGTGATTCAGGATTACAATTTAAAAATAATATGTGATACAGGCATACAATATCCAACAAGTCAATCAGGTCCATCATCACGTGTCCATTTTTCATATCCGATATTTAATTCATTACGAAAACAAGCCTATACGAACACATTGTAAACTTTACCGCCGAAAAAACGAACATTGTAATAGGAAAACCTGTTATATTTTTCTTATTTCCGCTCAAAATATAGATTGTGGGTACACGTTAGAACCACCCATAATCAATATTTTGGAGCAGAAATCAGAAAAAAATAAGATTAACACCTTGTAAACCCCAGTTTTACTATATAAAAGTTGGGTTCAAGGGGGTCAAAGTTATATAGGTTATTTTCGTGATGGCCAAGATATTTTATCGTCCCAGTCAGCACTAAACAGTCGGCAACATCCGCCCGCCATTCTTTGTTGACTGGGGCTTTCCTTTCTTAGGACAAAAACGTGATATCAAACTGCAAGGAAAAGGAATTTTGGGAAAAGGAAATGAAAAATGGATGTAGGAAAAAAAAAAAACACCTTACCGACAATTTACTGGATATAAAAAGCAAAATATACTTGGTTCAAATAAATATCTAATATTATTACCCAATCTTCTATTTAAAGTGTTATGATGTAATTTTGTGTATAGGATGAGTTTAAGCCAGTTTTGACCAAAATTTGTTACTATTTGACGCCTCTAAATTGGTCGGCCAGTCACAATTTTTTGCATTAGTGGCTGGCTCCCAGCTTACCGATTATCAATATTGGAAAAAAACAAGTAAAAAGGTCAGGGGTGGGGGTCTGACTACCTGTTTTTCCACCAGTGATAACATTCAGACTAGGAACCAGCAGATAATGCAAATAAGATGAATTGTTCTATATAATACATTGATTGGGTAATAAAACGTGTTTCATGGCAGCTCGGATTATAGTCTAAACTAGTGCCCCTCGTTACTGTGGACGACCTGATGTACTATTGCCTACGGCCTCAGACAATAGTGCATTAGGTCGTCCACAGCATCTCGGGGCAATAGTTTTTCCTATACTCCAACTAGTGTCCCTCGTTACTGTGAACGACCTGATGTACTATTGTCTACGGCAACGGACAATAGTGCATTAGGTCGTCCACAGCATCTCGGGGCAATAGTTATGCCTATACTCCAACTAGTGTCCCTCGTTACTGTGAACGACCTGATGTACTATTGTCTACGGCCTCGGACAATAGTGCATTAGATCGTCCACAACACCTCGGGGCAATAGTTATGAATATACTCGAACTAGTGTTCCTCGTTACTGTGGACGACCTGGTGTACTATTGTCTACGGCCTCGAACAATGAGCATTAGATCGTCCACAGCACCTCAGGGCAATAGTTATGACTATACTCCAACTAGTGTCCTTCGTTACTGTGGACGACCTGATGTACTACTGTCCACGGCCTCGGACAATAGTGCATTAGATCGTCCACAACACCTCGGGGCAATAGGATTGACTCTACTCCAACTAGTGTCCCTTCGTTACTGTTAACGACATGGTGTACTATTGTCTACGGCCTCGGACAATAGTGCATTAGATCGTCTACAGCATCTCGGGGCAATAGTATTGACTATACTCCAACTAGTGTCCCTCGTTACTGTGGACGACATAATGCACTATTGTCTACAGCCTCGGACCTTAGTGCATTAGATCGTCCACAGCAGCTCGGGGCAATAGTTATGACTATACTGGAACTAGTGTCCCTCGTTACTGTGAACCTGATGTACTATTGTCTGCGGCAACGGGCAATAGTGCATTTGGTCGTCCACAGCACCTCGGGGCAATAGTTATGGCTATACTCCAACTAGTGTCCCTCGTTACTGTGAACGACCTGATGTACTATTGTCTACGGCCTCGGACAATAGTGCATTAGATCGTCCACAACACCTCGGGGCAATAGTTATGAATATACTCGAACTAGTGTTCCTCGTTACTGTGGACGAACTGGTGTACTATTGTCTACGGCCTCGAACAATGAGCATTAGATCGTCCACAGCACCTCAGGGCAATAGTTATGACTATACTCTAACTAGTGTCCTTCGTTACTGTGGACGACCCGATGTACTACTGTCTACGGCCTCGGACAATAGTGCATTAGATCGTCCACAACACCTCGGGGCAATAGGATTGACTCTACTCCAACTAGTGTCCCTTCGTTACTGTGAACGACATGGTGTACTATTGTCTACGGCCTCGGACAATAGTGCATTAGATCGTCTACAGCATCTCGGGGCAATAGTATTGACTATACTCCAACTAGTGTCCCTCGTTACTGTGGACGACATAATGCACTATTGTCTACAGCCTCGGACCATAGTGCATTAGATCGTCCACAGCATCTCGGGGCAATAGTTATGACTATACTGGAATTAGTGTCCCTCGTTACTGTGGACGACATAATGCACTATTGTCTACAGCCTCGGACAATAGTGCATTAGATCGTCCACAACACCTCGGAGCAATAGTTATGAATATACTCCAATCTGCCATGACATAACAGTATAACAACTATTTGATAATAACTGACTCTACAAAACTACATATACAGTCCACCCTCTTTATACTGACATTCGATATAACGACAAAACTCGTTTCAACCATAATTTACATGGAACGAAATATAAGGCCAAGATGAGACAGAAATATTGAGATATTCAAGAATATTCTAATACTCTAAGGAAACAAAAAATGCGGATATTTGTTAGAATCGCCTCAGTCTAACAAATATCCGCACCATTTATTTCTTGGAGTGAGTAAGGGAAAAGTCGCATTATTACCTTTTATACTTCTCCTTATTAGGATTGTTTAAAGCAGAAATCTTTTACAAAGGCAAAAAATCAGGGAACAGATATTGTCGTTATAACAAAGGTCCTCTATAGAAACTTGAGGTACAGGCAAATCTGCTCCTTTGTAAATGCAATAAAACAGGTTTTCTTATGACATGGCTAATAAATTAACATATGTAATTTGCTGCTTTTTTTAACATAATGATCTCTGGTAAATTCAAACTCAAATAGTCTGAATAGGACTTTAGCAGTGATCATCTCTGCTACAAGTGGCCAAGTAGCTCCGCACGGGTAAGAAACAAGTTACAGCATATAAACAAGATGTCCAGAGAAAGCTAAAATCAATGATCATTGGCCATCACTGTCACCAGGCGAAAAAATAAGATACCATTCTTTGAAAGGTTTGTCACACATGCTCCCACCTGCCGTACCCAAATAAGTAATGTTTAATTTAGGCAAAAGAAATAAATGTAGGGATTTAAGAGTGCTCTACAGCCTATATATATCTGAGGTCATAATGGAATAAATGTGACCAAAAATGATCTAACAATTATATCCAAAGTAAATGCGTCAATTATACTAATAGAAAACACTTGCAAAGTCTTAAACAAATGGTACAAAACATTAAGAGGAGGTACGCTCACGAGGTTTCTTTTCCAAAAGTAACTAATCCAAAAGGAGCTGGCCAAAGTTTCAAGTTACACAATTGTTCAAGGTTATTCAAATATTTTTGAAGTTATGCATTTCAACTTAAAGCGAAGATCGTAGACATGAAAAAAAAAACGACAAAGTTGAGTGACTGAGCTGACGTGCAAACGGAATAACTATATTCCCCTCTTTATACTAAATATTTATTGTTTAGCCTATGTATAGCTTAGATACATTAATTTAAGCCGTTTAGAATAGACACTTACCGAAATTATCTTGTGGCTTGCCCAACTCAACCAAAAGCCTTATAGCTTGAAAAGTTATTTGCGTGCATGTGCCATAGTGTGTATTGTGCTTAATGGATAGTGAAACTGATCAAACTATTAGGCATTTGGGTTGTTGGGAAAAGATGTTTTGTCAATTTCCTTTTAGTGTTTTGCAATCAAAGATTATATTTCATGTATTAACAGACCTAATATTAAACAAATCAATAAGTGTACGCATGTGCTGCTCTTTTGCTTATACCTTCCAGTGACTGCCTTTCATAAACAATCAGCCACATGCCTCATCCTTTTCCCCATCATAAAATCGAACATATGCATAAATCAGAGATATCCCTCAGCCTGCATATCTGTTCATATGTCAGAGGCCAAAAGGGAGAGAAAACACCAGATTACCAACCTAATTCAAACTATAAAAGTAGATCAAACTTTGGTGAAGTTGTTGTCATACCTGTCCACCCCACTTCAACCTTTCCCACAGCAATTGGCCCAAGAATATAGGTAGAGTTAGCATTTTTGGCAAATTTTAAACGTTTTATTTTTGTATTTCACCTCTGGAAGCCACCTTCTTTATCACAGCGGAAAGACTTTAGCTTTAATCTGACAACACCTAATACAATGTACATGCATTGCACAAGATCTCACAAGGGTTGTAAGATCCTTGCCAGACCTCATGAAATGCCCCAACCATACAAAGAACCTCGCAACATCCAAATCAATATATCAATTCTACATAAGATCTCACAAGTTTGATCAAGTCCTTGTTAGATCTAATGTGAACCTCCTTAATGAGACAATAAGAAGAAACTAGCAGCATCCAATTCAATGTATCAATAGTGCTTTGGATCTCACAAGGACAATCAAGTCCTTGTCAGACCTCAAGTAAAGTCTCTACAATGAGAAAAATCTGGCAACACCAAATTCAATGTATCTGCAATCAACCTGTCTGATCTCAATGTCTCATCAATGAGAAGAATATGGATATGTCCCACTGTATGTTCCAATTTTGCCACATCGCTAGAGAACCTGTGTTCCCTGAGTATGACCAGGTAAGATTCAGACTGGCCTGCTCAACTACCCAGACAAGCAACAGACTCGGCAAAACTACATATACAGTCAACCCTCTTTATATTGACATTCGATATAACGATAAAACTCGTTTTAACCACAATTTACATGGAACGAAATATTAGGCCAAGACGAGAAAGAAATATTGAGATATGCAAGAATATTCTAATACTCTAAGGAAACAAGTAATGCTGATATTTGTGAGAATCGCCTCAGTGAAACAAATATCCACATCATTTGTTTAATGGAGTTAGTATGGGAAAAGTCGCATTATTACGTTTTATACTTCTCCTTATTAGGATCTTTTAAGCAGAAATCCATTACAAAGGCAAATTATCAGGGAACAGATATTGTCGTTATAACGAAGGTCCGCTATAGAAGCTTGAGGTACAGCAAAACTGCTCCTTTATAAATACAATAAAACTGGTTTTCTTAAGACATTGCTCATTATTTAAACATATGTAATTGGCTGCTTTAACAGAATGATCTCTACTTAAGTCAAACTCAAATAGTCTGAATAGGACTTCAGCACTGATCATCTCTGCTTAAAGCGGCCAAGTAGCTCAACACTGGTAAGAAACAAGTGACAACATATAAACAAGATGTCCAGAGAAAGCTAAAATCAATGATCATTGGCCACCACTGACACTAGGCGAAATATAAGATACCATTTTTGGAAAGGTTTGTCACACCTGCTCCCACCTGCCGTAGCCAAATATGTAATTTTTAATTTAGGCAAAAGAAATAAATGTAGAGATTTAAGAGTGCTCTACAGCCTATATATATCTGAGGTCATAATGGGATAAATGTGACCAAAAAAGAATCTAACAATTATATCCAAAGTAAATGCGTCCATTATACTATTAGAAAACACTTGCAAAGTCTTAAACAAATGGTACAAAACATTAACAGGAGATGCGCTCACGAGGTTTCTTTTCCAAAAGGAACTAATCCAAAAGGAGCTGGCCAAAGTTTCAAGTTACAAAATTGTTCAAGGTTATTCAAAACTTTTTGAAGTTATGCATTTCAACTTAACGCCAAGATCGTAGACATGACAAAAAACACCAAGTTCAGTGACTGAGCTGATATGCAAACTGAATAACTATATTCCCCTCTTTATACTAAATAGTTTAAGCTCCCGCCCATAGGGGCTTGAAGAAATATTTGGGCTGCACGATGCTTCCACGCAGAGCTGAATCCGGCCCGCACACTAGTACGGGTAAACCGCTTAGAGGATCTAAGCCTGTCCAGGAACCGCGGTGCGAGGCTGATCGTCCATGCTAATAAACCCTATTGGTTTCATTGGGCGACAGGGCTTGAGATGTCATTTCATCTCAATGTCGGGTAAAAGTCCCACAAAATTGGAAGCAACGTCTCCAAAATGACCTTTACAGTGTTGGCGGGGACGTTAAACCTCAAATCAAACAAAAATATACTAAATAGTTATTCTTTAGCCTATTTATAGCTTAGATACATTAATTTAAGCCGTTTAGAACAAACACTTACAGAAATTATCATGTGGCTTGCCCAACTCAACCAAAAGCCTTATAGCTTAAAAAGTAATTTGCGTGCATGTGCCATAGTGCGTATTGTGCTTAATGGATAGTGAAACTGATCAAACTATTAGGCATTTGGGTTGTTGGGAAAAGATGTTTTGTCAATTTCTTTTTAGTGTTTTGCAATCAATGATTATGTTTTATGTATTAACAGACCTAATATTAAACAAATCAAGAACTGTACGCATGAGCTGCTCTTTTGCTTATACCTTCCAGTGACTGCCTTTCATAAACTATCAGCCACATGCCACATCTTTTTCCCCATCATAAAATCGAACCTATGCATAAATCAGAGATATCCCTAAACCTGCATATCTGTTCATATGTATGAGACCAAAAGGGAGAGAAAACACCAGATTACCAACCTAATTCAAACTATAAAAGTAGATTAAACTTTGGTGAAGTTGTTGTCCTACCTACCCACCCCCCTTCAACCTTTCCCACAGAAATTGGCCCAAGAATATAGGTGGAGTTAGCATTGTTAGCAAATTTTTAACGTCTTGTTTTTGTTTTTCACCTCTGGAAGCCACCTTGTTTATCATAGCGGAAAGATTTTAGCTTTAATCTGACAACACCTAATACAATGTACATGCATTGCACAAGATCTCACAAGGGTGATAAGAACCTTGCCAGACCTCATGTAATGCCCCAACCATACAAAGATCCTTACAACATCCAAATTAGTATATCAATTCTACATAAGATCTCACAAGTTTGATCAAGTCCTTGTTAGATCTAATGTGAACCTCCTTAATGAGACAATGAGAAGACACTAGCAGCATCCAATTCAATGTATCAATAGTGCATTGGATCTCACAAGGACAATCAAGTCCTTGTCAGACCTCAAGTAAATGCTCTACAATGAGAAGAATCTGGCAACACCTAATTCAATGTATCTGCAAGCAACCTGTCTGATCTCAATGTCTCATCAATGAGAAGAATATGGATATATCCCACTGTATGTTCCAATTTTGCCACATCGCTAGAGAACCTGTGTTCCCTGAGTATGACCAGATACGATTCGTCTGGCCTGCTCAACTACCCAGACCAGCAACAGACTCGGTAAAACTACATATACAGTCAACCCTCTTTATACCGACATTCGATATAACGACAAAACTCGTTTTAACCACAATTTACATGGAACGAAATATTAGGATATGCGATAATATTCTAATACTCTAAGGAAACAAATAATGCGGATATTTGTGAGAATCACCTCAGTGAAACAAATATCCACATCATTTATTTAATGGAGTTAGGAAGGGACAAGTCGCATTATTACCTTTTATACTTCTTATTAGGATCGTTTTAGCAGAAATCCATTACAATGGCAAAATATCAGGGAACAGATATTGTCGTTATAACGAAGGTCCGCTACAGAAACTTGAGGTACAGCAAATCTGCTCGCTTATAAAGCAATAAAACTGGTTTTCTTAAGACATTGCTCATTAATAAACATATGTAATTGGCTGCTTTAACAGAATGATCTCTACTTAAGTCAAACTCAAATAGTCTGAATAGGACTTCAGCACTGATCATCTCTGCTTAAAGCGGCCAAGTAGCTTCGCACTGGTAAGAAACAAGTGACAACATATAAACAAGATGTCCAGAGAAAGCTAAAATCAATGATCATTGGCCATCACTGGCACCAGGCGAAAAATAAGATACCATTTTTGTAAAGGTTTGTCATACCTGCTCCCACCTGCCTTACCCAAATAAGTAATGTTTAATTTAGGCAAAAGAAATAAAGGTGGGGATTTAAGAGTGCTCTACAGCCTTTATATATCTGAGGTCATAATGGGATAAATGTGACCAAAGATGATCTAACAAATATATCCAAAGTGCATGCGCCCCTTTTACTATTAGAAAACACTTGCAAAGTCTTAAACAAATGGTAAAAAACATTAAGAGGAGATGCGCTCACGAGGTTCCTTTTCCAAAAGTAACTAATCCAAAAGGAGCTGGCCAAAGTTTCAAGTTACAAAATTATTCAAGGTTATTCAAAACTTTTTGAAGTTATGCATTTCAACTTAAGACCAAGCTCGTAGACATGAAAAAAAAACAACCAAGTTGAGTGACTGAGCTGATATGCAAACTGAATAACTATATTCCCCTCTTTATACTAAATTTTTATTCTTCAGCCTATTTATAGCTTAGATACATTAATTTAAGCCGTTTAGAACAAACACTTTCAGGAATTATCATGTGGCTTGCCCAACTCAACCAAAAGCCTTATAGCTTAAAAAGTTATTTGCGTGCATGTGCCATAGTGTGTATTGTGCTTAATGGATAGTGAAACTGATCAAACTATTAGGCATTTGGGTTGTTGGGAAAAGATGTTTTGTCATTTTCTT